>LPNX010071174.1:164808-178210 GCA_001517045.1 Pseudotsuga menziesii | reverse complement strand
TTGAGATTATATTTTAAAACTGAAATGAAAACTACTTATGCAAAAACAAATGCAAAAAGCTTGAAAATGTTTTTCTTTTCACTTTTTAAAATGCTCAAACGCTACTATGCACCTAAAATGCACTAAACTTGAGTATACTTGGACCAAATCAACTGTATAAAGCAAGCAAATTGAAGTAAACAGATTAATAAGACCAAAAATCAACCAACAAGGGAAGACTTGGAACCCTAGCTTGGGCAGGTACAATGACAAGAAATCACTGAAAACACACAAAGGTAAGTGGCAAACCAATCACTATCTAAAGATAGACTGGGAAAAACATTGACCAAAACCCTGATCACTGATTCGGACAAAAACACTTCAACCTATAACCCAAACAGGAAGACCTACTTCAAAATGCAAACAGAAGACGATCCAAACAAAAGAAACTCAAGGGCTTTACAGGAAAGCACAAGGTGTGGCCACCAAGGTCATCAAACTAATAGCACAGTGTTTATAAGGAGGACCAACTAACCAACAGGAATCATAAAAGGACAGGGACAAGCAAACCCTACCCCAAAAATCCCTATTTCAAGGCTTGTACATGACTATGTATAAGGGTAACTCGCGTACTGTGCGCGACTATCCTAGAGAGCAACCCGCGTATGCAGGCCTCTGTACACGACTGTGTATAAGAGCAACCCGTGTACATGTACGAAATTTTCTCAAAAAGAAGGAAAATCCACAAGGCCTTCAAACACTATGGTAAGCATGAACCAAGACAAGATACCACACACAAACTCAAGGAAAAGACTGGTAAAGGGTAACAGAAATAACCTACAGTAGTCTGGGCTCCATAGCAGAGTGGGCCAGTTTTGTTGTTCATGAATAAACACCTTATAACCAAAGGTCTAGGGTTACCAACATACTCTTAAAACTTGCAGACAATCAGCTTTAAAGTACAGAAAGGAAATAAGAAGATAGGATAGACTCACCCAATTTATGACGGTTGATCCAAGCTTTGTCTTCTCCCGCTCTGCTTCTCCTCCAAAGCTTTTAGGGATGTTTCTCCTTCACCTGCAAAGAGAAAATCCTCCAAATGCAAACTTATACATGTATATATGACAAGTTAGATAAATAGTATATAGAGTGCTTAATCATAAATATTCATCAAACCACGATACATGAAAGATATTCAACACACATTTGGAATAGGGATTCTCTTTATTAACAATAGTGAATGCGTTAAGGTTACAACCCAACACCTGAAACAAGGACTCCTCTGCAACCAAAGGATTCTAATTTATGCTGCTCCAAAGACTTCTGAATAGATACCACCAGCATAACTTTTCTCTCCAATTATGATTGATTAATGCCCTCCCCAAGGCCTTTATTTATACTTAGTGAAATAAGGCAGTTTCGAAGGTTGAGGAGGTTGAGACAGTTAAGATAGTTATGGTTTAGGGCTTAACAAATCTCAATTAATGGCGATTTATTATTTTTAATGTCAAAGGAAGGCATACGCGAGTATTGATACTGGCAATCCGCGTATGACAGGCGAGTTGCTATAAGGGAACTCGCGTACAGATCTGTACGCAAGTTGCAATGACAAATACTCGCATACAGTACGCGACATGCTGTAGGAAAAGTCGTGTATGTACGCAGGTTGCTTATAGACAAAGTTGCGTACAGCAATTGACATATGAAAAGTTAAAATGGCAAGCTGGATGGATAGTGAATGTATTGTATAACATCCCCATCTATATTGTTTTAGGCAACCTTCAATCCATAAATCTCCTTTTGTGCACCAACATAGGAAATGTCGGCACTCGGATGGAGAAGTGCCATTTGGGTTGATAACAGAGAGAGAAAAATAAGAACAAATGCACTATAAAAAACAACTCTAGAGTGAGAAAAAACAAGAACAAGTGCACTAGAGAGAGAACAAGCATAAGAAAGAGCATAATACTTGATAGATTCCCTTCAATAATTAAGTTTATGATATGCTATAAGTTTAGTCATAGCTCAAAGTGACCATTTCATCCTTATTTTCAACGTCCCCACTTATTTTGAATAAGGGACCACTAAGAGAATATTTACACATATCCTCCTTAATCTTGAACAAGGGACGTGGAAAGAAGATACTACATATCATCCCACTTGAGCACCATACCTCTCCCTCCAATATTGAGTGGAAACTTTGGCAACATTGATCATGCAAGAGAGTCTTAGTGATGGACGAAGCTTCATTTCAATAGATATATCATTAACTTTGGTGAGAAGGGTCTATAGTGGAGGAGGATTTTAACAATGCTCCAATTCACCCCTTGGTGCAAGATAATTTACAATGTATAAGGTCAGATGCGTCCCACATAAGAATAGGCCTTGACTTAGCCAAAGAAATATGAGTTAGATAAAATTGAATGATCAATAAGTATGTGTCATCATCATTGAGTTGCTTAGTTATTATAAGAGGATTTCTGAAAGGAGCATTTGGTATAAGAGAAGAAAGGAATATTTTTGAGTAAACAATCACAGAGTGAAGAGGTCAACCAACGTCATTATGTGAAGGAATATGATTACCCACCCCAAAATGTATCCTAGATAAGAAATTGATTAAAGATACTTAAGATGCAATTAGTGTTCTTAATCACATAATCAGTCAAACTCCTAACTCCATCAGAAATATTTTCCAACTGCATGAGAAACAAGGTGGGGTAACATGGTTTTGTTACCGTGTTTGCACGTAGAACAATGTAGGGTTAAACCACAATTTTGAATTTTTCATGAGTAGGTAACAAACAGGGATTCTTTCCCTTTTTCGCCCATTTCAATTTACCTAAAAATTGTGATCAGTATACGTCATCTTCCATGCTTAATCGAACTCACGAACCCTATAACATAACCCTGCCAACAAACCAAAACCCTATGAACCCTAGGTTAAATTGCCTAAAATCACTGGTGAAATCATATCAGATGTGATTCAACCCAAATTCGATTGCATGGAAATTTTCTAAACAAATATGACGATAGTCCACTCGTAAGATAAGTTTTAATTTTTGCATAAGGGTATAAAAATATATTGGAAGATGTTTTTTGTTTTACACCTGATTATATTTCTGTTTGGGATCCCGAGCAATTTTATCCAAGTTTCTTGAATTTTAATGAATTTCATTGCTAAAAAACCATGTTCTCCCATTTTTATGTTTTTATAAGGATTGTTACCGTATCTTTTCTAAGTTTCATTGTGCAATATTGTGTTGCTAACTATACTATAATAGTTATTTACTAGATGTTGTATATGCACAATAATCAATAATACCCTTAATTTTTTTATGTAGATAGAACTCAAAAGCATCATTTTTTATGTATGCAACACCATAACCTTGGTTGCAAGGAGAAAAGAAATCAAAGGTTGTTAATAAAGATTAGTGTAGCATTTATATTGTGCATACTGAGATGGATTTCTTTTTTCATTGTTTCTTTCCAATTCATCTCTTTGTTGGGATTATTATTAATCCCCCCTTTATCTCCTTTGACCACATAAATATTGTTTGATTAAATTTCCTAGCTTACGAGGTCTCCTCACTTCACCAGTGCATGGGGGACATAACTAATGGACATTTTCCACTTACTGCACCTATCTCCATGCATTTTGGAGCTCCAACGATCAATCCTTATTTTATAGGAACCCACTCAGAGTTCCACCAGCAGTATCCAACAGTTGACTCCAGTAGGTCATCATTTATCCCTATTTAAACTCCAATCCCCATCAGTTAGATCACTTCTAGTGTCTCTAGCGTTAGTTTTGCATGCATGTAGGGAAAGTGGTGCCTTTGTTCACCTACCCCCTTCATTTAACTGATTATAGCTGATTGTAACTAATTGTAATTAGTTATTAACTATTTTAATGATCTGTAGTTGCACTAGTTAGCTATAATGGTGATTTTCCCACTCCTAGTTAGCTATGGAGTTTGTCTAGGTCAGTATATTCAACTACGTGTGTAGGTATTCAAATTATTTATTGATGTTGTATTATATATTCACCCATAATGTGAATAATCATTAATGGGAGATTTATCATATTGTTCTTCAATCATTCTTCTCTTATTTCTCTTGTGCAATCTATGTGAAGACCATTTGTGTCCCAATATTTGCTTGTCAGAATCTAATATGGTATCAGAGCCTAGTCATGCTATAACACAAAAATTCTTTCTAGTTTTGTGCAGGTACAATTTTAACAACAAAATTTGAAAATATCATCCAAATTTGAAGAGATACCATGACCTCTATAGATCATCATAGAGGGACTACCATATCTTTTTTGAAAGGTCTTTCCATGATCTGAAAGGGGTTTTTTGTGGACTTCAATTTGAGTCTCTGGTTTAAGAGATATGTTCAGTTGAATATCAGAGGTTTGAAACATCTCACGTCCATCTGTACCCTCTTCAGCTTGATATTTCTCACTCCACTGGATGAGATAGGTCAAGTTCCTTATATGATTTGAAATATCTCTTCGATATGTCAAATGGGCCTTCGACGCAATTTGATTCTGTTGACTATAGAAGAAGTTGTGATTGAGTTGACAACATGACATCAATCATGTTTTTGAGTTTGTATTTAAGCTTACATACATGATTTGATTTATATGTGCAACTTCTTGGATTCAAAGTTGTTCTTGAATTTGAAGAAGAAAATTGCAGAAACCTTTATTGTACAACTTCAATATGGATTTGATATCATTTCCTCCTCTATTACCATTCAATTACGTTGAGTGGAAATTGAAGATGGTTGCATATCTCAAGAGCCATGAGATCTTTGATGTGTCTATTGGAGCTATGTCAATGCCAGAATCTAATGATGAGAAATATATTTGGTTAAATAACTATGACGGAGCATATGGAGCCATGTGTCTATCCATTCCTCCAAGGATGCTCTATCTCATTGATGTTGTTGAATTCCCAAGTGAAATTTGGTCCAGATTGGACAAAGCATTTGGCCAACAGACTAAAGAGATTAGTGCAAAGAATTGGGAGAGATCATATGACATCTCCTTTCAAGTTCTTCCAACCTCCATTATTTCTCAAGAAGAAGAAGTTCTGCAAGATGAAGAAATGACAGAGTCTTCAACTAATTCTATTCAAAACCATATTCATTCTGTTTTTGCTCTAGAATTTTTTGAGAAATTTGATGTCTCATGTTTTCATGAAGATACTCCAAAATAGGATATTCAAACCTCCATTATTAAAGAACTCTCCTTCTATCCCACTAAGTCTTCAACTTATTCATTTTGAAACGAAGGCTCATTTCGTTGTTGCTCAAAAAAAAATTGAGAAATTTGATGTCTCATGTTTACATGCAGCTACTCCAAAAGAGGAGATTCGAACCTCCACTGTTGAAGAACTCTCCACTGAGTCTCTCACCTTAATTGGTTCAAATTCAAAGATTCAAGACCTCTCATTTATGCTTGTAACTGATCTCATCAGTTTTTGTGAGAAAAATCAAGCACCTCAAATCTCTTTCAAAATTGTTGATGGGGATTTGATGTCAATATATTCTTATAAATTGTTGATATTACATTTTGTAATTTCATGGATATTTTTAGAAGCTACATCATATTTTGGAGCTCAAGCATTCACTCTCCATGGTGCCAAGTCTTCTATCTCTTTCTTCTCAATCACATACTCATCTCCTCACAGTGCTAGAAATGATGGAGACCTCTTGCATTTGCTTGGATTCATGCTTGTAACACACCAAAAAATCAAAAAAAAAAAATACATGCATTTATTTACTGTGCTTAATAGCAGATTCCTCATGCTTTAATTTTGTAAGTTCTTAATATATTTATCTTGTTTGTTATGATAGGTTCTGTTGATTGTGGAAACAACTAGCTTCTTTTGAAAATTCCATCCATGCCCATGCAGGTGATGTTATATTTCATTTACTTGTTCTAAATTGGTTACTTTTTATGAGGGATTTTACTAGGCTAAGGCATGGGGATAATATCCATAGTCTTGACCCCATCCCTTATGTATTATGTTGGTTAAGTGATAATTAAAAGGACTTAGGCCTTGCCATAGTCTAAGCTATGGTGTGTGGTGACCTCCCCTTTAAGCGTAAGGTGCTTAGGGTTTGTAAGGCATATGGTACCACCATATGGTGACCTTTTTTATATTAAGAAATTTGTGAGGGCTTAAAAGATAATGTTTTGGAAACTAGAAACTATATGGTTTGTGACTATGGTATACCTTACCCTGTGATCACGATGGTTTATGGTTTAAGTTCCTTGGCATACTTGGTTATACCTTGATTGTAATATTATATGGTTTGGCATATGTGTTTTATGCCATGGTTTCAATGTATTTGAGGTTCTAGGAATAATAAAACATTAGGAATTACATGCCATGGTCCATATGATGTGAAGGTTCTTTTTGGAAAATGGGTTATAATGTAATTTGATTGCAATGATTTCCATTTATGATTATGCTCTCAGGATTTATTATAATTTGTCCTTGGTTTACTTTGGCATTTAAAGTGTGACCCGGTTTCATGTTAATAACGCAACAATGCCATCCACATGGATACTGAGCTACACTCTCCACCATCCACCTGTCTCAATTGCAACTAGGGTTTGGAAAAAACTTTAATGGGCTTGGACATTGTCCAAAACCTCATTTTTCCTACTTGGTTGTGTTGGAAGGCGAAGTCGAGCTCTGTTATGTTCATGGTAGAAATGTACAGGTTGGTTTGATCTTTTTGTGTGGCCAATAAGAGTCAAAGAGCTTTGCTCTGTTCACTATGGAATGTATGGGTCATTGGGTCTTTTGTGTGGACGATAAGAGTCGTAGAGCTCTGCTCTGTTTACTGAGTTATGGTGGTGTAAGGGTATTTCTTCCTAGTTTACGAAAATGATAACAATGTACTATTTGTATATTTCTTGAGGTGTTATTTGGGCTTCTTGATTCCTTTGGCAGATTGTAATACAGATTTGATGCCACGACCTTGCTTGTCACGACTTCGCCCTTCAAACTATTTGTTAACAGGTGAGGGTTTTAAATGAAGTTTAATTGTTGCATGTTACTTTGAAATGATTTAACGTTTATACTAACTGAGTTTTTCGTTCATTTGTGTTGTAGACAAAGGAGGGATAAGGGTGCTCTGGAGGAGCCGACCCCTAGCGCTCTCTGCAAAACACCAAGGTAAAGTCTTATCCTAGGTTTTTCCTCTATTTAACTTGTTTAACCAATGTTTATGAGTTTTTTACTATAAAAAAATGTATAGGTTAAAGGCGCTGGAGAGGGAGGCGACATGGTCACCTCCTCCCAGGCCCGCTATCTAAATTCCTAGGTAAGCTTGGCTTCAACCTTAGTTAAATTCTTTTTTTTGTTTACAGCTTAGAACAACATACTGACCAACCATACTTGTGGTTTTAGGTCACGCTGGATAGGAGACATGAGGTTACGAATGGTAGCCACCATTGTTTGTTAAGATAAGTGTTTGCTTTAATTTCATAGTCATTTTGTAAAACCATTCTAGGGTTTTCCTTGCACTAGCTTTGCATCCATTTCTACAGCACTGTAAATTAGAGTTCTGTAATGTTTTTAATATAAACTTGATAGGGTTTGGGTGCCATTTAAATGGTCTTACTCCCATTCTCTTATTATTTTAATGCTGATATTTAGAGAGCATGGAAGCCATCAGTGATGGTCTTACAACCACTCATTAATATATGTTTTGATTAATAATAATAATGCCCAGCCATTCGGGATGTGTGAGTCCCACACTCATTCTTGTTTTATGTTAACTTTGCATAAGGTTTATTTTAAATCAATGGCTGCCGTGATGGTCTTAAAACCATGCATACATTAGTTAGTATGATGTTATATTGTTGCATACGTTTGGTGAATACGATGGAAGTGTTTCTATGTTAAAACAAGTTTTTACCTCTCGTAGATAGCGGTGGCCATGATATGGACTTACGACCCTATCTTTAATTTGTTTTGTTGATTTAATAAATGACCCGTAGGGTTTGTGATTTCTTGTACAGTAGATATCCTTTTGATTTTAAGCAAGGATCAACTGCCATCAATGATGGATTTAACTTTGATCCTTGGGGAAATGAAAGCTTGTTTTCGCAGCTATAAAAAATAGCATGTAGGCTGGAACTGTGAATAGATTTGATTCTTGATTTAATTCGTGGATAGTATATTTGTTTATTAGGATCTTCGATCTGAATATGATTTTCTCACGTGAATCTGAATAGGATTGTTTACGTGATTACACTTTTAATGATAAGGATACCTAAAGGTTCTTGACTCAATTTCTTAATATCTTCCCACAAGTAACTGGTTTTTCACTTAAACATTTCATTTCTGGTTTGATTACTGTAGATCTATATACTTCTTTAATTTACTTACAGATCCTCGATCTGAAATGAAAGTAAATATCTGTAGGTCCATAAGGGTCGATTTATTATTTTTTTATGGTTATTATTATGTAAATGGATAATCAGTTTAGACCTTTGATTAGATATTTCTATATAATATTTTTTATATTTCTCATAATGTAATCGTCGATGAGGGTTACTTTGTAACCGATCTACTCCATACCTTAATAAATTGTTGTGTTTGTATTCTAATGTACCTCTATGTATGTAAGTAATGTGGTAATAATTTGTCTGTGTATATATATATATATATACGCACACACACACACACAGAGAGAGAGAGAGAGAGAGAGAGAGACTTCTTACTTTGTTTAAATCTCAAGTAAAATAAGGCTAATACTAACATGATTAGGGATCCTATCTATATTTAGTTTCGAAAGTACAAACTAGCAGTGCAACGATGCATTACTAAATCAATTGTATAGGAAGAAATTGGAAATAGACGATACATATCCATTTATGTGCAGAATTTTATTTTCAAATAAAACCATAATTCTTAATTTAAGTATAGACGTCAACTCATAGAATTTCCTAACTGTTATTAAACATTTAATCATATCATAATTAAACTAACTGATACATACTAGGTCCTACAATAACCTCTTCATATATGAAATAAAAACATTCTACAATTATTTTAAAATATAGATTATGAACCTGGCACCAATGCTGGGAAAACAAAATTAGAGAACCTGTTCCTCCCAACCAACTCCCAAAGCATCCAAGTTACTTGCTCTAGGACCCCCGAGCCTGTTCGCTGAACCATAAGAACAAATCCTTCAATGCGCCATATCTTGCATTCTTAGATTCAATCCCCTTCCAACTCTAGCCTCTTGTTCCTCAAGTACATACTAATATATAGTATTTTTCCTAGGACTTGGTCATTTATGACCCTCCTGCTCTTTAGCACTCAGTTAGGAGTTGTGACCTGATTTTTGGAGATGATGCCTCCTGCAACTTGAGTTCTCACTGAGTGACTTCAACCACTTGTATTTTCCTCTTGTGGTTCAACAAACACTCTTTAACAACTATATCCACTTCCCCCTCCCCCCCCCCTTCAGTATATTTTATTAAATAAAATGATTTATTACAATATGTTTTATTTTTAACTTTCTGCCAAAAATAATAAAATAATAAAAATTACAGTTGAAGTATTTTTCAATAGAATTAATAATTAGTGTTAATTCTCAGTGTATTACAATGATCCTCTCATATGTAGATGAATCTACTTCACATGGTTCAAAGTATCAAGCACATCAAGGCTCATTTGAACCTGATTTCAAGATCAAGTTGAATGAGCTCTCTTTGTTGCTCTTTTTTCAGGTTATCTCAGTTGCTTTACATGGTCCCATAAACTCTTATGCAATTGTATATGTTCCTGATCAATTTGAGCATATTCCTCTTCTTCCAAAGAAGAATATCGCTCCATACATCTAATCAAGTTTACACCTACTTAGATTTGGAGCAGTTTCTTTTTGGTGTATCTCAAGTCCATTTTTTAGGAAAATATTTTCCCCATGCTATTTTGCCTTTTTTCCTCATTTTACATGGATAAATATCTTTTACATTTATATTGTAATGGGTGACCTTTGGTATCAATTGTCAGGGCCCAGATAATCCAAAGTTAGGATTAAACGGGGGTGTTGGGATTATTATTAATCCTCCCTTTGTCTCCTTTGACCACATAACGATTGTTTGATTAAATTCCCTATTTTAGGAGGTCTCATCACTTCAACAATGCATGGGGGACATAACTAGTGGACATATGCCACTTACTACACCTGTCTGCATGCATTTTTGAGCTCAACGGATCAATCCCTATTTTATAGGAACCCACTCGAAGTGCCACTAGCAATGTCTAGAAGTTGACTCCAGTAGGTCATCAGTTATCGTTAGTTAAACTCCAATCCCCATCAGTTAGATCAATTCCAGTGTCTCTAGCGCCAATTTTGCAGTGGCGCCTTTGCTCACCTACCCCCTTCAGTTAACTGATTGTAACTAGTTATTAACTATTTTAGTGATCTTCAGTTGCACTAGTTAGCTATAATGGTGAATTTCCCACTCCTAGTTAGCTCTAGAGTCTGTCTAGGTTGTTAGATTCAACTACCTATGTAAGTATTCAAATTATTCATTGATTTTGTATTATATATTCACCCATAATGTGAATAATCATTAATGGAATATTTTTCATATTGTTCTTCAATCATTCTTATCTTATTTCTCTTGTGCAATCTATGTGAAGACCATTTTTGTCCCATGATCTACATGTAAGAATCTAATACTTTTTTATATCAATAGAGTAGATCCCTAATTGAGAAAACCTATTAAGAGAACCATGTGAAACATGGGTCGGATCCCCTACATAAATAAAGAACTCATCAAATCATATTGGATATGATTCCAGATCAAACCAAAATTTATTGCATGGAAATTTTCTTAACACAGATGATGATAGTCCACTGGTTAGATGAGTTCCAAGTTTTTTAAATTTTAATGAATGTAATAGTTTAATATCCATGTTTTTTTCATTTTTATATTTTATTAAGGCTTGTTACATTTATTTTCTAATTTGAATTGTGCATTTTTTTGTTGCTTACCAAGTTGTGAGAGTAATTTACTAGTTTCTATATATGCACAGTAACCAATATTACGCTTAATTTGTTTTATGCAGAAAGCTTATAAGAATATGAAGCATCAATTTGTTATGTATGCAATGCCATAGGCCTATAACCTTGGTTTCAAGGAGAAAATAAATCAAAGGTTCTCACTAAAGATTAGTGTAGCATTTATAATGTGGATACTGAGATAGATTTCTATTTTCACAGTTGTTTTCAAATTCAGAGATATCGTCTATAATTTGTGTAACCCATTTGGGAACCTTTTCATGATAATAGATTATAAATTTTTATAAACTTAATCATGTTCATTACAGACCCTAATCCATTTCCACATAAAGAAAGAACGTTATTTCCTCTAGAAATTGTGGAAGAAGCATTTTGGTTACTTGCTGAAGAGGATGCTAGATAAGAAAATTAACGAAAAATGAAGAAACAAGTATTTATACAATGATGAAAGTCATGAAAAATGTCTAGAATCGATAAAAATGATAGTTTGAGTGATGATAAAGTAGTGTCTAATGATAATGATGTTCATGACCAACTTAATAAGAGAGAAATACCTTATCAATTCTAGTGTTGTTCCACTATGCAATGTGTTGCATGCAATGTTCCAAATTTTGATACGATTCCTCTCCTTAAAAGGAAAAATGGCTTAGAACAAATCATTATGTGCAAAATTATTGATGAGTCCCATATAGAAAATGTATAGTTGGCATGCTTGGATCCTCATGGTACTGATCCAATTCTTTACATTTTTGGTACTAGTGGCACACATTAGAGGAAATTTGGGGTCTAAAATGGGCCTTATAAGAAAACACGGCAAAAATAAATTTTGTGAGTTGGAATTCAAGAACCAATAGAATTTCAATAAAATGAGTCAACTATAATGGTTGAATTGACATATTTGTCATAAAAGAAAACTACTTTTTTGTTCGTATTTTTGACATATCTCCTTGTGTTTTTAGTCAAATTTCGAGCAGGAGAGATCGTTGGATGTGGAATTTAATTCTACATCCAACGAGTACCCATAATGCATAGTTTTAATGGACCCCACTACCCCAAAAACAAGAAATACCTGAAAAAACGTGATGATGATGTCATCATCACATTTTTTCAGGTATTTCTTGTTTTTGGGGTAGAGTGGTCCGTCAAAAGTATGTAGTGTGGGTACTCGTTGGAAGCAGAATTAAATTCCGCATCCAATGAGCTATCCCGCTGAGAATTTGAGTAAAAACACAAGGAGATATGTCAAAAATACGAACACAAAAAGTAGTTTTTTTCATTCTTCCTCCAAAAATAATAACTATTATTTTATTATTTTAACTATTATTTTATTATTTTACTTAGGAGGCCCATTTTAGACCTCAAATTTCCTCTAATGTGGACACGTATTATGGATGATGGTTTGCATGTTCAAATAGTGTATGCAGACGAAAGTGGAAAGATTATTTTGCATCATCCTTAATTTTTAGAAATAAAATATCAATTATGTTCAATTGGGTCGTATAAATATCACAAAAAACATCATTCCACTACGATCATCAAGGGATGGTTTTATACAGAATCTAGTTCAAATATGACTCTTTTGCTAAGAGATAGTCATTTTGTTAAGATTAGAAGAAATAAATTCATTCAAGGGAAAAAAAATTGGTTTTAGAGAACAAATCCATTTGATTTTACAATGAAGGAAGGCATGTATGTCTGTATTTATTATGAAAATGTGCCTGGTATGTCTGAAGAAGAGTCATTGAAAATTCCATATCTTATGAAAGTAATGAATTGTTTAATAGAGGCTTCCACAGGTGGAACATTTTGTTGGGTAAGAATGTTTAAAATATATTTGGATGTTATTAGTATAGACCACAATACCCAAATATGTGAATTTGCATCCACGTGAGGTTTTTATACAAAACAAGGCTTATTGATACGAGTATCTAATGTTATCTTTTATTTATTATTGTCAGCCTTGTTGGTGCTTTCTTTACTGTGAGATCTATTAAAAGGTGGGGGACAAGCACTCGAAAGGGAGAATCTTTTTTTCTGTTTTATTTATGTCAAAGATGATTATCACACCACATTCCAACTTCTTGCAACAAAAGGTGATGATGAAGTCGTGACTACCAAATTAGTTGCTTCTACAGATTGTCCATAAGCCAACTCAGAGCATAAGTTGATTGAAAAATTTCCATGTTGGAAAATTCATTGTGGGAAAATGACCCATCATTTTAGGAATCTAAAAGAGGTTTTTGTGAACAATATATCTAGATTTAGACCTATGGATTTACCTTCAGTTATTCGTCAATGCACAGAATGTGGCATGCATTTTAATAAGCATTTCATATCTTGAATTTGAGCATAA
>LPNX010071174.1:130136-142896 GCA_001517045.1 Pseudotsuga menziesii | reverse complement strand
TCACTATTCTGTTTGCATAAGTAGCATCTCCCAGGACCTTCTCTACCCCTCATGCATAGAACATCCCAAGTCAATGCTTTACCAGAAAGAAGGAACCAATTGAAAAATTTTTATTTCAGAGGACACTTCATCTTCCATATGACCTTCCACCACCAGACCGATTCCACTTCTCTATTAATAAGTTCAGCATATCCCACTTTAGGTGAATACTTGCCTGTTTTTGATAAATTCCAAATAAGACAATCATTTACATTAGAAAGTCTAACATGGCTGGACTTGAGAATGGCAATATATCCATTCCAAGCAGCAATCTCATGAGGTTCAATAAAACCCATAGAACCTGCAGATAACCATTCTTGTGACATCAAAACAGATATACCAGGAATTCCAATATCAGAAAGAAAATGAAAACCAGCCAATTGTAATCTTTCTATCATAGGGATAGGAAGAGCATATCTCCATTTACATCCCACCCATGGATCTAAACCAATACGAACAGCATTACCAAAACGAATCTTCCAGACCAGAAAATTTCCAATGAGATCAAAAGCCCAAAGAACAGCTTTCCAGCAGATGGAGATATTATTTTTCTTTTTAACATAAGATCTTATCCAATCCAGAATAGTCATTGGATAAAGATACTTCTGTATTGCTATCTTAACCCATAAACCCGAACCATGAATGATATCCCAGACCTTTTTAGCTACTAGTGCCTTGGCAAATAAATTAGGGACTTTAAGTCCCCAACCACCCAAAGATTTAGGCATAGCAAGAAACTTCCATGATATCCAGGGTAAACCAGAAGAGTTCTGTTTACCCGACCAAAGGAAGTTAAAACAAAGCTTTCTGATTTTGTCTATGACCCCCATAGGAACCCAAAAATGCATCCAATAGACTGGAATGGCCTCTAAAATAGCTTTAATCAATATCAGCTTTCCTCCTTTGGACAACCAATGGAAGCTCCAATTTTGAATCCTTTGTTCAACTTTAATAATCAGCCAATCCCAATCCCTAATAAGATAACTGCAAGGTTTAAGATGAAAACCAAGGTACTTCATACCATTTTCAATTCTGTCAACAGGAAAACTGAAGATATTCTGTAAAGTAATAACTTCTTAATCTTCCAAACAGGAGTAGTATAAAGAAGATTTATTAACATTTATTTGCATCCTAGATGTCTTACAAAAATGCAGTAAAATCTTATAGAGAGTAGAGAGGGATAGTTCAGAACCATCATTAACCATGACGATGTCATCGACAAAGAGAACATGAGTTAATATTGTTTCATTACCAAAAGATAAATCATGGTAAGTCTCATGCAAAGTAGCATGAAGAATATCCCTCCCAAGGCCTTCAACCACAATAAGAAATAGAAGTGGTGCCAAAGGACACCCCTGTCTGAGTCCCCTACCAGATTTAAAAAAATTAGTAGCAACACCATTGATGAGCAAAGAGAAAGAGACAGATGAAATACTGCTCATAACCCATGCAATAAAGTTTCCTGCGAAACCCATTTTAGCAAGAATAACCCGAAGATAAACCCAGCTGACTCGGTCATAGGCTTTAGATAGATCGATCTTAATCATAACAGCTTTTACGGATTTAACATGCATAGAATGCATACCTTCCTGAATGACACCTACAGCATCGTGTATCTACCTTCCTGGCAAAAATCCAAACTGTTCACCAGAAATACATCTACTCAAAACCTTTCTCATTCTGATCGAGATAATCTTACCAATGATTTTGTATACAAAATTACACAGAGATATAGGCCGAAAATCCTCAAAGGATAAAGGACTATCAATCTTAGGAATAAGAGCTAGAAAAGTAGAGTTAAAAACACCTGGAATCTTGCCACTTATCCGGGACGATTCAATGACTCTTAAGAGGTCTTCACCTAAAACATCAAACAGACATTTATACACCTCAACAGGAATACCATCCGGTCCAGGACTCTTATCATTTTTGCTAATGGATAAAATATGTTTGATATGTTTAAGAGTAATGGCTTGCATAAGCTCAGCATTTTCATCCTCAGAAACAGAACATGGGAAATGACCAGCACTATGAACAATTTCTGGAAGATGGAGATCAGCTTCTTCTTTAAAAAGGCTTTCAAAATGTTGAATCCCAGCCTCAGCAATAGCCTCAGAACCTTCCACAAGATTTCCAAAATCATCATATAGTTTCCAAATTGAATTGCGGCATTTCCTATGAGCTGCAAATTTGTGAAAGAAAGGAGTATTATCATCACCACACCTCAACCATAATGCCCTACTTTTTTGTCGTGCCTCCTTTTCCCGAAAAAGTAGAATAACACTCTTGCGAGATTCAATCTCAATCAATAAATCCTTATCAACCACTGATGAAATACCAGAAATATGTCTATCATGAAATCTTTTCAGTTCATATTCAATATCAACCAAATCTTTAATGTTCTGAGCTTTTTTATTCAGTGACCACTTAGTAGCAATTACTTTAATTCGTTTAAGATTCTCACTGAATTGAGCAACAGGAGATAAAGCAGACCAAACATCAAAAGGAACCCAAGAATCTTTTAAGGAATCAACCAAATCAATATGATCTAGCCATCCTACATTAAACTTGAATGGACTATGGGCCTTAGAATTCTGAGAAGAAATTTGCAGGAAGACAGGTTGATGATCAGATATACCTCCACACCCAATCCATTGTTTAAGAAGGAAATCACAATCTAGGAAATCAGCCGAGACTAACACACGATCCAATCTTTTGCAAATACCCTCAGAACCAACTCTACGGTTACTCCAAGAAGGAATAGCTACCAAAGGGTTAATGTCAACAATCCCCATACTGTCTAGCAGATTATGAAAGAAATTAGTTAATGGATCTACTTGAGCATTAACCCCCCAGATTTCTGAAAGTCCCAATGAAAAATTAAGATCACCTCCAAAAACTAAATAAGGAACCCTGAAGCAGTCCGACTTGATCAGGTTATTCCAGAAAAATTTCCTATCCTAATAGGGTGCATAAAGATTAACAAAGGATATTTCCTTATGTAAATCAAATGAAAATAAAACAGCACACAACCCTGCTTTCATAGCCCAGGAATTATGAAAAAGAAAATTACAAGACTTCCATCCCAAAATAAGTCCATCTGATCGGCCCATAGCATCCACCGAGATGAACTGTCATCCATGAATCAAAAATTCCAAGTCTTGAACCAAACCACACCCCTCAATCATCGTTTCTTGAATAAAAATAACATCAACTGCTAGTTTCTTGGGAAGACTAGCCAAACCCCTAACATTTAAGGACATAAGGATCATATAGAAACCTTGTTAAGGGCAATTGCTCTAAGCGCCCCAACACTTCTCTTTACAGGATGTAAGACATTTTCATCCCCAATCAGATCCTGAGCTATTACATGATTCCCTGGTTTATCCTTGACAAGCCGAGTAGTCTCCTAAACAGATTTAGAACACGATCGAAGATTATATCCCTTGCTAACAATTGCCTTACAAGGAGATACAAAACCCAGATCCTTCAAAGACCAATTCGGAACAGAAGAAGATAAGGCCTCAGTAGAAAGGTTCAGAACTGGAGTTTTATCAAGAACGTCCAAAGAATTAGAAATACTTAACTGTTTAAGATTGGCTAATGGTTCAAAATCATGAGAAATTGAGTGCAGATCCAAATTCTCATCCACAGACACTCCAGCCTTTTCTGCAGTCTGAGTCCCATCTTTTTTGACTCTCCAGACTTTGGAAGATGAATGTTTATTAAATGGAAGAGAGCAATCATTAGCCAGATGTCCAAACTCATGACATCTGAAGCATCTAAAAGGGATTCCCAGATAATCCAGTGGCTGAAATAAATCACTATTACCCTTTTTAATGACCAGCTCCGCAGGTAAACCCAGGCGAAAATATAATAGGACTAGAACCCGGCCTATGCAACAAACCCCAAATTTTAAATAAGTAAAATCAGTTTCCAAATGAGTTCCCAAAGTATTCCCAACAAGTCTGAAAAAATCAGCAGACCAGAATTCAAAAGGTAAATTTGGGAGTTTGACCCAAATAGGAACTTGGTCATACATTTCCTTCCGCGGATCAAATAAGGGTGTCCACCTTTTGATAAGTAGGCCAGCGTTGTCCCATTTCCATTCACCAGCTAGGATCCTATCAGCCTCATCCACTGAAGAAAATTTAAAAGCTATCCAACCCCTTGGAAGAATATAAATCTCAGGACAAATGCTAATAATCTCATTCCAAGTCTTTACAGCCCACCCATGCAGAGATTCAGCATTATAATTACGCCTTCCAAACCTCCCAACCAAGGTCAAAGCATTGGTGAGAACTATATCATCTAAAAGCACGTCTTCCCCCAGAGTCATTAAAACCGGATTTATCTTCTTAATGGACTTAGGCATCCTTTTCTTAGACTTAGATAAAGCCTTACTATCAGAAGATATAGGGGCATGAACCTGTTCAATATCAGAGTCTTTAGACTTGATGGATTCATGATTCACATCAGACAATGGATTAAATCCCAGATCTGCATTCAAGCCTTTACTAACTTTTAGTACCATCCCAGCTTCCTAAGGACAAACCGAAAATTGCTTGTCAACCTGAAAACCAGAAACTTTATGAATATGATCACAAGCAACCTTTTCGTTGTTCATCATGCCCAGAGAATCCGAATGGATACCCAAGTTCAAGGAAGAAGGCAAAATCCCATCCAAATTTCTAATCACATTCAACTGAAGATCAGGTGAGACTTGCCCACGGCACTCCATGCAAGTGGCAACCTGAACAATTTCTGAACATTCCTCGAGTTGTGGACCACAACACGTGAACTCCCTATCTCCCAAAACCTTCCCAGGAGAATAAACCACAGAAACACGTTTATCCTCACCAAAACCCAACTGGGAAACAGACATATGACCCTCGGGGGCTGAAACAATAGGACAAGAAAATAAAGGATTCATACGAGGCAGAGATCGTCCGCCTATAAATCCACCATCCAGACAGCCCTCAGAAGAAATTACCTTGTCCAAAGTATCATCCAGGACAAGGACAGATCCCAAATCTCCCTAGTTAAAAGGCAAATAGGTCACAGAGACCCGATTCTCCACTCCAATATCCTATTTGGTAACTATCAAACGCCCTGGCGGAGTACAAGCCAGGGATTTCATCGCTCGAAGCGACATTAAAACAAAACGAGCTGAATACCCAACTCAGAAAGACCAAAATTATACCAAACAGCACCAGTATACTAGATAAACACCTCTAAGGACAGGGCTCAATAAACAAGTATACACTCCCGGCCGAAAATCCCTATAATCGCAGCACAAACATAGCGATGATGAAAAACATCCACAGCCTTGATCAATACACGCAGCACAATCATATCAATGAGGAAAGGTATCCACAGCAAAACGAGGCATCCACAACATTGATCAATACTTAGCAAAACCAATGATCAATACTCAAAACCAATGATCAATACTCAGTAAAATCAATACTCAGCATCCACAGCTTCCACAGCATACTCAACATACTCAGCAGCCACAGCATCGACAACATACTCAGCAAATCCAAAACTCAGCATACCAAAACTCAGGCAGCACAAACATAGCAAAGATGAGAAGCATCCACAGCAATGTTCAATACTCGCAGCACAAACCTATCATTGATGAAAGGCATCCATAGCATACGATACGTCCACAGCATTGATCATTACTCAGCACCAATGATCAATACTCCAAAACCAATGATCAATACTCAGCAAAACCAATACTCAGCATCCACAGCAACCACAGCATAATCAGCATACTCAGCATTCACATCATCCATAGCATACTCAGCAAGACCAATACTAAGCATACTCAGCATCCACAGCATCCACAGCGTACTCAGCAAAACCGATACTAAGCATCCACAGCTACAATGATCGAAACTCAGCAAAACCAATACAAGGCATCCACAGCATTGATCAAAACTCCAACCAATGATCAATACTCAACAAAACCAATGATCAATACTCAGTAAAACCTATGATCAAACATTCATCCAGCATTGATGAAAAGCTTCATACACATCAAAACCAATGATCAATATTTCAAGTCATCCACTGCATTGATGAAAGGCATCATACATTACTCAGCCAATGATACAATACCATATCCAATGATCAATACTCAACACCAATAGTCAAAACTCAGCAAATCGAGGCATCCACAGCAAAACCAATACTCAAAACTCAACAGAAAAAGGCATCCACGGCATTGATGAAAAGCTTCATACAAAACTAAGCACGGTCCAAAAACGGAATTCGAATCGTAGCAAAGGCACACAGAAGCATTCACTACTATCAAAAGATCTTCGCATACAGCCAAGAAAATCCAGAACACCATACACCAAACGGCCAAGAAAATCCAGAACACCATACACCAAAGATCTTCGCAAACGGCCAAGAAAATCCAGAACACCATACACCGAGACCAAACTTTATACCTCACTCCCTAGAGCTAGAATAGCTCTCTAGTAGGAGAAACATTAAGCGATGAGTACAGCAGAAAAAAACCCATAAAAAATACCTGCAAAATTCGCTTTGATGCCACAATGCAGGTTCATCCGAACTCTGCCAGTGCCACACTGTGCCGCAGAAATCTACACTCATTCGCCATACAACACAATGCCTCCAAATGCGGCTCTGTCCAAACAAGATTAGGCACTGTCCTAATTCGGCCAGTATCAGGCACAGTCCATACTACACACGGCCACCAAAACCATCCACCTTTGATTCTCGATATAAATCACATTAGCGAGAAGCCCACCAGAAGGAAATCGATACAAGAGAAACCAAAATCCAACCAACGCTTGATAACCAGGAGAAAAACCAGCATAACCAGGGTCAGCACCCCCGCAGAAACCAGGTGACTCAGAAAAAACTGAAAGCAACTAGGACACCAGTAAAACCCCAGAATACAATCCAAAGGATTATCCAATACTCCAATAAAGCATTTGCAGACCCAATAAATCCAAATTCCAGGAACCCGCCAGCCAAAGCAGTCCCAAAATGGTAATAAGGCCGACCAATACTACGCATAAACTGAAAAACCACCAGCATCAATACAGAAAAATCTCTAGATACGGATTCACACAGCATACCAGCACCGGATATGCGCCCTCGATATTGTAAACAATGTGTGCATTCAAACCCCTAAAAATGCCATGCACACCGGTACACGACCAGAAACCCACAACACACCAGAGCGTAAACCAGAGACCTCGCCTCTGCAGGTCAGATTAACAAATTGGAAAGACAATCAAGAAACATACCATAGACGTCGAAACCCAGCAAAAACATGGCGATACCATAGCTCAAGTGATAAATGTCTGCAGACAGTACACTTAAAGTGCATTTAAGTCCACACCAGCACCATATCAAATTGAATCATGGCCAATAAACCACTGCATATTGAAACTTTCGTGAAAAACCAATCTAACGGTCAAGAAATGCTCCCGAAAACCAAAGAAATGGCCAAGATTTCAGCCATTAATAACGAAACCAAGCATCCAAACTACGGCTCCAGCATTGTTTCCCTCAAAAGTGAATTATCTCAAGAGAAGAGGCCATTGCTAACAAATGGTGCATTTTTCGCGTTTTTTTATTGGAATAGTTGACCTGTTACCTCATCACGACAAAAATGTAATGTCATTCGTGATTTATTTTTTTGGATATTCAAATCTGCCAAAATATAAAAATTGATAAGCTAACTAAATGCAAATATAATCGGTTTCCAAATGTCTAAAGATATTATATATTTGTACCATAAATCTAATAACGCTTTCCCACAATAATCTAACTGGTTTTAACTAGAAAATAGAAATTCGAAAAAGAAAACTAACAGAAAATGGTAAGAGGTTGTTATGATTAGGAAAATATATATATTATAAATTAACTTTTTAGATATGTAGATGAGAGTTTGATTACTAAAAGTCTTTTTTATATATGAGTATATTACTCGGCACCTGTTTCAAAAGTTCAGGTTAAAACTAAAATTACTGTGTATGATAGATGTATTTGAAATTATTTGAATATTGAAATTATATTTTAATATATAGTAAAATAAAAATAAAAACATATCATATAACTTGTTGAAAAGAGTCTATGGTGGAGGAGGCTTCTAACAATGCTCCAATTGACCACTTTGTGCAATAAAATTTATAATTGTTTAAATTGGTATGTGGTCTACATAGGAATAGGCCTTGACCTAACTATATAAAGAGTAGCAAGATCAAATGGAATGATCAAGATGCATGCATCGAGGAGACGCAACATTATAATGTGAAGGAGAAAGATACACCGAATTGTGTTGGGAAACATATGTAAGGAGTGGGAAAGATTCCAACAAATTACAGTAAAATTTTTATTAAAGATGACATATTTACTTCCATTTAACTTGTGAGTGGAAGGATTATATAGATCATATGCTTTGGAACTTTTACTTTGTCACATCAAAATGTAGCAATGTTTATTGAGTTTTCATAACAAACTAATAACCCCTACATGTATCCTAAATAAGCAATGGATTAGAAGTTAATTAAAATGTAATTAGTGTAGTTAATCACTTAAGGGAATTCCATCGGAAATCTTTTTCGACTGCATGCAAACCCATGTGAGGTAAACTGGTCTAGTTAACGATTTCGCACGGATAACGATGTGCGGTTAGGTAAAAATTTTGAATTTTTCATGCGGTAGTAACCATCAACAGATTTTTTGACCCATTTCAATTTTACCCAAAACCTCCATCAGCGAACGTTTTGACCCATTTCGATTTTACCCAGAACCTCCATCAGCGGATTTTTTTACCCATTTCGATTTTACCCAAAACCTCCATCAGTGGATTTTTTGACCCATTTCGAATTTACCCAGAACCTCTGATCAAACTAGGCCATCTGCCATGCTTGACCTCACTCACAAGCCCTGTAAGATAACCCTATGAACAAACCAGGTCCCTTCTTGAGAAAAACTAGCAAGATAACCCTGTGAACCATATGTTGGTGGATCCCCTACATAAAAAATAATCATTGATCAAATTAGATCGGACGTGATTCCAGATCAAACCAATTCATATTGCATGGAAATTTTCTGAACAAATGGTATAATGTTTTTTTTTCTAGATATGGTTGTATTTCTGTTTGAGATTCATTTAATGAATGTAATTGCTGAAAATCCATTTTTTCATTTATATATTTTTATAAGGCTTGTATAATTTTTTTTTAATTTCTGTGGTACAATTTCAAATCACATGGGATGTGATTCCAGATCAAACCAGATCAGATTGCATCGAAATTTTCTAACCAAAGACAATGTATGATGGTGCAGGATTTACCACTATCATTTGTATTTCTATTTGAGATTCTTCATTTTTATATTTTTATAAGGTTTATAACATTCATTTTCTAATTTCCATTCTACATTTTTTTTCTAACCAAACTCGCTATAACATTTATTTACCAGATACTGTATATGCACAATAATCAATTTTACCCCTAGTTTTTTTATGTAGAAATATTATAGGACTCGGAAGATTTTATTTTGTTGTGTATGAAATGCCATAACCCTGGTTACAAGGAGAAAATAAATTAGTGGTTCTTACCAAAGGTTAGTGTAGCATTTATATTGTGCCTATAGAGATAGATTGTTTTTTTCACTGTTTATTTCCAATTCAGAGATCCCCTGTGTCACCTGTGTGGCCCCTTTGGGAATCTTGTCATAATTGCAGATTATAAATTTTCATAAATTTAATCATGTTTAGTACAGACCCTAATACATTTCCACATAAATAATGGAAGTCGTTGCCTCTAGAAGTTGTGGAAGAAGCATTTTGAATACTTGCAGAAGAGGATGCTATACGAGAAAAACAACGACAAATGAAGCAACAATTATATAAACAACAAAGGAAGTCACAAAAATAATCTAAAATTGTTAAAAATGATTGTTGGAGTGATGATGAAATAAATTCTAGTGGTAATGATGCTCAGGTCTAGCTTAACAATATGCAAATACCTTATCAACTCTATCGTCGCTCATCTATGCAGTGTGGTAGGGGAAAAGCTCCAAACTTCAATATTGTTGCCCTTCTTAAAGAAGAAAGTGGTTTAGAAGAGATCATTCTCTGCAAAGTTATTGATGAGTCCCATACAGGAAATGTAAAGTTGACAAACTTGAATCCTTGTGAGAATGATCCAATTCTTTACACTATTAGTACTAGTGGCACATGGACACGTAGTATAGATCATGTTTTGCCCGTTCTAATGGTGTATGCAAATGATAGTGCCAAACTTATGCTACACCATCCTTCATTATCTGAAATAAAATCACAGTTATCTTCAAGGTCATATGAATATTGTTCCACTGCAATCATCAAGCGAGGGTTTTACGTGGGATCTAGGTCAGATGTGAATCCCTTATTGGGAGATGATCGTTTTATCAAGATTGGAAGAAAGAAATTCATTCAAATGGATGGGATTCTGGTGCACAACAAAAATCCATTTGATTTTACCATAATGGTGGGTATGTATGTCCATATTTATAATGAAAAATTTCCTGGTATTTCCGAGGAAGAGTCATTGAAAATTCCATATCATGTGGAAGTGTTGAATTGTTTAGTAGATGTTTCTACTGGTGGAACATTCTATGGGGTGATAATTTTTTAATGTGATTTGGATGTTATTGGAAGAGGCCACCATATTCCCCAAGGTGTGAATTTACATCCACATGAGGTGTTCTATACAAAACAAGGTTTATTGATATCAACTGAAATCATTGATGGTGAGTATACATGTATCTTTTAATTCATATTTTTCAGTTTATATCACAATTTTTTTTCACCCAAAAGAAAGCCCAGTTTCTTGCTATTCATGTTTATGAATCAAAGAAAAATTATAGAAAACATAAGGTGCATAAGTTCCAAATAAAACTACCAGCTAGACTCTGTAGAGACTCTTTGTAATAGTCATTAGTTGTATGTTCTACTAGATAGAACAGATCCCACATCAAATCATCAGTACATATTGCTCACTATGCCTTATTGACTGAGGCAAAAAATTATTAAAAGATGGAAATGCACTAAACTGGGTAGAGTGCACATATGTAAAAGTATTCAAATAGTATCTAATGCACAAATGACTGTATACTAATTACAATGGATAGAACCTTTATCCACTAATGTGGAATCCAGAAATTCCTCGAAATAAAGTGTACCCTCTTCCAGACCAATAGTTTTCTTTGATAGCAAATATGTATGTGTGTTGAGTTCCTTGTGAATATGAAAAAAAGATAAATACTGAAAATTACTCCCAACATTTGTTAATATTTGTTTCCACTTATGCAGATTTGTAACTTGTAACATTGATTTCCCTGCCAACTATTTGAAGATGCATTTTGAATCTCCACAAACCTGAAGTAATGTGATCCTTTAAAGTTAGCAAAGAATAGTAAATCCCAGTTGGCTATCAATTCAACTCTATTGTTTGATCCTCTCCCACAACCTAACCAAACACGAAAAAACTGATTGCCTAGGAATATGATATAAATACCTCCCCCACATTCACTCAGTTGTGCAACTAATGTTATCTTTATAGTAACTAATGTTATTTTTATTTTTATTGCATGCATTTTTGATGTTTTAGTTACTGTGATATCTATCAAAAGGTGGGGCAAGAGCACTCGAAAGGGAGAATATATTTTTGTCGTTTTATTGCTATGAAAGATGATAAACACACCAATTTCCAACTTCTTGCAACAAAGGGTGATGATGAAGTTGTGACTGCTAGATTAGGTGCCTCTACAGAATATGGAACTCACAGTGCATTACCATCATGTATTGGACTATTGCAGCCACATCGAATCCATTGTCGCAGTATCCATCTTCTTTCCTACAAAGTTTTCAACCACATAAGGTCTTGTAACATGATACATAGTGAATCTTTTGTGGAAATTCCTTGTTCAGATGAAAGTTTCATAGTTACTTTTGAGCTTATTGCAATGCATTCCGTACCTCCCGGGATTGTGAAGAAAAGCAATTCACTAGAGTTCACCATATAAGGCTATGTGAATATTAAGGGTGTTGTTTTCTATACATGGCCAACCTTTCCTCATAGATATTGACTATCTTCAAGCTCAAGCAATGATAGTCAACCTGTTGGAAAATGGAGAGTGGGACCAACATTTAGATTTCAGTATTTGTATAATATCCTATAGCCTCATGTGCAGGTGCATTTTTCATGGGATTCACACCAATGGGATCTTGTCCATCATTGTTATGGATTGGGGATGAAAACTGGTGCAACCCGTTTGGAAATGTAAACATTATACCTATCCTAAATATGGTGAATTCTGTATGAGAGATCTGTGGTGTAATATCTATGGTGAAATGTTTGAACTTTGTAATTTGAATATTTTATAAGTAAATATAAATCTGAATCTGGGGAAACCCAAATAGTCTTCTTTGTGTGCTTGCTGAGATTGTTAGTGATTCAGTCCTGACTGTGCACTCTGATTTTGTAGCCTTGTAGTATTATCTGTTGATCCTGTAGGGCTGCATCACATGACATATTGATTTTTTATTATCAATGGTTTTTGTTTTCCAAGGAAAAAAAAATTATCTTTGATATTTCAAAGTTTGAAATCATAATATACATTTTTTTAGCCTATGGGATCTTGAAAAGATACATATGTTCTATATTCAAACTATCATAATAGC
>LPNX010071174.1:89797-125029 GCA_001517045.1 Pseudotsuga menziesii | reverse complement strand
CACATTTGTAATTTTTATTATAGTTTGGAAAAGTCAAAACACATTTGTAATTTTTATTATAGTTTGCAAAAGTCAGAACACATTTGTAACTTTTATTATAGTTTGGAAATGTCAGAACACATTTGTAATTTTTATTTTAGTTTGGAAAAGTCAGTGTGCTCGTATCCTGTGTGTGCATTCGCGTGCATCCCCTTCTTCCTTTCTGAGCATGCCATCATCCTGCAAAATGGAAACAGCAGCCTCATGTTCCATGCCATCAATTGAAACAGGGGGTTCTGAAGTTGTTGAGAGGTTCACTGTCAGAAAATTTGGAGAGAGCGCTGAGGCATGGAGTGACAGAACCAACTGGACAGAAGGTATGCTAAATGTCCTGATCAGAGCAAGAGTGCATCATTTTCTTTTTAGTCAGTTTAATTTCAACAATGAAGAGATAGATAATGACATTTCTAGTTATGATCATGAGTCCAAGGAATTGATTATTTTTGGGAGGAGGGTTTGTCTAGACCCTGATTTGTTGTCCAGTGCAACGAAAATTCCACGAGTCAGGGGGGGAGTAATGTTGACCACCAAGAAAACCCTCAAAGTAGAAACGGGTGAGATGGAAAACAAAATATGTGGAAAAATAGTTTTGGTTGCCTAGAATGGTTTAAAGATGCAAGATGTTCCCCCAAGACTGTACAAAACCTTAATTCAAATTGTACTTAGGACAATTATGAATCACCACAAGCAAGATATTTCAGGTGATTGTATGAAGTTGGTGATTCATTGGTTTGAAGACCTGGCCATAGATGTCCCTCATCTATTGGAAAAAAAATGGATTTTACACTGTAGGAGAGAAAAATGAAGAGAGTGAAGTTCAGTTACCCTAGTACACTACAAAAATTTATTGACTTATATCGACCCAACACTGTAGAAGGAAGCAGCTTTAAAAATACATATATTAAGAGGTCGAAACTGGACAAAATTAACCAGGAAGTTCTTCGACAATCTCCAAAGGACAATGTACAAGTCCCTAAAGAGCCTTTTGAGTACTGTATGCAAGGTATGGGAAGTGACCCTAAAGAATTTGATGATGTCTCAATTCTGGTCGGATTACATGAAGACAAAGAAATAAATGTAAACAAGATGCATGATGTTGAGTTTAATGAACAGGAGGAGCATAGTGATTATGATATTTATGCTTCTACAGAAATGCCACTTGTTATATATACACCTCCACAGTTGGGATTTGAGAAAACTTCCTCTCCAAAATATTTTTTTGATGGTAAAATTGATTTTAAGCTATTCGGTGAAGTGTTGCATTTCAAAGAAAAAGATGAATTTTGGTATCTTATCGCAATACAGAGCGTAGAACTATGTAGGATTAAAAATTTTCAAATGTTGGACCTCTTTAAGGTAGGAGGCATTTTTCAATGCTTTTTTCCAAAAAAAAAAATTACCAAATTCCAGTTTTTGAAGCCTCCTTAAAATTTTCCCCGTTTACAGGAAATTGCAAGATTACGAGAATCCCTTGTGAAGACTGTGGACAGTTCGAGAAGGACAATAGCAGGCAAGGACTATGTTCTTCAATCTTTGAATAAGGAACTACAAAAAATTAAGGATGAATTTAGAAAGGAAAATGAGAAATGCATAGAAGAATATATGGTTGTTTGGAATAAAGATGAACAAACCATAAGGACTGTTATCGGCCAGGAAGCAAGACTTACAGTTGAAGTCAATAAGAAAAACAGAATAATTGAAATAATGAAGGTTTATTTTCAAAAAAACCTTGTTGAAGACTACAATAAACATCAACTTGAGATAAATGACTATAGAAAAAAAGAGGAAAACTTGAAAAACATGATTGCTAAGAAAGATGAAGAGTTGAAAAGAAAAATAGTTGAACTTGAAAAGATTACTAGAGGAGTTGAAAAGATAAAAGAATATGAAATTGGTAAGGCACGGAGTAGGCATCTGATTTCTGGTAAAATTTATGATAAGTTAGCACACCAACAAGATTTAATAAGGTATGAGAGTTCCCTGCAAAACAGAGAGAAGGCATTGGACGTAGCTTTTAATGCAATACAAGCTCGTGAAAAAAGTCAAAAAGGGGGTACAAATCTATCGTGCCTTCTTAAGAATTCAAGAGAAGTCCTTGATGGATGCTATTGCGACAATGAATGCTGGAGTTGATCTCTCTGCATGGTCAACCATAAAAGAAACATTGAAAAACAAGGTAGATGAGAGGGAAGATGAGATTAAAGAGCTCAGATTGAAAATACTAGAGGATAGAGAATCACAACATTTGGGATGTAAGTCTGGGATAGAAGATCTGAAATCTCAAATTGCCACTCTGCAGAAGAAGAACATACTTCAGCGAGTAGCAATTTTGTATACTCGAGATAATACAGAATTGAGGGGAAAAGAGTTGGAGATAGAGACAAAGCAGCTCAAGAAAAAATTGACCCAAGTTCAATCTGAGTAGAAATATGCAAATGATCATCTTCAGCAAAAGGAAAAGGAACACGAAGACAAAAATAAGAAGAATGTGGAATTGTTGAAGAAGTACATCCAAGATATATATAGATTGAAAGAAATTTTGCACAAATGTGCAACAAAAGTGAAAGAATTAGAACAAAAATCAGAACATGCACCTGTTGCAGCTCCTTAAGAACCAGAAGCTTCTATACAAGGAAAGAGACTAGAATGTACAAATTTATCTTCTCTAGAAAAGGAGGACTTGCAGCCTAGAACTATGGAATAACATTATTTATATATGATGTGTATGTAAATACATTTCAAGTTTTAATACATAAATTTATATATGTGTGCATGTGTATTTCTCGGCAATGTATATGTTTTTGATACATTTAATGTGAATGGTAATTTTGAATTTAACTTTTCAATAAGTGTACATAACAGGCCAGAAATTTAACAATATCAAAATTGAAAACTTAACTTGTGTACTGTACGCATATATATTTGAATTTGTAAGAAATTAAAAGAGTGATAGTGATTAGTGGATATGAGATGTGAGTAGATTTGGTGACATAGGTAGATCCTAGTTGTTTGCTTGGAATTGTGGATATGATAGGGATATTATGGGGATGATGGATTGAGAACTTTCAAGTTCTTTATGATAATTTTGATGCTATGTATTGTTGTATTTATGTAATTTTCTTTATCTAATGAAACTGAAATTCCAATTCTGGAACAATGTCATACAATTCTACTCATGCAACCAAATTTCAGAGAATAACCCAAAGATGTAATGCCTATAGAACTGGCCTAAAAAAGAAAGAGATTTACAAAATATAAGCAAACACAGAAAACAACTGTAATTTTATTACTGGAAAAAATATTTAATATTTAATATTTAATATGCCTTCCAGAATTTGTTACATTTCCAAAATTTGGTAACATAAGTGTTAGCACAATAGAATAAATTTTCAGTACAAAAAGATCACTAGAAATGCTTATTGCAACATAAGTTTCTTTCACCATTTTGCATACAATGTTGCATTTTGATCATCTAGGACTTTTTTCTTTTTGGCTTGTCTCATACTTCTTATTATGACATCAGTTTTTATAGGATTCCCAGCATCCATCTTTTGGATATCAACTACTGCCCCTTGAATTTATTGTTTTTCACCACTCTACCCTATACCATTTACTGAGGATGGAACACCCTTTTTATTGTGATTCATAGCCTCCATCATTAGCATATCAATAGCATCTTCTCCATACACTTTTTGTAATTCATTGATTTTCCCTGCTTCATTTCTTGAGGATGAAGCACCGATTTTACAGTAATTTTCAGTCGCCATCATACGTATTTCAACACCATTTGCCCCATTCAATTCTTGTGTTTGATCAGTTTGCACTGCCACTTTCCTCTTGGATGAAACACTTAGATTTTTACTATTATTTCTTCTTTGAACATTAGTTTTTTCCTTGCGCCTTCCGAAGCGATGTGATTCACGAAAAGCCTCTTCACCATATTTTCTTATTGGCCTTGATCTTGGAATATGATTACTGAACTGCGAGACATTTTAGTATTTATTAGTTAAAAACAGATTATGAGTCCTCACACCATAAAATGAAAGCAAAATTAGAAACCATTTAAAATTAGGGAATACTTACTATTGGTGGTGCAATCAATGATTTATTAGATTGTATTACCCATGACTAAAATAGTTGTTTTAATTGTTTAGAATTGACATCAGGGAAGCAGGATGCCAACTGTGCTGCAGTTTCGTCATTTAGTGGACTTCTTTTCTTTTCATATTCAACACGAATTTGACATCTAATATTGGAAGCCAAAAATCTTATTTCTTTAAAATTTTGGAAAGTACCCTCTGATCTCATAACCAGTGTAAAAAATTATGCTTGCATCTTATTTACAAGACACATTTTGTCATGTTCAAATGTGTTTCTATACTCCTTAGTGACTCCTCTTCCTCCTCCTTGGTTGTTGTTCAAATTTTTCATTTCCCTATGCTTACGTTCCATTAGTTCATTCCTTAACCGTCCTAAAGTATAAGGATGAGCAGCCCTAGTCATATGAAGAGCATGGGCCCCTTGGATATGCATATAAGGAACCATCTCATCTCCTAAACAACAAGAACACAACCAAATCCACTCATTAGCAAGGAATCCAATCCTGCAATGATAGTGGATCAAATTTTATATCGTGAATGAGATAATACCACCATGCTGAAAAACATAATACTATGAACTTAGTATAAATTGGTGTACTTTTCCTCATATTCATATTTATCATCCCCTACATACCCTTGCAATTGTACCATGTGGAATTCTTTATAACACTTCCATGTCCTCACCAACTTTTTATACTTTCTTCATCTAGTAGGCCTTCAATAACCTACAAGCACAACATTTCATTTTACATGATACACTACTTAATTTTCTATTAAAATTGCATAAAAATAAGAGCGAATTTCACCCTTGTGCCATCATAAAATAATTACTTATTGTTAGTCAAGACCCACATTAAAAATATTGGATATGCTAACATAATTATTAAACCTTTAAAATACCCTCATGCCAAATGAGGATCTTGTCTGATGTGGGTCCATCTAATTTCCTATAGTTAAGATCCGTTGTACTCTTGGCCTTTATAATGGTATGGTTCCCCGATCTTACATGGAACACCAATTTTCTCCACCGCCTCACAAATTTGAAAAAAAATCGTTTCCTCAATCGCTCTAGTTGGATGAACCTTGTCTTAATCTTGTGCATTTTTTATAATTTCACGAAACATCTTCAAAACAGTTCTAATTCCGGCATGGCGAGCTCAATATATAAGTTTGGACATTGAGCCAGGAGTCAGCTGTAATAAGTTGGCAACGCATGTTTCACTAGGTACGAGTTAGTTAAATAATAATAGTTTCCATTTATAGTAAAGAAATAATTATGAAAACATGTATCTTTTGATCATTTGTTCTATTCATGTGATACTTTTTGATAATATTCAATTCTCTATTGCATAAGGATGGTTGAATGTATGTAATACACTCATCCATCTTTTCTTCCCATCCTTCAATGCTTTGTTCCAAAGCAGGATTCAATTCCTAAAGTTTTAACACAAAGTAATATTAAGAAATTCATGGCAAGATATCAACAAAAATCAGTAAACTTTTAATAAATATGTAAAACGTACTATGAGCAAGTTCAGTGACATTGCATAAAACTTGGAAACGCTACAAATAGTATCCCCATCTTGAATTTTGATAGCTTTTTTATGGCATATGCACCAAGGACAAAAATTATTCCCCATTGCAAAAACATAATTATTGCATACTAAACCGCATATGGCCACTAGATCATGGCACTCGAACAAATTCACTTCCACTACCCTTCCATCTGGAATTAGGATCTCGTCTTGTGAAAAATTGTTTATCTAATTCATTAAGTTATACTCATTTGTAATATCAGCAACATGTGCTAAAACCTATTTATATTCTTCCTTTCCATCCCATTTTCCAAGGTTTACACAAGACATCAAACCACTATCTTCTAGTAACTCAAATAATATCTCACATACCTGCCCACCTCGATCATAATGTACACGAGAATCAATACCAAGTTTGAAAGAAACTTCAATGACTCTACTTCCAGTCCTCTTTTCATATGACTCAACCATAAAGGAAGCATATGACTTTACTTGCTTCACTCTAACTCCATATGTGAGACCATCAGTTCTCTCCCAACCCATATCAATATCCTCAACTTCTTTGCTCCACTTTTTCATCTCCTTGGAAACTGAAGTTGGACTAACCCCTTGCAATACACCATGACGGTCAATCCGCTTTAGACATTGCAAATCCTTATGGATCATGCTTGATTCAATAAATACATAGTTCATATTCTTAGGCATAAAATCATTATGGATCTCTTGCATAATAATTGATCGAAGTTTATGAAGCACTCCATCTAGGTGTTCAAGAACATCCTCAAATTTAGAATCTTCACTATAGTTTTTTCTCATGAAGTACCCAATTCCAGAAATAATGTCATTTTCATCTAAATCTTCAAGTGACTTCCCAGAGAACCATCTATCAATTTCCTTAAATTTTTTGTTCCCCTCATTTACTCTGCAGTTAAACCATCCAGACCACTTCTTAAGACTCAATAAGGATGTCCTTAAGCGGTTTCCTGCTCACCTTCTAGCTACAGCATATGTAGTTCGATATGTTGAACACCCTTCAGGAATTTGTACTGAAGATTGTACATCTACAGAATTTTGATTTTCTGTAGGTGCATTTTTATCCATTTGTCCTTCTGGAATTTCTACTGAAGCTTCTACATCTGTAGAATTTTGATTTTCTGTAGTTTCTTTTCTATCCATTTGTCCTTCAAGGATTTGTACTAAAGCTTGTACATCTACAGAATTTTGATTTTCTGTAGTTGCATTTCTATCGATTTGTCCTTCAAGGATTTGTATTGAAGCATGCACATCTGCAGAATTTTGATTTTCTATGGGTGCATTTCTATCCATTTGTCCTTCAGTCATTTCTGTTGAAGCTTGTGCATCTGCAGAATTTTGATTTTTTGTAGGAGCATTTCTATCCATTTGTTCATGAAAGGTAGTTCTTTCAATTGTTTCATGACTTCTAGTTGTACCCAACTTCTCAAGGGATGCATGTTCAAATTGTTGTCCACTAGGTAGGATTACACTTTCATTCCCTTCAACCGTAACCAGAGACAAAGGCAACCTAGGTTGTTGAGCAAAACAACCTTCTATACTTCGATACAAATGATTTGTAATTGCAGCATCATCAACAGTTGATCTTTGAGGGGCATTGCAGACCACATTATGTGAATCAGAGTTAATAGTATGGTCAAGAGTTATATCTTGTACATTACTATTTCCCTCAATTGTAATTGGTGTCAAAGGCTGCCTAGGTTGTTGACAAACATTGTTGTTTGTCACACATTGCTTAGATACAGGACATCTATTTCAACAGTTGCTGCATGATTTCCTGTTGTTTTATGGAAATTCATAGTATTATTTTCTAGTATGGATTTTTGATCTGTAAGTGCTTGACATTGTTGACGGACAGCATGAATAGCAACTTTTTTACCCCCAACAAGAGTGAATTGAAGGAAAATATCATGTGGGGGGGGGATTGGAATATTATTCAATTCTAGTTCCTTGCGTCGACCTCTTTTTCAAGGAATATTTTGTTGAGATAAATGGTTTGAATGATCCATTGATGAGTTATTCTACAAAATCAACAAAATAATCAACATTAATATAAAATATAGTTTTTTTTATAAAAATTACTTTTTATGGCTCAAAAATAAAATATGGAATAGTACAAGAACATGGCAGGAGGAAACATATATTCTCCAACTTAAGCCACTTAAAAATACCTAAGGATGGAACTTATGCTTTCATTTTAGTGGACTAAGCGGGCATTTCACATTTACAAGGAAACATTGCAATGATTTTGCACAACAAAAGTTTTTTTTGCCAATATTAGAAAAATAGAAGTACAAGAAGGTGTAAAACAATAAAAAACACCATATCCAACTGAGATCACCCAAAAATACTAAACAATGAGGGCTAGGCATGCATTTTACAGACCTAGTCAAATAAAGCTCAAAACAAAAAAATTGCAATTTTCAAAACTTTACTATACACAAAATAAACATATTTTAAAATTTATGAAGAAGGTTTTTGTCCATAGTATATATAGCTCTAGGTATATGGCTTTAGGTTTTGAAAATCATCTCTATAAACATTATGGCGGGCATTTTTCTAAGCCCATTTTTACAGTTTTACACTTTGCTTTTACAAAACAAAATTGTGAATTTAGACATTCTTTTCAATTATGACCATGCTACTTATAAATTATGATAATTCATATATGTATAATATATATAGCATGATATAAATAAAATACTATCTTGAGGCTGTGGGCCCGCTACAAGATCCTCATGCAAATGTTTTGAGACATATCTAGACTTCATGCAAATATTATGAGACATATTTGGACATGTGTAAGAGCATGGGAGGAAGAAACATATATTATCCAACTTAATCCACTTAAAAATTCCTAAGGATTGAACTTATGCTTGCATTTTAGTGGACAAAGCGGGCATTTCACATTTACAAGGTAGCCTTGCAATGTTTTTGCACAACAGGCATGTTTTTAGCCAAGATTAGAAAAACAGAAATACAGGAAGGTGTAAAATAATAAAAAAACACTATATCCAAATGAGATCACTCAAAAATACCAAACAATGAGGGCTAGGCGTGCATTTTACAAACCTAGTCAAATAAAGTTCAAAATAGAAAAATTGCAATTTTCAAAACTTTACTGTACACAAAATAAACATATTTTAAAAATTGTGAAGGAGGTTTTTGCCCATAGTATATATAGCTCCAGGTATATGGCATTAGGTTTTGAAAATCACCTCTATAAATATTATGGTGGGCATTTTTCTAAGCCCATTTTTACAGATTTACCCTTTGCTTTTACAAAACAAAATTGTGAATTTAGACATTATTTTCAATTATGACCATGCTACTTATAAATTATGATAAGTCATACATGTATAATACATATAGTATGATATAAATAGAATACTATCTTGAGGTTGTGGGCCCGCTACAAGATCCTCATGCAAATGTTATGAGACATATCCAGTCTTCATGCAAATATTATGAGACATATTTGGACATGTGTAAGAACGTGGGAAGAAGAATCATATATTCTCCAACTTAAGACACTTAAAAATACCTAAGGATGGAACTTATGCTTGCATTTTAGTGGACTAAGTGGGCATTTCACATTTACAAGGTAGCCTTGCAATGTTTTTGCACAATAGTCATGTTTTTAGCCGAGATTAGAAAAATAGAAGTACAGGTAGGTGTAAAACAATAAAAAACACCATATCCAACTGAGATCACTCAAAAATACTAAACAATGAGGGCTAGGCATGCATTTTACAGACCTAGTCAAATAAAGTTCAAAACAGAAAAATTGCTATTTTCAAAACTTTACTGTACACAAAATAAACATATTTTAAAAATTATGAAGGAGGTTTTTGTCCATAGTATCTATAGCTCTGGGTATATGGCATTAGGTTTTAAAAATTACCTCTAAAAACATTATGGCAGGCATTTTCTAAGCCCATTTTTACAGATTTACACACTATTTTTACAAAACAAACTTATGAATTTAGACATTCTTTTCCAATTACAACAATGCTACTTATAAATTATAATAATTCATAAATGTATAATACTTATAGTATGATATAATTAGGATACTATCATGGTGCTATGGGCCCAGGTTGTGGCGTGCATTTTTATAATCCTAGTTTTACATATTTACACTCCGTTTCTTACATAACAACTCAGGATTTTACTGATTAATTTTGAATTTGACCAAGATACTTACAAATTATGAATATGTACATATTTAATGCATAAAGTATGATACTCTTTACTATAATAAAGTCATAATATATGAATGGTCAAATTTGTTGACTCAGTTTAAGTCTAAAATTCTCCTCTTCAAAAATGACATTGCAGACACTTTTGGAACCCAAATTGAAAACCTTTATGTACAGTAAGGTGGAAAAAAGTAAACCACACCATTTCCAACTTAAATCACTAAAAAATACTCAATAGTGACGGTTAGGAGGGCATTTTTATGAACATGGTAAGACTTGGTTCCAAACATAAAATTTGTTATTTTGTCAAATTAACCGCGGGCAAATGAAACATAATTTTAGGAAACTCAAAGAGGTTTTTTTCAAACATATATATGTCTTCAATCCCATGGTATTAATTTAAATTACTAATATATGTATGGACTGTGGCGTGCATTTTGTTAAGCCCATTTTTGTAGATTAACACTATTTTTTACATAACAAATCAGGATTTTAGTGATTAATTTCAATTTCATCGAAATACTTACAAATTATGAATAAGTATATGTTTAATGCATGTACTATGATACTCTTTATTATGATAAATTCATGGTATCTTCATGGTCAAATTTGTTGATATAATCATTTTAAGACTAAAAATCCCATGCTTTGTAAAAATGCATACATCATGCACTTTTTGAACCAAAAAAAAAAAAAAACTAGTTGTAGAACATGGAAATATTTATAAATTCATGAAGATGATGTACAAAATACAATGTCAAAAAACAAGTGAAAGGCAAATTAAACAACAATGTCAAAAACCAAGTGAAAGACAAATTGAAAGACAAATTAAACAACAATGTCAAAAACCAAGTGAAAGACAAATTGAACAGTAATGAAAAAAAACAACCTTTGAGACTACGATAGACTGTAAAAACGACTTAGCAGCTTTCCAAAAATAGATAACAACGTCATTGCTGGATAAATATACACATATTGATCTTAACATATATCACATTAACAGACTGTAACATTGACCTCAAAGCTATATGAGCAACTAATAAAGCAAATTCATATCACAATGCCATATCATCCAAGTGCATTCTACATAATGTTTTAGAGCACATTCATTAAAATCTTATTATATATGCTATTGTCCGGATTCTTTCCATTTTTTACCATCAACAGAAGTGACAGGCAAGTGCAATTTACTATCACTTGATATAAGGATGGGACTAGATGAAGTAATGCAGGCGTACTTGAGTCAGAATAATATGATTTTCTGTGGATGAGTCAAGGTTGGTAGAATTCACACTAAAGGAGTCTCATCAGGTAATGTTGCTTCTTATGCCAATTTAAAATTATGAAGGTATCCACAAGACGTTTTTACATAATCAAAATTATGTTATATGTTTGTCTGGTTATGTTGTAGGGTACCAGGTAGTCCAAAACACTAGCCAGTCCAAAACAAAACACATTGTTATAAAAATCACTCATTCAAATTCATGAGAAATGAAATTTTTTGAAACTACCCACCATGCTCAAATGATCTACGTGGTAGTTGACACAACTGAGGGTGTAGCAGTAAGGAATAACTATGGAAGTTTGCACAAGGGATTAATAATGGATTCTGAAGTCCCACGAAAAAATATCGGTCGTGCACAATGACTAACCCATATTCCCAACATAATTAGGTTTGGCTCGAAAAGGGCATTCCATGGGGAGGAAGAGGCCATCTTCTCTTACACAGAAAGACAAACAAGCTTGAATATTTTCTTAACACGACAATTATTATGTGTGCAACCATAATAACTTATGCAAAAACACCAAATTTTTAGTCAAATGTTGATAAGACATTTTCTGAATCATAACACAATATACACTACCATATTTATAATTCATACAAAAACAAAAAAACAAAAACACAATACTATACGTACAAAATTAAATCATAGAAGGCTAAATATAGAATATCAATATTCAATGATAAAATCTCAAGATTGTGCTTTGACAAATTTTTATTGAATCAGCTCTATTGTGGGGAATACCATTCCAAATATTAGAGAGGTGGTATATGATTCCACAGATCCAATACATGCTCATAAATTGAATGTATGGATGGGATCCAAAACCCATTGAAATGTATCTATCTACCCTTTACATGGGGATAAAAAAAGAAATATTCCTCTCTAAGCAACTAATTTCCTAGGCCAAGTCACCCATTGAACATGGAACCATGAGAGCATCAATTGCACCGAAGACCATGAAAATGGGTTGGGACAATAGAGATGATTTCGTATCTTTGTAACCCACCTAGAACTGAAGACATTTTATTTTTAAGAAGACATTACTTTAAAATTTATTGTAAAGATTTATGTTGTTGACCAAGGATTGTCAAAGATGACTATAATTGAATTATTTTATTATTTAATAATTGAAAAGAAGTGACACCTATCTAAAGAATATTGTTGAAGAGTGTTCATTGACCCACTAGGAGGAATGATCTACTGTAGAAGGCCAAAATGAAAAATGGTAGCAACAACATTCACTTTCTAGTTGTTGTGGGAGGCAACATCCCTATAATTATGGTCATGTTCCCAAGAAAAGAGGAACTGAGAAGGTGGCTTATTTAATTGAAAAACTGACCCAAAGACCTAGGAAAGCTTATATATACCATCGAATGAGCAAGAGGCTCAGTACCTTCTAAGGGATTAGAACCTTGTGGTTTTGTTGGAAACTGGAAAGTTAGGCACACAAGAGGAATTCAATGAGGGAAAAGCTAGTGTGAATTGCTAAGAGTTTATGTTTGCAAATGAGACTACTAAGTTGTAGGGAGTACTGATTAGGCTTCTACACAACATATTCATCTTGGTGGTTTAGTGAACAGGCTCGGGGGTCCTAAAGCAAGTAATCTTGGCTACTTTCAGGAGATGGTTGGAAGGAATGGTCTTCTTTGGGTGTTTGTCCACTTTTGAATTTAACAGGTTCTACATTGTTTTAGAGTTTTATCTTTAAAATTGATTATGTTTATATTCTGAAGGATTTCATAAATATTAAGAGTTCCTACACTATTATTTGCTTTCAAAATAAGATAGGAAAGTTATATTTCTAGGAGAAATGAATTTTACTGTATAGAAAGTTTTTCATAGAAGAATTTATAGAAATGAATATTACTATATAGACAATTTTTATAATAGAGTTTATAGATTATTCCTTATTGTTGTTTAAACACTGGACATATTGAAACACAATAATCCCTCTTCTCAAACAAAATCAAATCTAAAAACACAATTCCTTCCAACTAGAGTTCAAGACCCATAAGAAGATAAAATACTTATAAATATTAATTGTACCATGTACTAATATCTTACAGCCGCAAGGTTTAATAATGTATATAGTTTCAGTATCATTATTATATAGCCATAGGGCTTATTGTAATTATAACTCACAAAAGTATTATTTTCCTACATTTGAAAGGCTTATACTTTACAAAACTAAATCTTTTAGGGTTAAAGATTGTACAACTAATACATTAGTCGATTCAATCTAATCATATTACCAAATAAAAACTCTGCATCAAATTATAATAGGGTATTACAGTATAAAACAAAGAAAAAATTTCCATATAATTTGCCATCTAAGAAATTTTAAGGCCTGTAAGGCTTGTTTTTGCCAAGTAATCTATCAAATAACTAAAGCATACAATGAAGTTCAAAACATCGAATTTACTTAAGTTAGACCTTAGTTGTGGTAAACAAAAGGGTCGTAAACATTTTTTAACCAGTTGGGCCATAACTGTATGGAACTCTTTCAACAAATACATTCACACTTTAGTTAACCAAACTCATACAAAAACCTTACGCACATATTATTAAACAATATATATAATTTACAAAGTAATATTAATAGAAAACATACAGAATGATATTACAAACAAAATATCTGAAGATAATAAACGTTATATAGAACATTATTAATATAACCAAAAATGACAAAAAAATAGAGTAGAGCAGATATAAACAACTATATATATTTACAATGCAAAAATAACAAACCATATATCTTTTTCAATAGAACAGTTCTAGAAGCCAATAGTTTAAACAATGCACAAAGTAGATTTAGTAAACAAAAATGATTCAAGGTTTAACATTGGCATTAAAAAACCTTGAACAAATATTACATTAAGGGTATCAAAATACATCTTTTACGCAGACTCGTGGTTTAAAAAACATTTTAGTAGCAACATTGTTCACAGCCTAAAGGTCCTTTAAAAATCACATAAATTTATCCCTATCAATAACATCGTAAAGGAAAAACACAGAGGTGGTTACCATCAACAGAAAAGATCGAAGAAAACCCTGGTATCTCCAAAACAAACCAAAACCAGAAATAGCTCTTTTTTCCAGCTTTGCACATCAGCAAGGACCGTAGGGTCAAGGCGGCAAGGTCTTACCAGATCCCACAACGCTGACCACCCTCAACCCGAGATCCTCCAAAACAGTTTATGAAATACCTTCCAATCAAACGAAACAGAGGTTAAAAACCTAGGATAAAATAGTTATTATAGCAACTATTAAAAAAAAAAAAAGAATAACATCTTTACCTTCAGTCAACAACTCTGCATAAGAAATTGCGGTAGGACGAGACCATGATAGTTATCGAAGCCTAGAGAAGCAAAGGAATTGTAGATAACATTCCCAATTTTTTTTAGAAATCATGGGGTTGAATGCACTTTCGTCCCAATGCTGAAGGGGACAAGTAAGGCCGAGAGGTCCGAGAGCCCTCGGCTCTTCTCCCTTCTCCAAAATGCATAATTCCAAAACCCTAGAGTTTTGAGTAAGGATAAAACCCTTGTACCCCACCTACCTCCAGGTTGATTGAAATCTTTACCCAACTTGCTATAGTTTAAAACAAATTTCGATGTTATGTAATTTGTCATGATGCAAATATATTAAACTAGTTCTAGTGTATTATAAAAAGGACATTGCATAGTTTTGGTGTATTAATCTGTTTTCCAATTGTCTTGTTCATCCCTTAGCATTTTTAGGGTCACCATGGTATCCATACCTATGGTTCTTAGTTGTTAAAAACACAAGGAAAGCTCTCCATCGAAAACATCTACATGATTTCAAGTAAAAGAAAAATGCTTTAGCTTATATAATCTAAGTAAGACTCGTAGCCTTGTAATCCTTGTATAGAAATAGGGTATGTATGCAGAGGGCTTTAAACATTTTAGAAACTTGGTAAATTCACCATTTTTTTAATACAAGATAGTATACAACTATAACTTACGACAAGCAGGAATAATGCTAAAACATTGAGAACAAGTACATATTCTGAGACTTACACTATATACTAGTAAAGTAAAATGAATGATAAATGGTTAAAACACTCCTTAGCAAAAAAAAAAATAGTTTATGATTTTTTCTGGAGTTTTTTCAATTTTCCTGCAAAAAGCCCAAATCAAAATATTAGTGACCACTTATAGTTTTTAAGGTATCCCTAGGTGATCTCCAAACAAATGTTTCTTGGTGCAATGAGCCCCATCCTCCTGGTTCAAATCATTTTTAATGATGTGCATCTCCCAATACAGGTTGCATGTCAAATCCTTTTTGATAATGTGCATCTCCCAACATAGGTTGCATCTAGGCTTCCACCGCTCCTTGCATGTAGTGCATCAAAAATCCATATTCACAATGCATCGACTGCATAAGTGATTTACACAAAGCCTTGCATCCCCGATGAACTTATGTCAATCGAAATTGCAATGGGAAACAGGTGTTAGGACGCTATCAGGAAATGAAACAAAAATCGTGTAGGTTCGTCGATTTATCTCAGGGTGCAAGAGCTACCAAAATTTAAAAAAAAACTAATTTCCACATTAAGAGGATGGAGTAAAATTCAATGTTTGCAGATCTTTTGTAAAATCAATTGTAAAACCAAAAACAACAACATAAAATATTCACAATTTCGTAGCAAGGGACATAATGAATTTCTGAATTCTTTTCCATTCAGATCTGGCTATAGCTAGCATGCATCCCATTGTAGTTAACGAGTTCTATGGTTAGGAGGATGCCAGGATTAAATCTCTAATGATGTTTGATCCATGGGAATAATGATTGGGATGAAATATCTAGATGGAGATAGTAGATCTATTAGTATGAAAGTTAGCTTTATTTTTTCAATCGAGGGAGATGGTGGATTGACTTGATAAGTGATGTTTATACTTAATCTCATAGATGGCTACAAGGGAGATCATTATTGTTGTTGTCATGAAAAGGAGAGATGCAACAGAGAATAAATTGCATTAAATTATAGGTTTGGAAGCTCATTTACATTATGTTCTTCAACTGATTCGATCATGGCTTTGTTATCCTTGTATCTAATTGTCGTGAATGAGTGTTGAAGCCAGACAATATTTGATATATTCAAAGGAATCAAATCACATTTACAAAACCAATCCTTTTTCTGCCTACATATTGATCACATAAAGGTATGAAAACAGTCCCTTTTAGTTGTCTCATAGAAGCATATGATTGATCTAAAAGTAAATACAATAATCACTTGTATTCTCTATCAAGCCCTCCATCAATATTTTTTCCACCATTGCTCAAATTTTCACATTGTGTAATGCAGCGATCAAAATATATTTGAAAAAAACAAAAGAATTGTACTTTATTTACAACGCAAGGCATTAACAATGATGAGACAATAAGAGTTTGAGGACATGGTGGAGAATATTTGGAAGGAGATCAAATAGTAGATCTTTCTAACCATAAAGGTATGTGAAGATCCTTTATTTCACGAAGAAATATCATACATTCACATGGATGAAAACATTGTTAGTTTTTAAATAGCTTGATTAGGATCTTTATCTGAAAGAATAACAAGTACAACAAGATACATAAGATAGAGAAAATACACAAGACATGAAGATTTTCACTGGCGAAACCATAAAGGAGAAAACCCCACAAACTTCCTCAGAATAGTTCAGTCACAAAGACTGTATCACAAGATGAACAAACCCAATAAGAAGAAGTTTTATGCAGTTATTTATATCTCCTCCTTGTCACTCTCTCTCTCTCTCTCTTCTCATGCTAACTTGAGTGAGTGTGAGTGTGTATAAATGAGGGAGGGTGCCTCCCTATTTATACTCTTGAAGTGATTGACCTAGTACATGACTGGGGCTGACCTCTTACCATAACAGGGATAACTTCTCCTAGAGAGACTCCAAAAATACATTACATGATGTTATATTGGGGACTATTTCCCCGACTTATAATAGAGGTTTTACATCAAGATCCATACATAATAATGACATCTCGAAAGGAGGAAAACACATCTCCGATGGGGTTACAACAACATATAGTGATAATATACATCAGAATATCTTCTGAAGTTACAAATACACCAACACTCCCTCTTAACTAGGAAGGTATTCTCTCTCTACACAGTCATCAACACATCTAATCTCGTCATCATCACAGAGTCATCATCATAGTTTCTTCCATAGTCATCATCTTGTCAATCATTAAATAATACTATCTGTCATCATAAGTTTCTACATATCCATCCCTTTCTCATGTTGGTTGTAGGCCTAGTCCTCATTCAGGTCTTCATCATATCTACAAGCAAGCCATCGCATAGGCACAACCCAATACCATTCTTTACATTTCCACTGCAATAACCTATGTCTCCTACCGTCGCCGCATTGTATCCATATCATCTCTTCGTCCTGTACAAAACAACACAAAAATAGACAGAGCACACAGAGCACAACCCTGATCCAGAAATAGGAGTATGCTAGTATCTTTCATGGCATTAAGACAACCTGCAACTTCCGCTATGAAAGAATTTCCTAGGAGCACATCAAGTGCATTACATCTCTCTATGGAAAACCTGTGTTATACCAACATAGGAGAACTTCCCAGATGCACACCAAGTGCCTTGTGACCTCAGCATCTCCAACATGGGAACACAGACATACAAGGACTGGTTACAACCAAACAACCTACATACCACGCCAGGAATTTTACGTTCCAAGTCAACCTGAAGTACTTATCACATCCAAACAACCTGCGTCCAATATATTTTTAGTTCAAACAACATTTCAAGACTTATTACACCCGAGCAACCTGCATACCACGCTAGAGCCCATTTTACACTCCAGAAAACCCACAGGACTTATTACATCCGAACAACCTACGTACCATGCTAGGATCTTTTACAGTTTAGATAACATATACTAAGACTGATAACGTCCAAGGATAACCTATGATCTTATCTAAGACTAATTACATCTGAGGACAACCTACATGACTGATTAAGTACGAGGAACATGAGTACTACGCCAGGATATTTTTCACTCGGACAACCTATCTCATTTCCCACGTGATATCTCTTACATCTGTGTCTTCTAGTCTCTTGTCATCTCTAGCATATCAAGACTGATTATGTCCAAGGATAACCTACAAGCTTCACCAAGGTTGATTACATCTAAGGACAACCTATAGGACTAATTCTGTCACCAAGATAAACTATATCTCTAACTATGCTAGAAAGCATCACTCTCTCTTTTGAGGGGTCTCATTCTGGATCACACCAAATCTTTCTATGAAGTACTCAAACTTCACTCTAGCTAGAGGCTTGTTTAATACATTGGATATCTGCTCGTCTGTTGCCATGCACTGGATATTTATTGCTCCTCTATGCAATATATCCATGATATAGTGGAACTTGATCTCTATGTGCTTTGACTTGTCATGGAACACTAGGTTCTCCAACAACTTCACACAACTTTGATTGTCCTAGAATATACAAATCACTTCGAACTGGAGATAAAACAAATCATACAATAGCTTCCACAAATATATTGCCTCACAACTAGTTAAGCAAGCGACAAGATACTCTGCCTCGGCTATACTTAGTGCCACGCAGGACTACTTCCTTCTAAACCATGAGATCATGCCAGATCCAAAACTAAGGAAACAAACCAAAGTTCTCTTCCCATCAGTGGCACTACCTTTCCCAATCTGAATCAACATAACCACGCAATTTATTCTTCTGATTCACATGATACTTGAGCCCATAATCCATTGTACCCTTCAGGTACCTCAACACATTCTTTGTAGCAACCAGATGAACATGTCTTGGATCCATTAGGAATTGGATTAGGGTGTTCACAGCAAAGCATATGTATGGTCTCATATTTGTCAGGTACATTAATGAACTAATCATCTAATGATACATCATGGCATCAACCAACCCTGATGAAGCATCACATAGAAGATTTAAGTTCGATTCCATAGGTGTTGCTATCTCCTTGCAGTCCAGCATTCCAAATATCTTCACAATATCCACTGCATACCTTCCTTGACCAAGAAAAATCCCATCTACACTCTACCACACCTCCATGCTTAACTAGTAGTGCATCATCCCTAGGTATTTCATCTCAAACTTAGTAGCAAGTCTCCCCTTTGCATCTTCAATAAGTTCACCCTCTCCTATCATGAACATGTCATCGACATATAGCAGCAGCATGATTGGTATTTCTCCTTCAACCTTAAAGTAAAGGTTGGGATTTGCTTTATTCTTGATAAATCCTAAGCTCATCAAGAAGATATTAATCCTTTTGTACCATGTCACGGGTTCCTATTTAAATCCATACAAGGAATTATTTAATTTTCACACATGAGTCTTCCTGTCATGTGTCTCGAATCCCAGTGGTTGTTCTACGTACACTTCCTCCTTAACAACACCATTCAAGAATGTTGTCTTGTCATCCATCTGGTGTAACTTCCATCTCATAACTGCATCCAATACAAGTATAGATCTAATGGAAGTGTACCTTTCTATGGGTGAAAATGTCTCCTCACGTCTATTCCTTCTTTCTCTGAGAATCCTTGTGCCACAAATCTTGCCTTGTGTTTCTCGATGCTACCATATGCAACATGCTTGATCTTGTAGATCCAGTTCAAAGCCACAACATACTTCCTTTCCAGTCTGGGAACCTGTCTCTCATGCATCATTCTTCATAATCGACTGATATTCCTCAATCATGGTATCCTTCCATTCTTTATTTTCTACAGCCTCTTCATAATTGGAAGATTCCTTGTCAACGATGTCACACAACAAGGCCAGATAGGTGTTGTAAGGTTTTGGTCTTTTCCTTTCTATATGCATCCATTTTGAGCGCCATACCTTTATGCAACTTGTATGAGATCTCGTGCCCATGTTGGTTTCCTATTGTGGGATTTCTTATCGTGAAGTGTCTCTACATGATCTTGTGCTTCTGCCATGTAATGATCTTCATTGTCCTTTGGAATTTCCACTTCCATTTTCATATCTAGTACTCTCATTCCTTCAGGTTTCTGAACCTATTCAATAGGTATCCTCCTGGATATGAAGTATGGAAAGTCCTAATTAAAGGTTACATCTATACTAATGTCAATATTCTTGAATCCTAGGAAGTATATTTGGTAGTCCTTTCATGTATCAGTGTATCCTATGAATATTCCATTTCTCCCAGAAGGATCGAGCTTGGTCCTTTTCTCCTTTGAGATATGTATGTACACTAGGGAACCAAATATTCTGATATGGATGAAGTCTTGTTTCTCTCCTAAGAAAGCCTCTTCATGAGTCTTGTTGTCAAGTACTCAATGAGGAGTACGTTTCTTCCGCCCAAAGGTGAATTGGAAGATCCTAGTCATGTAGAATTGCTTTCACTGCTTCCATTATGGTTCAGTTCTTTCATTTCACAACACCATTCTATTGTGGATTGTATGGAGTGATAAACTCCCTCTTAATCCTAGACTCTCTGCATATTCCTTGAATTATTTCGAGATGAAATCTCCGCCATTATCTGACTGCAGATTCTTGATCTTCCTTTCAGTGCGGTTCTCGACCAAGGATTTGAATTTTTTGAACTTACTAAATACTTCATTTTTTCCCTTTCAAGAAATATATCCAAGTATTACGTGATAAATCATCTATAAAGGAAACATAGTACACATACCCCGTTAGTGAGATGGAATACATGGTCCCACATACATCTGAGTATATTATCTCCAGTATTCCTTTAGCTTACTTTCACTACTGGGAAATTTCTTCTTTGCAATATTTCCTTGTGCACATACTTTGCAAATACCTTCATGTTTTTCCTGGATTTATGGAATTCCTAAGACCGCTTTGCTTGCAATCCATAGTTCTCTATAATGCACATGTGCAAGCCTTCAGTTCCATAGTTCACTTGGTTCTATTGACTCATGAACCAATTCTATTCCATGATGTCCCTTTATTTTGTACAAACCTTTGTCTTGTTCTCTAATCATTGTTGCGTCATCGATTATATTTCCTTTAGGACACATTAGAACTTGGCCATCAACAAATGCAACTCTCATTCCCTTTGCATCTAGTGCAGATATGGAGAGAAGATTCTTCTTCAACCCTGGAACATATAGCACATCCTTCATCTTTAAATATTTTTCAGAGTCTAGCTTGTATGAAGCTTCTCTACTTCCTTCTATGGGCTATTGACAATCATCCCCAAGTTTCACCTTGTGAGGTGACTCATGCTTAGACATATTCATGAATGATTCTTTATATCCTGTCATGTGTTTAGATGCCACACTATCCACAAGCCAATCATTGCTTCCATGCGAGATAGTGCCCATGACTGATGAAATTAGCACATACCCTTCATCTAAATCATCCTTCTCTATTCTGAATCTTTTGTTTGTTGGTTCATCGTCTTAGGCAGTGTGAGCATGATGTCTCTTATTTTTGTTGGTACAATCTCTTGCAAAGCGTCTCTTTTCATCACAAGTGTAACATCAAATGTTGGAGGGATATTTTTTGAACTTCTTTTGCTGCTTATCCTTCTTCTTGTTGTGATGGTGGTTCTCCTTCTTCTTGTAGTGATTTATGGTGTGGGTTGTGAGAGCTTTATCTTCAGTTGTTCCCATCTTCTCTTCTCTTTTTATGATCTTAGCTTCTTCTTATGTGCATTCTTCTCAGAGTCGGTTGAAATAGATAAAATTCTTTCTTGCACATATCCCTTGAATGAATGAATCCCATGATCTTGGGATGCCATTCAAGGTAGTCATCACAATCTCTCCTTCTTCTACATTCTCTTCAATGGCTTCAAGTTGTTCTTTGATTTGAGCAACCCTTATGATTTTTGAAGAGAAGACCTTGAACTAGGAATCCCTAGTTTCCACTGTTGCATAGTGCCTTCTTTTAGAGAGGCTCTGATACTATGTTATTTTTTCTAATCTAATTATCTTGATTAGTATATTTATCTGAAATAATAACACTTACATCAAGATACACCAGATAAAGCAGATAAATAAGACACAAATATTTTCACTGGGAAACCATAAAGGAGAAAACCCTGCAAACTTCCTTATAATAGTTCTGTCACGAAAATTGTATCATAAGATGAACAAACCCAATAATAAGAAGTATTCTTCAACTATCTATCTCTTCTCCTTGTCACTCTCTCTATCCTCATTCGAACTTGAGTGAGTGTGAGTGTGTATAAATGAGGGAGGGCGCTTTCCTATTTATACTCTTCAAGTGACTGACCTAATACATCATTGGGGCTGAACTCTTACCCTAACATGGTCGACTTCTCCTAGAGAGACTCCAAAAATACATTACATGATGTAATATTGGGAACTATTGCCCCAACTTACAACAGCGGTTGTATCTCAAGGTCCATACACAATAATGACATCCCGAAAGGAGGAAAACACATATGTGATGGGGGTACAACAACATATAGTGATAATATACATCAGAATATCTTTCAAAGTTACAAATACATCAACAAACATAAGCATCTCTTAGGTGTGTAGAAGTTGGTTGTAGAAGTTTCCTAGTGTGCTTAAAATATAGATTTACTGATTGTGTTTCAACTCATTCCTTAATACCTCTATTTTTAACTTATAATGCAATTGAAAATTGAACTTTCTTCTGATTTCTCTTGGTCATGGTATCTTTCAAGTTAGTTTATGATCTTTAACCAAAGGTTCATATTTTAAAAGTTATTATAAGTTCCAAATATTTGAGAGTTTTTAATATTTTCCAAAGTAATTGGAAGTTAGCTACTTTCTGAATAAATCATCGAACAAATCCTCCATACATAGTCAAACTACCAACCCAAGTGTGAATTTATATCATATAAGAATGAACACCCCAAGCTTGTTATAGTGAGAGCCCAAACCAAACCCCGAGCGTCCTCCCACGCATGGACTATATGAATCTTTAGCAGAAATTCTCTTTGATCATACAAAGAAAAAAAATATAATTGTGAGGAGATGACCATTGGGGATATATGCAACGCAATCACGAACTACTGAGTGAACTGCTAATAAATTCTGAATTGTTTCCAATGTATTTCATATAAAACAAATGAAGTGGTACCCTGATTATACATACCTATGTATAGCATATGCTAGAAACTAAAGTGGACATAAATAAAAGAACATGATTCATATCTTTTTGAAGCAGGAAAACCCTATACATTGAGAAGAGAAAAATCGTACCATAGCAAAGTTCGCAATTGAATACATCAACACAGAGAGCTCATCGATTTTAAGCCATGACGACTTGAAATTCAGAGCATTTAAATAACAACTACATGAACCATACATTAACAAGCTTCCAAGTATTGGGAAACAAATTTTGAGGATGACATCGTCCATGTCAACCAATAAAAATATCAATAATTATGTACCAATGTATAGAAAAATTTCAAATATCTAGATATTGACTTTACCTCCTAATGCTCTCTCACTTGAAGTTGATATATAGGAAGTTCCTTTCCCATGTTTTATGATCTCATGCCATTTCCCAATGCTACCTTCATCACATTTTTAGCAATCCTATAGAAGTCTTATAGAATTCAAAATTCCTTTCTCTAACTAGATTTTAAAGCATAATTTGCAAACTCTCACCGATATCATTTTTTATCTAATGGGATCCTAGCTTTGTTCAACACTTTCCTAATGAGATTTTACTTAATATCAATATGCTTTATGTGATCATGAAATGGCCAATTCTTCACTAAGTGAATAACACTTTGATTGTCACAATGCAAATCAATCTTCCCCTGCATCATCCTAAATTCATCCATCAGTATCTCTATCCATATTTCCTCGTTAGTGACCTTAGTTACTAACACATATTCTACTTCAATGGTTGATAAGGTCATAATTGGCCGTAACTTAGATGTCTAGCTTACATTTTAACCAACAAGAGTGAACGCATATAGTCTAGTAGACTTCCAGCCATCTCTATCTCAACCAAAATCAGAATTTGCAAAACCTTTAATTTGTAAATATTTCGTTCCATAGAAAACAACAAAATATGAGCTACCCCTTAAATATATGAGTATCCACTTCAAAAATATTGATTCTCCTTACTAGGGTTCTCCAAGAACCAACTAACAAGTCCCACTTCTTTAGCAATATCTACTCTAGTGCTCACCATCGCAAACATGAGTCTCTCTATTGTTTATGAATATGGTACTTGAGAAATTATTGTCTTCTCTACTTCTATGCTAGGACATTGTTTGGAAGACAACTTGAAGTGTGTAAGAGGTGGGGTGCTAACTGGTTTTTCATTCTGCATATTGAAGCTCTGGAAAATATTTTATAGATATGATTAACTAGATATGTGTACCCTATTATCTCCATATATATCTTCACCCCTAGAATTTGATTTATAGCTCACTTTTGACTTAACTAGATCTTCCTACCTATTCTCTCCCTATGTATATTCATCCCTAGAATTTGATTTACTTCTCCTAAGTCTTTCATGTAAAATGTCCTAGCCAATTAAGATTTAGGATCAATAATTTATTTCATGTTGGGGCCTACAACCAACATATCATCAACATACAATAGAAATATAGTAAAATTCTCATAATCAAACCTCTTATATTATGTATAATGCTAATCTTCACTTTTATTGAACCTTGGCTCTTCATGAAGGTGTCCATTTTTTTGTACCATGTCCTTGGCACCTATTTCAATCCATATGGATATTTTTTTTGATTCTACAAACCAAATTATATTTTCATCTTTTTTTAATATCCCTTAGGCCAACCCATATAAATTCCTTCCTTGGGATCATCATCTAGGAAATCAATTTTTACACCTAGTTTCTCCATCTCTAAATCATGTGCTACTACAAATTCAAGTAAAAATATTACAATAGTTATCTTCACAAATGGAGAGAATATTTCACTAAAATCCATACTTGACTTCTACACATAACCTTTTTCCACTAAGTGGGACTTATAAAGTTCTAGCAACCCATTTAATTTATACACTCACTTGTTTACAACAACCTTTATTCCTAGCGAGAGATACACAAGCTCCATGTTTCATTTTTTTTTAGTTCTTTCATTTCTTTATTCATGGATTTCCTCCATATATATTCATTCTCAAATTCTCTAGCTTCCTGAAATGAACTAGGTTCACCAACATCAACTAACAAAGAAAAATTGACTGAAAATAAAGAAAATACCTTTTTAGACATCTCTTGTGAGATGTAGATCTTTTGAGTTGTGGATACTAAACTTGTTGTTCTTCATGTTGATCAAAAAATTCATTTTCAACTTCACTCATTTCTATGTCAATAGGTACAATCTAAAGTGTGTGTTGTAACTCCTACCTTTGCATGATGTTTTCATTAAAAATAACATCCCAACTAACAATTACCTTGTGGTCAGTAGGATCCCACAGACTATGCCCCTTTATTGTATTATCATAATTAAGAAAAACTTATTTCCTTGACTTTGGATCAAGCTTGAACCTATTTCTTTAAGCTCACATGGGAAATTAATGCATCACAACCAAAGATACACAAATGAGAATATCCAATTGGCTTACCACACCAAATCTCCTCTAGAATTTGTCCATCCAACACAACAATAGGTGATTTGTTTATAATATAAGTTGTGGTATTAACATCCTTTTCCTATAATCCATTATCCAACCCAGATGTACTAACCATTCTTCTTACCAACTCCATGATCATGTGAGTCATGTACTCAATCTCACCATTTTGTTGTGGAGTATATGGAGCAATCTTTTGGTTCTTAATTCCTTTGTGTATGAAAAAATATCAAATTCCTTGGATCAATACTCTCCTCCATTATCTAATCTAAGACATAAAAACAAACTTTCCCAAAATTTGTTCTACTTGTACCTTGAACTTCTTAAATTTCTCAAAGACTTTCAACTTATTTTTCATAAAATACATCCATACTCCTAGAATGATCATCTATAAAAGTTCGAAAATATCTAGCACTATTTATAGACATAGTGGAGACTAGTCCAAACATATCACAATCAATAAATTGCAAAATATCATAATATTTACCAAAGATTTTAGTAGATCAAACTCTCTTCTATTTACCAAAAATGCAGTTCTCATATAGGTATAAATTACAAGACTTAATCCTAGAAATATTATCTCGGCCATGCATAATTTTCAAACATTTTTTAATCATATGTACAATTTGTTGATTCAGCATCATCATTGCATCTAGAACATTACTTGAGTTTGATGTCAGTGCATGATTTGTCATTGTATCAATGAACAAAAAATGCAGGGTCCCATAAGATTCTCCTTTTTCTACCACTAGGGATACTTTGGTAATCATGTAATGATTATCACTAAAGGTAGTATAATACCCTAGTTTAGCCATCATCTTGATTGAGAGAAAATTATTCCATATATCCAATACATGTCTTACATCACACAAATTCCTTTATCTCTCACCATCTATGTTTATCCTAATACCCCTTTTTCCATAATTTCTAGAACATGACTATCACCTAAGTAGACCATCCCACCACTATAGGGTTGGTATTTGACAAACCAATATTTAAGTGGAGACATTTCGAAAGATTCACCTGAGTCTAAACCCAAAGCATATAAAAGAGATCTATTGTCACTTAGACAAAAATCCTCACATGTTTCTATTTATTCTATATTTGTTGTGCTAACCTTAGTTGATGGTTGATATGGATTTACATCCTTCTTTTCCTTCTCTGGGTGCCAATAGTCCATCCTCAAGTGGCCTAGTTTCCTGCAGCTCTAGCACTTCCCCTTTAGCTTGGATCCTTTGGACTTAGACCTATACGGTTATCTACCTTGTTAACTCCTTTCACTAGATATGCCTCTTATAGATAAGGATTCATTTGTAGAGGAATCCAAATATAATTTTCACCTCCACTCTTCTCCCAACAAAGGGTTACCACATCATAAAATTTTGGAGTTATCGATGATTGGTTAGTGATGGTCATTGCCAAATGATCCTAGGTATCTAGGAGGGACTAGAGTAAAATTATTTATTTGTCCTTATCCTCGACCTATACATCAATTGAGATGAGTTTACTAATAAGGGAATTAAACTCATTGAGGTGATTTGGCACAGTTTAACCCTCCTTCCTAAGATGATAAAGATGATTTTCTAGGAAAACCTTAATTTTTTTTTTATTTAGTCTCATACATATTCCCAAGTTTCTCATGAATAGATTCCATAGTCTTTTCTTTGGAAACTTTGAACAAGACAAATCCTGCTATGCGATGATTAATTATAAAAATAGACTTCATGTCCAGCTTTATCCACTCCTCATCTGTAATGTTGCTTCATTTTTTCACAACCCTTTTCAAGGATAAGGTTTGTTTATTTTGAACCAGTGATTCCTCTACCTTTATCTTCCCTAGGGATAAATTCTTTCCATCAAAATTTACAATATCAAACTTGGTTAAACCTCATGTCATTGTTGCAAATCCCACTTGCTAGAAATTTTATTCTTATGAGTTTTCAAACATCTAATACTATATGTTATAAAAATAAATAAAAACAGAAGAAAACAACATAAACCATGATATTTAAGTGGAAATCCTATTATGCGTAGGTAAAACTACAAGGTAATGGTAGCTTTTATCTTTTATTAGTACTCAATAAAAAACTTACAATGATTCTTCTCTTGTGATACAATTTTAGAGGTCAGTTCCCTTTTATATAATACATATGAAGGTTCCAAATGTAACTAAAATACAAAAGAAGGGTCTAGATACTTTTTCCTTGGGGCTCTTCCCCCACACCCATGAATAGGTGGGACCTACTGGCTCCTTGTGACCCACTCATCGCACATGAATCATGAGTAAGGATAGTCATGTACCACTTTATGGGAAAATTCCAAATATCTAGACATTAACTTCACCGCCTAACAATCATGTCGTGAATGACATGAGTAGGTGCAGTTAAGTTGATGATGTGCATTTCTCAAACAACCATTTATCCCTAGAATTCAAGCTATGTTTTCTTGCAGTGAAGCAAACTTTGATCCATATCATTAATAGGTCTACTCTTTCATTCAACTATTACAATTCTATTGTGCGATGTTGGGAATGTGTCCTTCACCAAGAGATTTCATCATAAAGGATGTATTATTTGAAATCATTTATTGTATTTATTGACTTGATACACTTGATCCTTTTTCTCCTTTGATTTTTAACAAATGATTTGAACTCTTTAAATTTTTAAACAGATTCATCCTTGCGGTGAATGGTGTATATCTAAATGGTCATCAATGAAGGTGAGAAATTACTTACATGATCCCCCAATAGAATGAGTGACCATAGGCTTTGAAATATTACTGGGAACCAAATCAAGACATTGGAAAGCTTACCTCACTTTTTTCTAGTAAAATAATCTTGATAGTGTTTCCCTAAAACACGCCCTTAGTAGAGACCAGTAGATGATTTAATATGTGGAATATCATCATCCATGTGGATATTATCCATATGTAAAAAAAGACCAAAAGTTTTCATGTCCAAAATGTTGATGTATTTAAGCATCTTGGTTTTGTTGGGATTAGCTACAATAATAACAAATCCTTTATATTCTAAGGAAGAATGATACTTTCTCAACATCTAAATATTATTTGATTCATCACATTATTCTATGTAAACCACTTTAAAACCATCATTCATGTTTTTTACAACCCATCAATGTAATACCCCTCACTTTACCCCTATTTTTTAATTGATATTGTAATTGTATTTATGTATTGGCTCATGGCATGGAGCTCAAGTCCAAGGCCCTACTAGTGAACGTTGTAGCAATAAACAACATTTGCATTTTGTAGTATAACCATGCACTAACTAAATCATGTTGACAGCATGTGTATGGTGTAAATTGCAAATGTTGAAATATAAAACAAACCTAGGGTTGAATGTGCAAGACAATGAAAATGAAGGGTCCAACAATAGTATCCACTAGGGGGAGAGGTTAGAGGCTAGTGAATCCTTAAGAATTTGATTATTTATGACCAGGAATCACCATGATATTTTTTATTTCTGAAGGAAAATCAAGTTGTTATTGCTCGCTTATTAACTTAAAGTCAATATGTGGGTTTCTAAATGTATTGCTTATATTTAAGCATTGCAAGACAATGCATCATTCACGTGAAAGAACGAATGAATTATTGTTCACTTGTGAATTAAGGTGATCTATTATTATTATTATTGCAAAATATTATCTAGGAATGCATTATTATTATTATTATTATTGAGGTATCTCTGGGGTTTTTGAATTACAGACTCTATGGAAAGAAATCAATTTTCATTGGAGGAGTAGATTATTATTTGATTGAATGGAAATTGTCTTTACATAGAAATTAATTGGAATATTATTCCACGTGATATAAACTCACCACACACACACACACATATGGTAAATAAAAATATACTTCTTAAATGAAACACCATTACAATCTAGATACTATTATATATTTATGTTCATCTTACAGTTATTCCCATAAGATCAAAATCCCCAATGCAATTTAAATATCTATCAAGACTAATAACAATAGCTACGATTGTCAACCAACATTGTTGAGGATTACGATTGAAGAGTACATGTAGGATACCATCATGTATGTCACATTAAAATAACAATTACAATTATATTCTTTGTAAAAGTGCAAAAGAGACGAAGAAGGAAAATCTAACAGTTGATCAGGTTTTCACATAGAAAATCGAACCATTGGTAGTCATTAGTAGGTGGTTAGAAAAAAAGGGAGAAAATATTCGGTAGGGGGTTTTGTTAGAAGGTCCTAGTCGACCATTCGACTAGGTGCTCCAACCCACCAATGTCGTGTTAGTCAGTAAGTTAGACCGATGTAACTAATTGTAACTGGATAATTGTTTGTAAAATGATATATATAGGTTGGTGAGTCATGATTATCATATTTTATGATTACCTTATACATAGTTTAAATCTAATATAATATAAGTGTTGTTTCTTTTTCCTAATATTTGGTGTCTTCTTGTACATATAATGTGAATGCTTTATCTTCCAAAATTATCTTGTTTATATTCATGTGATCCCATAGATTACAACATTGGTGTCGTTGTTGGTTGTACTACTGGATTTAAAATATGAATGCATTTGCATAAATGATAACTAAAGAAGATATCAAAGAATTATGGAATCGCAAAGTGATGAATTATATTCAGAATTATGCCAGAAGGAATAAACTTCCGTTAGTGCAATACAGCGAGAGATTATTTACTAAAACACACCAAAATTTCATCGAAGATGTCCCATGTGAACTGAAAATGTTGATCAACCATATTAATGCACAAAATAGACCCAACCAATGAAATATTGTTAGTGCACAAACTTAATAATGGTGGATGAACAAATCTGTATGAGTGGCTAGACAAGATATATGACGAATTCTACGAAGAACAAGCCATTGAAGAAAGGACTTCTCTCATTGACGTTGAGAAAATATTTTACAATGAATTTCACAATTCATTCTTCATTACCATACCAAAGTTACTATTTAAATTATGGATTGAGCATGGAGTAGGCCACATAGTCAAATCAAAGCCACCATTAGAGAAAGGATCAATGTCAAATTGGGAGCAGAAATAGCGAGACTGAACGTTTTATTAAAGAATGATAGTGGGAGTATTTTCTCAGCAAATGAGTCGAGTAGTTGAAACTATCTTAGTCACCCTACAATAGTCGCGTTGAAAATGGGGGGTCGTCGACCATATGAAGATAAGTAGATAGAGATATGACCATATTCGATGAAAAGTTATGAAAAGATGAATCTTTCTAAAAAGTCTAGTCCACCTCAATGAAATAGAGACACAGCTGGTTATAATCCTTCAGTGGATATTCAAAATATTGAAAGGGAAAAGATATTTAAGAAGCAAGAATAAATTAGAAATATAAAGAGTCCATTGAGAGGGAAAATAATTATAAAGAAACCAAAAAAAAAATTTAACTTTCCAACTGCCCTACCTGAGTTGACGGAAAGTCAAATAGTGAATGGAGAAGGTGAGGAATAGACTCTGTTAGGGGGTCCCCAGTCGATGGAGTTGACCCCGAAGATGAATATTACAATCCCTGACATAGTGACTCCTATATTTGTTATACTAAGGCTTATATCGAATGGACCATGTGTTAGAGAAATTGTCAAGCGAGACCTAGGACTTGGACCAGGTTCTAGTATCATTTACAATCGGGTCGTTGAATATGGAAAAATTTTGGATCGACTCATAATATCAAGACTCGAACGTGGGAATTGGGTCACTTTTACACCGGAGTATATCCATAATTTTTTCAATCTCTTCTACTATCAATAAGTGGAGGTACCCCCTGCTACCAATATTATCAATTCAAGCATCTGATCAGTCAAAAGCGCAACCTATTGGATACAGGTCTATAGAAGAATTGAAGTTGTCTTGGGAGTCGCATTCACTCCAAATATTCACTCAATCTTCATCCAATGGGTCACTAACAACATCGTCACAATCGACTCCACCTAGAAACATTCCAAATAATAGTCCAAGTAACAATATTCATATTATCAATATGGATTTCACTACCCAATCAAATTGTCCTATATATGATGGGGATGGAGACACCTAAAAACATTAGTTTGTGTGTGAATTATTTTGGGAAGCTAACATTGTTACAGATGAAAATAGACAAGTAGTCATGTTCATATGAGGTCTATGTAATAGAGATTTGAGTTGGTAAATGAATTTTATTGAAAATGGACCAAAATAAAACATGAAATCAAGAAGAATTCCTTGGAAAACTTCTATATACAAGATAATAGACACTTGGTTGTATAGAAGATGAAAGGTATAGCTCAAAGAGTGGTCTAATCCATCCATGAATATGATAAAATATTTAAATATATCCTTAATCAGATGTTGGCGAATATGGAAGAGTCCATCCTTATTGAATGGTTTGTAGTTGGTATATTATCATGAATAAGGATGACACTAACCATGTATGAATTCAAAACATATGATGGTGCTCTAAAAAAGGCACAAAAATTCGATTCTAACACCAACCACTAAGGTGACCATCTGACAGCCAAGTTGAAGAAAAACTAGAGCATATGCAGCAATCATTGCAACAACTAGCCTTGAGACATAACGACTTGTGGTGCACCAACTATTCGACTAGAGGACACATGAAAGGCTCTTGTCGATACAATCAATGACCTATCTAAGACGACAAAGCTTCCTTCTCAGAAGAACAAATATATTTGCAAGAACAACCTCGAATTTTTCCCTAGGAAAGGTGTTAGAAAAAAATATCGTAGAGAAATAACAATAAACAAGATCCAAATATTAAAACATATAAAACATTACAAGAGAGACACCAATATAACGTGGTTCACCCAAGATTGGCTACGTCCACAAATAAATTGCCAGTCCTTTTATTATTATATCATCTAACAAAATAAAGGGATATAACCTACAACAAACCCATTACACTTCCTCTTCACTCTCTCGCAGTCTCTCTCACAAAATCACAGAGATCGTTTTACAATGCTACAATACAATACAACACACAAATGTATTACAATGCCTTCCTTTCATAAAAAGAATACCATGGGCATATATCACAGGATTCCCAAAACCAAGGGCCCGTAAATCACCAATTATTGATCAATTCATGACTATGAAATTATAACATTTTACAAGTATTTTTTCCTAAATTTTCTCTATGGGGGCATTTCCCCTGATCCGAAAACAAGATCTTTGCTACTCTATGACATTAACATGAATTGCATAAAGAGCATGAACGAAGCTCATAAATCCATAAGAAGAGAACCAAACAGAATAGACAACACGCACATAAAGACAACAAGTTGATAACGGAGTTCGTCCAGGATGGACTACGTCTTCGGGCCTGCTTCTCAATAGGAGGGCCGATCTATAATCTCAGCATAAGGAAAAATACATGGCAATGATACAATGATACCTTGGCGACAATGTTCAGGAAGAGAACCGCTACCCAAAACACAACAAGACTGCTTCCAGCAACTCCGAAGCCTGAAGAGGGTGGAAAACGAGTATAAACACTCGTACCTTCCTCCTGCAGAGCTATGCAATATCCCTTCTCTCCTTTAGCTACAAAGTCTCCACTCCAAGGCATGAGTGGTAAATGGAAAATGAAGGGGTTTATATAGGTTGGCTTGCCCTTCTTCACATGACTCTCATGGATTCCTTTGGTTGCAACTAATTTGCCTATCTTGGCCTTGGTTACAACTTCCCCAAGTTGGTTTTCATATGGTTGGGCTTTTTATTAAATAATAAACCAACTTGTTACAACTTCTTTACAAATATGGCATGTTTGTTTTTGGTTACAACCATGCATTAACTTCATAACAACTCAAGGAATAAAATAAATGAGTAATATGTGAGTAATTTTTCCACTCACTTCAAATATTAATCATTTTACAATTTCTCATGAGTAAATGCATGAATGTCCTAAAACTCATTTCAAGCACAAATGCATGCATTCTATTCATCATGCCACTTCATCATGCCATGTCACCATGCCACATCAACATGCCATGTCATCATGCCACATCACCATGTCATGTCATCAATATGACACATTATCATGCCACATCACCATGCCACATCACCATGCCATGTCATCATGTTTGTATAGTACAGATGCCACATGTCACCCTGTCAGTGGTGCCACGTAGCACCTATTTTTGCCAAATTTTCCTGTTGACCTTATAGAACAGAATGCAATAACTTTCTCATCAAGGTCCGTTTGAGGTGAAACGAACGTCGTTGGAATCATATCAATGAGCCCTTCAATATGGTGCTAGTTTTACTAAGATTGGAGGACTTCAAAAATTTTTCCTTCTTGGATCCTTCTAGATCATTCCTCCCCACTAAGAAGCTTTTGGCCTCCAAAATCCTTTACTAATCAACTGGTAGGTGAGGGAATTGCTCCCTCACTTTCCCCTTCTTGATTCACTTGGCTTTGCTTGGATGAGTGCCTTTGATTCCCACTCGAAGATAATCAACATCACCTCTACGAGAAGTCCTTGTCCTTTTGTCCAAGATGACATCTTCCTTTAGCTCATCCATGTACTCAGGAGAAAATTCATCAACTGATGGCAATGAGACATTCTACCTTTCATCCATGATCATGGGAGACTCATAGAGTTTCAAGTTATCCACATTCACCACTGAGTAGATCTGCATGTATGGCGGTAGCTCTAAGCAAAAAGCATTCGTCCCAATCTTCTCCAAGATGGTGAAGGGACCATATCTAATAGGCTTGAGCTTCTTGCCTTCTCCTTTCATCCTCTCCTTGCTGATGTAAAGCCATACTTGATCTCCCACCTGAAACCGATGATCAACTCTATGCTTGTCATGGCGAGCCTTGTACTGGGCTTGACTCTTCTCCAACTGCTCTTGCACTGCTTGATGTACCTGTTGAACTCTCTGAATGAACCTGAGGGATTTGTATTCATCCTTGGAAATGCTTGACTCAGCCTCTCTCCCATAAGTCAAGTCCAATGGAGTCTTTCGAAAGTACCCAAAGCATGTCTCAAATGGAGAGCTCTGAGTGGAAGAATGCATAGCCCTGTTATAGGCATGCTGCACATACTGGATCTATTCATCCCATAACTTAGGATGCTTGTTGCAATAGCCTTGAAGAAAATGGACAACTGTCCTGTTGACTACCTCTGTTTGTCTGTCGGTCTGTGGATGGAAAGCGGTGCTCCTCTTCAGCTTGGTTTCCATCATACACCATAATTTTGTCCAAAAATCTCCAAGGAATCGGGAGTCCCAATCCGAGATAATGGACATAGGAAGTCCAAAGTGAACCCATACATGCTGAAAGAAAAGAGAAGCATCCTGCTATGCAGTGACCTACTTTTTACATGGCATAAGAATACACATCTTGCTAAACCTATCCACGACCACATACAAGTAGTCATGATCCCTCCTAGACATAGGAAAATG
>LPNX010071174.1:615-89559 GCA_001517045.1 Pseudotsuga menziesii | reverse complement strand
GAGGCCAATACACAAGTCTTTGCAAATGAGCCAAAGTCTTACCTACCCCAAAAATGCCCTGATACAAGAGAAGTATGAGCTTCTCGTATTACATGGACTCTTTCATTGATAGGAACACATAACTTTCCCAAATGATAGAGCAACTTTCCCTGCAAATAGTAGTCTTCCACCTGTGTGCCATTGGTTAGCTTCTCATAAATCTCCTTGAAATCATCATCAGTAGCATACTGCTCAATATAACTTTCATGGGATAAAGAAGCATTTTTCAAGACAATAGATGCAACAATAGGAGGTCTAGAAAGCATATCTACCACTTTGTTACTAGTACCCTTTTTGTACTTGGTAACTGCGGACAACCTGTACATGCTCACATTCGGAAGAGGGGCATCCTACTGGAGATGAATTTCATGCTGAATCTCCCTTTTGGGAGGCAAACCTGTAGGTTCCTAAAATATTTCATCATAGTTAGCCACAATATCAATCATAGCCTTTTTATGAGAAGGATCACAACCTTTGAAAGCATCGGATGCTTCAGCATCTTTTGCTCTCACAACCATGAGCATGTATCTCTTATTAGTGTTAATGAGTCTCTTCATCTGTCCTGCACTAACAAGAGAGGTGTTAGCCTTCATACTGTGAGCTCTCACAATGTACTCCACCCCATTTTTGGTGAGATGGTACTTGTTCTCATGACGGAAGAATACTGCTTTTCAATCATACAAGTATGGGCTTCCCAATACAATACCGCAGATGTCAAGAGGAACAACATCTAATTTCACCTCATCGATCAACTTTGAAGCAATAGCAAACCTTAACCTACATTGCTTAGTCACCTGTAGCTTAGCATTATCACATATTCATCCAAGAGGATAAGGCTTTGGGTGAGGTTTAGTCTGTATGCCCAACTTCTTAACAAATGATTCTGAGATCAAATTTACTTGAGAACTCGGATCAAATAATGTTTCAATCTTTGTATGCTTAGACACAACTCTGATGTGAAACAACTCACTTCTTCTTTTATCATTTTCTTTAGAAACATGAGTAGAACTTGAACCAGTATGAGGAGTTTTGTTACCTTGCATTCCCACGGCTGTAATCATCGTTTCATCACCTAAGTTGGAACCCAAATCTCGTTGCGATGTTGCAACGGTATTTTTCTTCTTTTTGCTTCCATAATGCTTTGGCCTCTGTTCAGAATGCAACTTCCAACAAGTTTCTTCATCATGCCCATTAGTGTCGCAATGGTTGCAATGGAGCTTTCCTCCTTCCTTCTTAGCAGTAGCTGTCTTATTGCTCTTGTCTTTTTTCTTGAATTTGTGGTTGTTGTTGTGCTTGAAAGGCTCCTTCTGATGGTCTTCTTGCAAATGATTCCCCCTGCTCTCAAGATGAGTAGCCTGAACACTTGCTTCATCCACACTAGTAGGATTCAACAACAGCAAAGTATGGCGTAGATAATGATGAAGAGCACCAATGTACTTCAAAAGAGTGTCAGGAGAATCTAAAGAAATATTCAACTCTAGAGCTTTCTTTCTAAATTCTTCATTAAAATTCTGAACACTCTAACCCTTGCCTTGTCTAAAACTTTGCCAATCCATCATAGCCTTTTGAACATTAACCAATGGATAAAATTGCTTACGTAAAGCAGAAATGAAAGCAGACCACGATGAGAGAAGATTACCCATTTGTTTGCTACCTTGCTGAAGCTTGATTTCCCACCATATAAGTGCGGTGCCTATCAGCCGAAGTGAAGCCAACTAAATCTTCACATATTCTTCTTTGATCTGCTGGACTCGGCAATAGACCTCAATTTTCCTTATCCAATTGTTCAACTTCTCTGCATTCGCTTCCCCATTGAACATGGGCAGATCAAACTTCACATCGAGCTTCAATAAAGGCTTCTTTTGAGGCTCTTTGTGAGGAACCTTGGAATGCTGAGAATGAGATGAGGAAGAAGCACTTGAACTTGTGCTTGAAGCTGAAGGTGAAGAGGGAGGCTCAGGAGGCTCTTCGCCACCTCCTCCGTGGTTAACTGAAGCGTTGCCTTCGTCCTTCACTTCTTTGTCTTCCTTCTTTACTTCACTGCCTTTTCTTTATTTTGCCATGCATTCTTCATAGTCTGCAAACAACTTGTCTACCTTGTCAGCCATCATGTAGAAGACCTTGTGAAATTTTTCCTCCATCTCAATGCGGGCATCATTAGCATCCATCTTCCTCCTTCGGTGTGCACGTCCGATCTCGGAATTGTAAGGCTCTAATGTCCCCTCACCACCTTGCAGTTTAGCCCTCGTGAGCATCCACACTCACAATCCAACGTCAAATAGCCCTGCTCTGATACCACATGATCCGAAAAAAAGATCCCTGTTACTCTATGACGTTAACATGAATTGCATAAAGAGCATGAACGAAGCTCACAAATCCATAAGAAGAGAACCAAACATCATAGACAACACGCACATAAAGACAACAAGTTGATAACGGAGTTCATCCAGGATGGACTACATCTCCAGGCCTGCTTCTCAATAGGAGGGTCGATATATAATCTCAGCATAAGGCAAAATACATGGCAATGATACAATGATACCTTGGCGACAATGTTCAGGAAGAGAACCGCTACCCAAAACACAACAAGACTGCTTCCAGCAAATCCGAAGCCTGAAGATGGTGGAAAACGAGTATAAACACTCGTACCTTCCTCCTGCAGAGCTACGCAATCTCCCTTCTCTCCTTTAGCTACAAAGTCTCCACTCCAAGGCATGAGTGGGAAATGGCAAATGAAGGGGTTTATATAGGTTGGCTTGCCCTTCTTCACATGACTCTCATGGATTTCTTTGGTTGCAACTAATTTTCCTATCTTGGCCTTGGTTACAACTTCCCCAAGTTGGTTTTCATATGGTTGGGCTTTTTATTAAATAATAAACCAACTTGTTACAACTTATTTACAAATATGGCATGTTTGTTTTTGGTTACAACCATGCATTAACTTCATAACAACTCAAGGAATAAAATAAATGAGTAATATGTGAGTAATTTTTCCACTCACTTCAAATATTAATCATTTTACAATTTCTCATGAGTAAATGCATGAATGTCCTAAAACTCATTTCAAGCACAAATGCATGCATGCTAGTCATCATGCCACTTCATCATGCCATGTCACCATGCCACATCAGCATGCCATGTCATCGTGCCACATCAGCATGCCATGTCAGCATGCCACATCATCATGACACATTATCATGCCATGTCAACATGCCACATCACCATGCCATGTCATAATGTTTGTAAAATATGGATGCCACGTGTCACCCTATCAGTGGTGCCATGTGGCACCTCTTTTTGCCAAATTTGCCTCTTGACCTTATAGAACAGAACGCGATAACTTTCTCATACGAAGTCCGTTTAAGGTGAAACGAATGCCGTTGGAATCGTCTCGATGAGCCCTTCGATCTAGTGCTAGTTTTTCTAAGATTGGAGGACTTAAAAAAAAATTCCTTCTTGGATCCTCCTGGATCATCCCCCGATCCCCTGCCACTTAGAGACTGATCACAACAACTCCATAGCTTCTACACGTGTTGGACTATGCTCTGAACCTTGTACTTGGAAAATTTATCATCTTCACCTTCATGCTTGAAGGCCAACAGTATTCTAGCATGAACTCATTTTCTCTCTGGTTACTACCTTTGTCAACATGTCTGTAGGATTTTGGATAGTATGTATCTTTTCCAACTTTAACAGTTCATCTTCCAAAATAGATATTATGAAATGGTAATTGAGATGTATATGTTTAGTATCTGAATGGAAGGATGATTTATTTTCAAGATGAATGGCACTCTATTTGTCACTATACAACTTACTATTTTCCTGCTTCTTACCCAATTCCTCCATAAACATATACATCCAAATCATCTCTTTACTAGCCTTTGTAGTAGCAACATACTCTGCTCCCCTTGTTGAAAGTGAAACAACATTTAGTAGCTTCGAAATCCAACTTACTATTGTTCCACCCACAATGAAAACATACCATGTGGTGCTCCTCCTGCTGTCGTTATCACCTTCCATATCTGCGTCAACATATCCCTGTAGAATAGTGTCTGAACCTCCAAAACATATTGCATGAGAAGTGGTACCTATCAAATACCTAAGAATCCACCTTACTTCCTTCCAATGCTCTTTACCTATATTGTTTATATACCTTCTCACAACTCCCACTACATGTGCAATATTTGGTCTTGTTCACATCATAACATACATTAAGTTGGTGATTGGTGATGAATAAGGAACCTTGGACATGTATTCTATCTCCTCTTGTGTCTTGGGACACATCTCCTTACTTATTTTGAAATGGCTAGCCAAAGGTGTACTAACTGATTTTGCATTCTTAATTCTAAAACTATCCAACACCTTTTCTATGTAATCACTCTGAGACAATGTCAATTTGTGATTTTTCTTGTCTCTTGTTATTCGCATACCAAGGATTTGCTTTGCAGCACCCAAATCCTTCATCCCAAATGATTTAGCTAGTTTCCTTTTGAGCACATGTATATCCTTCATGTTAGACCCTACAACAAGCATGTCATCAACATACAATAACAATATAATACATCTTGCATTATCTATCCATACAAACTATTCTTCAACATAAAAAACAAATTCTTCTTCCCTTTGACCTCATACCCAGAGGTTGCTGCATATAAATCTGTTCCTCCAAATCCCCATGGAGAAAGGTAATTTTTACATCTAATTTTTCAAGATACAAATATTCTACCACCACTAGACTTAAAATAGTCCTAATTGAAGTCATTTTAACAATAGGAGAAAATATTTCATCTAAATCTATACCTTTATCTTGCGCAAACCCATTTACAACTAGTCTATCCTTGTAACACTTCTTGCCTCCTTCTTCTTTCAACCTATAAACCCATTTATTTTGCAATTATCTTTTACCTATAAGGAAATCAACCAAATCCCAAGTCTGGTTTCTTACCAATGAGTCCATCTCCTCCTTCATGCCTTGCTCCCGCTTCATTTTAGTTTCCACCTGCAATGCTTCTTCATAACATTCTGGTTTACCAGAATCAGTGATCAATAAATATACAGTGAAGGAGAGAATCGCTCAGGAGGTCTACTGAAACTTGTAGATCTTCTTACATTTACAGGAGTTTGAGGTACCTCCGGTTGTTCTTGATTTTATGGTACCTTTGGAACTTCATCTTCTTTGATTCGTCAAAACTATATACTCTGTGTTTTCCTTTTCCTCTTTATTTCCCTACAACCGACCTTTATACATGAACTTTTCATTGAATACCATATCTCTACTCCTAATAATTTTGTTATTTTCATAATCCCATAATAGATAACCAAAATCATCAACCCTATATCCAATAAAGGTTCATTTCTTGGATTTATCCTCAAGCTTTATTCTATTTTCTGTATCAATATGGACAAATGCTTCACAACCAAAAGTTATCAGAAATGGGTAGTTTACCTTTTTAATTTTCCATGCCTCCTCTGAAATTCCACCATCCAAAGCGCTTGAAGGCCCTCTGTTTATTAATTAAACAACAATATCTACAACATTAGTCCAAAACTGTAAGAGAAACCCTACATGCATTCACATACACCTTGCACACTCCATGATTATCATATTCATCCTTTATGACACACCATTTTCTTATGGTGTTCCTCGTACTGTCTTCTCTTTATGAATCCCATGGTATGAATAATAACTATCAAACTCTTTCCTACATTATTCACCTCCATTATCATATCTGAGACACTTCAATATTTTCCTTGTCTCATTCTCAACCAAATCTTTCCACTTCTTAAAAGTATCAAACAAATCATATTTTTCTCTAATGCAATAAACCCAAGTTGTTCTAGTTATATCATCAATAAAAGTAACATAATAATTGGAGAGCCACCAAGACATTGTACCTATGTCGATCCCCAAACATATGTATGCACAAGCTCTACCTTTTCACTCTTTTTTTGTTTCCCAATGCTTATAAATCTAAAACTCTTATGTTTTCCATAAACACACTTTTCACGGAATTCCAAACTTACCTGCTTTAGATTTGGAAGAAACTTCCTTGATTCAAGAATGTGCATCCCCTTCTCACTCATGTGGCCAAGCCTATGATGCCACAATGATGCACCTATTTATGTGGAAGCTACAAAGATAGAATAATCAGTATTATGAGGACATACTTACAACGTACCTATCCTATTTCCTTTTGCTATAACCAATGCTCCTTTAGTAATATTCCACCAATTTTTTCCAAATGTAGAAAAACAACTGCTATATCCTAACTGCCCTATTGAGATCAGATTACTTTTCATAGCAAGAATATTCCTTACATCTTTTAACAGCCATTCATTTCCATTATTTAACTTAATTTATACCTTGCCCAATCCAAAAAATTTACATGGTTCATCATCCCCCAATAAAACATGTCTAAAATCACCTGGAACATAATCATGACAGATTTTCCTATGGGGTGTAGCATGATATGAATTCCATGAATCTACTACCCAAGAATCACTAGTATTATCTAATGCAAGAATCAAAGCATCTTGTAACACTTTACCTGCTACATTAGTTTCCTGAGTAGTGTTTTGGAAAGTATCAAAATACACATTGCTAATCACATATCATATCAAAATACACACCACCAAGTGTATTAAAAATCTGAATTCCAAGCACAACCACCATACAGTCTACCAGATGCAGACCAAAGAAAAAATAATCACAAAGGGCATGAATATAATCAGCCAAACAAATAGCACAACAATGGAGGATATCGTGGTCGAGGATGCAACAACTAAAACCACGGTCATGGATGACGAGTTGCTTTGTGTGCTACAATGAAGACATTTGAGTCTCAAATGTCCTTGGAAGGATAAGACAAATCTCAAATTCTATACTAAATGTGGTTTCGGTGAGCATACCCTAGAGGTTTTCCCTGTTGTGCTAGAAAAGCTTCTTAGTAAAAATAATAATAATCTCTTGTTTGGTGTTCCTAAGAATGATGTAACTTGCAAATTGTTACAAGACAAGGCACACAAATTGGGGCTAATAATGCAGACGTGACAAAACAGTTAAGTAAGGATTGCAATTACGCTCAAATTAATCAACAGAAAGGTATATGTAATAATGCTTCAAGAATTTTTGAAGAATTAGCACAAGAACAAGACAATCAAGATTGTAGAAAAAAAACACTAAATGAGTTACTGTAACTACTTACCAAAGAATAAGTTGTTGCATGATTGATTGATCTTATGTATAGCATTAATAAGGACACCAGCAGTGAAAAAATTCCTAGAAGCGTATGTATCCTAAGACAAAAGGAGAAACAATATATTTATCATCTCATCAACCTCGACATCGGTAAATATCATATCTCACAAATCATACTCGACTTCGGATCATAAGTGAAATTCATGACAAGATAAGTGTGGGAATGACTTGGTAAACCACGACTATCAGAATCAAGAATCTACCTTAAGCTTGCTAATCAATGACTCATTGAACCTATTGGTGTCTGGAAGTCGGTGAATACCAAAATCATGGATATTCACGCGCAAGTTGATTTCAAAATCATTGATCCTCAAGATGGAGTGACATATTTTCTAGCCTTAGTGATTCGACCATGGGGATGAAAAATGAAAGCATCTATTTCATTGGATAAAGACCATATAAAAATCAAATATGGAAAAAGTTAATATTCCAATTTATCTATCTAGAGAAAATACATGGGAAGAACCAAATGACCAAGAAGGAGACATATGAAGACTATATCAAATAATTGGCAATAATGACAATACTATCAAACCAAATGAGCATGGATAAATTCATTTGGGATCACCTATGTTAGTCAGTTATAATTCTGACACTAGCTTATACGATTGGTAAATATAGAACTATGAAATGCATATGAGAGATCATTGGTTGATACAAGCCATCCCACAACGAAAAGATAAACAATTCTTTGCAATCTCTATCATTCCAAAAAATATTTGAGAAAAATATGAGATGGTGTCCAATGCTAGCACCGACAAAAGTTGAATCAACTATGTTTCCACCACCAAGATATAAATAATGTGACTCTCCTGTCATGCATGTCGAACAAGTATCCTGAAATGTTGGAGAAAAATAACGATTGTAAATCCTGGTCCAATCATTTATTGGTCAAGTGGCTAGATGGTGGCAGACACTTTAGTCGTAAATTCCCACATGGATAATTTCATCGAATTTATTTATTGAAAGGTTTGGAGGTAAACGATAATAGAAGAAGCACAAATTCCAAAATTTGTGCAATGAATGGACCCACACATTCACATTGAAAGATGCTAGAAAGACTAGAGGAGATTTCGATATAAATATGAGAAATTTTGGCCACATTTCTTTCCTTCCACATTAGATGATCTCCTAGAAAAATGGTACCAGATGGAAGATCTTGGTTTATTGGTTAATACTAAGAGGGTGGGGTGAATCAGTATTGTTATCTTTTTACTAATTTAATCACTTTTTAAATCTTTATTTAAAAACACATAACAACAAGAACACACATAACACAATTTTAACATGGAAGCCCAATAGGGTAAACCACCAATACGTCTTATTACTGTAAAAGTGTTAATTACAAATAGTTTTGCATGTTGCTACAGACAATGATGGTATTACACCCTATTTACTAGCAAAAACTGGAAGGAGGCTACAACCCCCTGGTTTATTAGCTGATACTGAAAGGATGCTACGAAACCCTATTTATTAGCTACCACTAGAAGGAAGATATGACCCCCTGGTTTATCAGCTGCTATTGAAAGGATGCTACAACACCCTATTTACCAGCAACCACTGGAAGGAGCCTACAACCCCCTATTTTATCAGTTGCTACTGAAAGGATGCTACGACACCCTATTTTTTCAGCTACGACTGACAGGATGCTCCTACACCCTATTTACCAGCTTTTGTTGGAAGGAGGTAACAACCCCCTGCATGCCTTTTTCCTGCCCTAGCGCCACCCTGCCACCCTAATATGTTTTTTGTAATATGCTAGATTTCTTTTCCCTCCATTCTCTGTCACACCCACTGGTATTTGTTTCTAATTTTTTGATGTAGACACTAAGATGCTTTTCTCACTCATACCTCAGTGTATAAGTACCTTCATGTTTCCTATGAATGCCTCTCTTTATTCTGGAAACATACCCTTTCACAATCATGCCCTTTCAAATCTGATAGTCACACCTTTTCAACAATATGTGATTAACGATTTTTAATTAAATAATTAATTAAAAAATTCTTGATCACTTCTAATCTGCAAGCTCCCTTCTTCTCTAATCGCAGGATTCGTCAAACCAATGCCTGTGGACTTCCTCTCCTCTATCAGTAGGAATACTCTATTTTTAGACCTTTGGGCTTCTCTTTTTCTCATGCTTGTGGGATTATTTTCCTCCTCTGTGAGCTCTTTGCGGGATATCCTCGTCGCAGGCTCATCTGTACATGTTTCTCTCACAAAACACAGGCTTCACCTTCCATCTATGAGTTTCATGTTGGACATTCTTCTTTATCATTTATGGGCGCACCTTAGAATTCATTTCTGCAGCTCAGCTTAACATTTTTTGATGCTACCGCAATCTCCTTCTCCAAAATCAATATATGTCATTGATATTATGTTTGAATCTCTTTGGGCCATTGATCTACTCTACAGATTTCCTCTTGAAATCATATTTCTGCACCAAGTTTTTGTTTCAATGATTCCCCACTGTTGATCTCCATCAGGCTTCTCCATGAGCGTCGATTTATAGATTGTAGGATACGAGATGTGGGATGCAAAAACGTAACATTTCATCAAATAATATCTTGACTTTCTACTAGCTCCTTTCCACAAACTCCTTTCTGTAACCTCCTTTCCAAAAGCTCCTTTCCGCAAGCTCCTTTTCGCAAGCTTCTTTCCACAATTTTTCTGCCCACCATCGATCTTTTGCGGAGTATTTCCTAACCTTCGATATTTTGGATTGTAGGTTGCGGATTGCGGGTTCATAGAATATTTAAACATTAATTCCGCAATTCCATTTCCACATTTTTTCTTTTGCATCGTCGATCTCTTTTAGCGGAACTAATCTTAGCTGTCCTATCTTGATCTTTTGCAGACCTTTGGCTTTTCCTCCTAATTGTCGAATTCATCCTTAATCATCGGATCTAGTGCGGGATTAATATAAGCCGTCCGATCTTGATTGTTGCGAAACTAATCCTTAATTGTCGGATCCCGTGCGGGATGCTTCCTGACCGTCGTCGAATGCGGATCTCAGCATGATTTTGCAGATCTGCACGATTTCTTTGCAAAAATCCTCTACAACTGTTTCTAACAGTTTTGAAGATTTATATACACAAAGAAATTCATCATGCTGTTGATTATAAGGAATTTATAAACACTCTCAAAGATATAGTTTCTCTGAAGAATTTATAAACACTCTTGCAGATACAGTTTCTCTGTTCTTTGATTGTTACATATACTCTATCTCCCGTTCAGTTCACTCACCTATAGTTCCACTCTTCATTTGTCTAACTAGCTTTGTCATTCATACTGCATCTCTACTTCCACTCGACCTCTATTCCTTGTTTCATTAACCATTTTTTACATCATACTGTCGACACTATCTTGAAAGTCTTCAGATCAGTCATTCATGATGTCTTATCATCCATGTCCATCTCATCCATTGTATTTGTTATAAATGAAATTTATGACATCATCATTAGGACACCATCATATTCCATGTCATCATATGTGTCATGCCACATCCTCAACTATACCATGCCATACCATTACTATTTTATGACATCATCATTAGGACACCATCATATACCATGTCATCATATGTGTCATGCCACACCCTCAACTATGCCATGCCATGCCATCACTACCTTAGTCTTTCATTGAGTTTGTTCTGTCATCATATCCACCAGTTATTCCTTTGTCATTCATGAACACCAATGACAACTATACTCAACAATATCCCCCTTTGGCATTGATGGCAACCTCTAAACATTCTCCCCCTTTGACAACAATTACAAAGGATAACCTGTTATGCCAATGTTGTACCTATTTTGATATAGGATTTCTTGTCTTTCTACTTTCTGAAAACTCTCCCTATCATCATGTCTCCCCTTTATTAACTAAACAGTGTTATTTAATTAATGTATTATCATTTATCTTAACACTTCCTTTCTTGCCACAGGTTCTTGGATGATATATTAACTAATATATCCATGGACTTCCCCTGTCACTGTACTTCCTCTCCTTTGTCAACATTTTTGTGACACAGTTTACACTCAACATTTTTTCACACTCTTCCATTTTCTGTCTAGGATACATGTTTTTTTTAACTATGTTCCTGTTGCCATATCTAATGGTCTATTCCGTCTGTAAGTTAACTGGCTTTCGCTTTTACCAAAATTCCTTAATCCTGTGCATTTAGATCTTCATATAAAAAACCTAGCATATACTGCTGGATTCTTTTGGATTTTAGATCTATATTATCAACTGTCTAGAGACCCATAACTTCAGATCCTCAACACAGAGATTACTTCAGTTTATTACATATTTTCTCTGGTCTCACTATATTAGACACAAAGACTCATAACCTCAACCTTTTCCTTTGTCAATGTTGAACTCATACTGCTACCTTATCAATAGACTGAATTTTTATTTTTTAGACTTGAGTTTTCTTCTACTGTCAACTATTTTTATGTGTCATGGCTTAAAATACCAAGTGAACATAATCATCTTTGTCTTCTATTTGATTGTAGAGATCATGGTCTTCATGACTCTCACATTTTGTTGTTCTCATGTTACTTCATACTTTCTCTTATGTCATCCATATACCAACCTTGATCACCCATCATCTTTGAAGAAGATAGCTTTCAATATACTTCGACATTAGACACCAATTGAGTTTCTTCTTAGATACCAATTGGAATTTTCTGAATTTAACTCCCCCTGAGTATAAGATCCCTTCTAATGTTATTTTCGGGGTTTTCTACAAATCACGAGAGACTTTTTTTAGAAAAGGATCCCACACTCATCACTACATCCTTCTTCATCACCTTCATCTTTATCAGTGTATTATTTTATATCTCCATCTTGCTTTTCCTCATAAAGGATGTCATCCTTATTTATGCCTCTATTATGCTCATCGTTATCTTTGGAGACCTCACTGATGTTTTAAATCTTTATTTCTTCTACATATTTGGAGTCTTTCTTTCTTCTCCACATCTTTCATTTGATGTTCAGATATTTGTTTGCAACAATATTCCTTGTAGGAGTCTTCAGTTAACAATCTCTTGCCATATATCCATGGTTATTACACTTATAACATTCTATGTCATATTTTTGGAGTAGTGTAAAAAGATTATTATTTCCTTTCGACCTATTACTTGATGACTTCTTCTTGTATTCAGAAACCTTTCTTTCAGTTCATCGAAATAAAGGCTTTATGACCAAATTATTACAAGAATAGTAGTGACCTAAAAATATATGTAGATATCTATTTGGTCTCTTGGGTGCTATATTATTTCTATTTTTATCTTGAGAAATTAATCTTGCTTTCTTGCTTCCTTCCTTTTTAGCTGGAGTCTTTAGTACTTCAGCATAGCTTTTCTTACTTCCTTCTTGATTGGTGACTGGGAAACTCTCTGGCTTCTTTTCTTTAATGAACCCTAAACCAGATCTGTCACTGGATGATCTTTGGTTGTTCAGAATGTCATCTAGAATCCTTGAACTGTTCTCAAACTTTGATTTAATGGATTTTTCAACTCCTCTAATTTGAGTAATTTCTTTCTCAAGTTTTTCAGACTCTTGAATTCTCTTCCTGAGCAAAACTACTAGGTCTTCCTCACTCTTATTGGCCTCTTGAAGTTGGTTTATCAAATCAGTAATAATATGATTTGTCTCTTCTTGTTATTTAGATAGTTTCTCTTTCAAAACTTTGTTTCTTTTCCTACATCTTTCAATTTCATCTACAACAACCATGTGTTGAGCTTCTATGCCTACTTCTGATTCCTCATATGAATTTGTTGTTCCTATAAATAGGATTTCTTCATCTTCACTCATCTCCTCATCTTCACTTTCTTCCTTGGAATAGAAGTTCTTCTTTTTTTTCTTAAACTTCTTCTTACCCTTATGACAACAAGATTTTTCATGGTCACTCTCCTCTTGTTTTGGGTAGGAACACTTATGGGAAAAATGTCCAATCCTTCCACAGTTAAAACATTTCAAAGGTAGCTTACCTTTGTATTTCCTAGTGCCTTTCTTAATTTTACTTACAAAGTGGGATTCCTCATCATCTAGATTCTCTGATTGATTTTTCGAAGAGACTTTAAACGTTGCTTCTTTCTTTGAGGTTTAATTTAGTCTAGTTCTCATCTCATACGCAGTGAGAATTCCATGTAGCTCATCTACTGTCACTATTTTAAGGTCATCTCATTCCTCTAGGGTGGAAACCTTTGAGTCGTATCTCATTGGTAATGTTCTTAGTATCTTGCTTACCACTTCTTTTTCTTTCAATTTTCCTCCAAGACCTCTAATAGCATTAACCACCTCATCTAGATGAAGAAGGTATTCCCCATTATTCTCTTCTTCTCTCATTTTGAGGCTTTCAAATTGACTTTTATATGTTTGGATTTTGGATACTTTGACCTTAGATGCTCCTTCATAGATAATATTCAACTTAGCCCATGCTTGTTTGATATAAGTGCATTGCATAACCTTAGTAAACACAGTGTTTGTTAATCCACTCAATATTGCATTTAGGGATTTGGCATTTCCTACTTCTATTGTGTATGTAGGGTATTGGTTTCCTATAGTAACCTCCTTTTCAATTGCATCCCAAACCTTCCATCCAAGGGACATCAGATGGAACCTCATTATTACACTCTAGTATGCATAGTTTTCTCCTCTAAATAGTGGAGGTATGTTAGTGGCCATGCCTTCTTATTGATCCATAGTGGTTTTATAAAGGATCTACCTTCCAGTGGTTAAACTATGATGAAGGAACCTGCTTTGATACCAATTGTTGGTTTATTGGTCAATACTGAGAGGGGGGGTGAATTAGTATTGTTATATTTTTACTAATTTAACCACTTTTTAAATATATCATTAAAAACACATAACAACAAGAATACACAGAACACAATTTTAATGTGGAAGCCCAATAGGGTAAACCACCAATGCATCCTATTACTGCAAAATTGTTATTTACAAATAGTTTTTCCTACTACTACAAACAAGGATGGTATTACAACCTATTTACCAGCAACTACTGGAAGGAGGCTATGACCCCCTGGTTTATCAGATGCTATTGAAAGGATGCTATGTCACCCTATTTACTAGCTACCACTGAAAGGAGGCTACAACCCCCTGTTTTATTAGCTACTACTGAAAGGATGCTACAAAACCCTATTTACCAGCAACCATTGGAAGGAGGCTACAACCCCCTATTTTTTTAGTTGCTACTGAAAGGATGCTACGGCACCCTGTTTTGTCAGCTATGACTGACAGGATTCTCCTACACCCTATTTACCAGCTTCTGTTGGAAGGAGGCAACAACCCCCTGCAGGCCTGTTTCCTGCCCTAGCGCCACCCTACCACCCTAACATGTTTTCTGTAATATTCTATATTTCATTTCCCTCTATTCTCTGTCACACCCATTGGTCTATGTTTCTAATTTTTTGATGTAGACACTAAGACGCTTCTCTCACACATACCTCAGTGTATAAGTACCTTCATGTTTCCTACGGACGTGTCTCTTTATTCTGGAAACATACCCTTTCACAATCATGCCCTTTCAAATCTAATAGTCACACATTTTCAACAATCTATGATTAACAATTTTTAATTAAATAATTAATTAAAAAATTCTTGATCACTTTTGATCTGTGAGCTCCCTTATTCTCTGATCGCAGGATTTGTCAAACCAATGCCTTTGGACTTCCTCTCCTCTATCAGCGGGAATACTGTATCTTTAGACCTTCGGGATTCTCTTTTTCTCACGCCTGTGGGCTTCTTTTCCTCTATGGGCTACCCTCATCGCAGGCTCATCTGTACACATTTCTCTCACAAAACACGGGCTTCACCTTCCATCTATGAGTTTCATGTTGGACATTCTTCTTTACTATTTATGGACGCACCTTGCAATTCATTTCCACAGCTCAGCTTAACGTTTTCTGGTGCTTCCGCAATCTCCTTCTCCAGATAAATCTAGGTCATTGATCTTATGTTCGAATCTCTCCGTACCATTGATCTACTCTACAAATTTCCTCTTGAAATCGTATTTTTGCACTAGGTTTCTATTTCAACGATTCCACACCATTGATCTCCATCGGGCTTCTCCATGAGCGTCGATCTCCGGATTGCGGGATGCGGGATGTGGGATGTAGGATGTAGAAGCATAACATTTCATCAAATTATATCTCGACTTTCCGCAAGCTTCTTTCTAAAATCTCCTTTCTACAAGCTCCTTTCCGCAAGCTTCTTTCCACAAGCTCTTTTCCCCAAGTTTCTTTCCGCAAGCTCATTTCCATAAGCTTCTTTCCGCAATTTTTCTTTCGCACCATCTATATTTTACGTAGTCTTTCCTGACCTTCTATCTTCCGGATTGTGGGTTGCGGATTGTGGGTTCATAGAATCTTTAAACGTTATTAGAATCTTTAAACGTTATTTCCACAATTCCCTTTCCGCATTTTTTCTTCTACACCGTTGATCTCTTTTAGCAAAACTAATCTTAGCCATCCGATCTTGATCTTTTGCGGAACTTTGGATTTTCCGCCTAACTGTCAGAATTAATCCTTAATTGTCAGATCTAGTGCAGGATTAATATAAGTCGTCCGATATTGATTTTTGTGGAACTGATCCTTAATCGTCAGATCTTGTGCGGGATGCTTCCTAACCATCTATTTTAGATCGAATCCGGATCTCACCATGATTTTCTGGATCTGCACGATTTCTTTACGAAAATCCTCTGCGAATGTTTCTAACAGTTTTGAATATTTATTTACACAAATAATTTCATCATGTTGTTGATTATAAGGAATTTATAAACACTCCTGCATATATAATTTCTCTAAAGAACTTATAAACACTCTCGCAGATATAGTTTCTCTGTTCTTCGATTGTTACATATACTCTATCTTCCGTTCATTTCACTCTTCTACAGTTCCACTCTTCATTTATCTAACCAGCTTTGTCATTCATATTGCATCTCCACTTCCACTCGACCTCTGTTCTTTATTTCATTAACCATTATTTACATCATACTTTCGACACTATATTGGAAGTCTTTAGATCAGTCATTCATGTTGTCTTATCATCCATGTCCATCTCATCCATTGTATTTGTTATAAATTAACTTTTATGACATCATCATTAGGACACCATCATATTCCATGTCATCATATGTGTCATGCCACATCCTCAACTATGCCATGCAAGCCATCACTATTTTATGACATCATCATTAGGATACCATCATATTCCATGTCATCATATGTGTCATTCCACATCGTCAACTATGCCATGCTATGCCATCACTACCTTAGTATTTCACTTAGTTTGTCCTGTCATCATATCCACTTGTTATTCCTTTGTCATTCGTGAACACCTTTGACGTCAATGAAAACTATATACTCAACAGAAGAATCCAAGGGTGAGACTTTCACTTGGAAATAATTAAAAGACAATTTCATAAAAGAATTCTCATTCTCCCCAACAGATGAATGCATTAAGGAGGTTATTGAAGAAATAAAAAAGTTCATAGAGCCGAAGAATAATGTCAACGTGACTAATGACCACATCTTACTGGAGTCGACATGTAATAATATTTCAACCAAGGTGATTCAAGTTTCCTCGTGACTAAAATTATAAAATGATAAAACTTTCGATAAGATCTTATGTTGGAGATCCCACCATCCTTCAGTAAGGAAGCCAATAAAATCAATAATGAAAGTAACCATGAAAGAGAAAAGTGATCCATAAATATTAATAGAAAATTACTTTTCTCCATCCTTCATGGAATTTAAAGAAGGAGACCAATCGATTAATGAAGCAAGGGCACTATAGTGGATGGATGTGAAAATCAATATTAAAGAAGTCAACATCTCAAATGACAACCGTCCAAAAATGGAAAAGATAGGGGAGTATTGGGCTGAGTAGCAAATAATCGACATAACTAATATACTTAAATAATATCAATATGTGTTCGTCAAATACTATAAATATTTAAAAGGGTTAGTACACAAAATGGGTGAAATGAAGATCGACTTCAAGCCGGATGCTAAAACCAGTGAAAAAACACTTGTACAAATTATAACACAAATACAAAGATATCATCAAGAAGGAAATATAAAAAATTCTTGCAGCTAGAATCATCTATCTGGTATATTAGTCAAAGTGGGATAACCCTATGGTCATCCAGCCACAGAAGGATCCGACAAAATTATGCATGTGTCAATTTTTGAGCATTGAACAAAGTGACACTGACCGACCATTTTCCTACACCTTTTGTCGATGACATTATTAATGAAGTCACCAGTCATGAATGTTATTCTTTCACAAATGGATTTTCCAGCTATAACCAAGTCCATATTGCTAAATAATATTATCACAAGACCTCTTTCGAATTGAAGGAGTATCGACATAATTAGAATATATTGCACAATTCTTGCATGCGGGTCGAGCACCAGAAGGCATGACACAAATGTAAAATAAGTAGTTGGAAATGAAAGATGCACCATATACCTTAATGAATATATTTTTGTATAAATTGGGACTAGACGAGTTTCTTCAGAGATGTGCACTAGAACGTGAACGTCAAGACATCATCGATGAAGCACATAGAGGACCCACTAGAGGACACTTTCAAGCTAACACGACGACGAGGAAAATATTTAAAGCAAATTTATGGTGGTCAACGCTTTAAAAGGACTATCGAACACAAGTAGCTAAGTGTGACAAATGCCAAAGGATGGGCCAACAATTGCCCAAGAACGAAATTCAATTACTGTCCATCAATTTGACCCTCATATTTGAAATTTGGGCCATCGACTTTGTTGGACCATTCCTTATTCTAGGTCAATGGACAAGAGCATGTTATATCATCATTGTAACATACCTAGAACTGAAAAAAAAAATACTATTATTATTATTATTTAATTCAACAAAAACATTATGTTAATTTTTATTGTAAAGTTTATGACCAAGTGGGTAAAGGATAACTATAATTGAAGAATTATTTATTTTAATAATTAATAAAAGGAAACACCTATTCAAGGGAGACTGTTAAATGAGTGTTCACTGACCCACTAGGAGAAAGGAGAAACTATAGAAGGTTGGTTGACAAGTGGCAACACTAGCATTCACTTTCTAGCAGTTGCAGGAGCATAATCCCTAAAAAAATGGCCATGTTCCCTGAGAGGGGGAACTAAGCTAGTGGCTCATTAAATTCCAAAACTGACCCAAAGACCTAGGCAATATTATATAAACCAACAAATTGAGCAGGAGGCTCACCACTCATTCTGATTTCTGAGAGAATGAACTTTGTGACTACTGCAAACTGAAAAGTCGGGCACATAAAGAATTTGATGAGGGGATAGCTAAAGTGTTCTGCTGAGTTAAGTCTGCCACTGAGTGCTAAGTTGCAGAAGTCTATTGTGTAGCAGAGATCTCTGTCCTAAGGGTTCAGTGAACAAGGTCAGGGGTCCTAAGAAAGTGATTTGGATGCTTTAGGAAAAGGTTGGATGGAACAATCTCCCTTGGGTGTTAGTTCCATTTTTTCTGCAACACATCCAGTTTCCAACTCTATATCTGTATTATGTTATTGTTTTACTTCTATTTAAGTAAGTTGTAACTAGTTCCAAATGAGGTTATAGTTAATGGATGTTTATTCAATGATTAATCGTTTAAAAATTTGCATAAAAATTGATTGATAGAGAAATGAAATTAAAATTATCTCCTGTATTTTTCCTCTCACCGAAGTGACGTACTCTAGTACAAGAAGATATGAAATTATGTTGAATATAGTACCAGAATGGCTGAATCATTGTGTATCTTCATTATTACAGCTTAGTGAAATACCAGTAATATTGGTATGAATCATGTAGGCTAAGCTTGGAATCATTTCTAGTACTGTAGCTACTTAGGGTTTTAATTTCAAATGAGATTATTACAGATTTAAACTCAACCTGTAATTTATAATAATTCTCATACTCAGATATAAGTTTCCTCCTTAATATTTGTGCCTTTACAATAATCATTCTGGGATCGAGTCTTATTCCCTTTAAATAGACTCTAGCATTGATCTAGAATAACTAGGGTTTAAAATGAACATTAATAACTAATCTAATTCACATAAGGCATCTTAAGTGATTAAATTGTTATTTAACACCAAGTCGAGATTATTGATAGACCGTGGCACTGATTATAGGCTTCAGGTCAGGCTGGTGTTGTTTTTGTAATATTTTGATTACAAAAGGAAGATATAGCCTTAGCGCTTATTTTATTCTCAAAAATAGTAGGATTGACTAAACAGAGTGTAATACTTTTTAACAGACATAGAAGTTTACCTACATACCCTTGGCTTACTAAACTTACAATAACAAAGTTAGATAATCAAAGTAAAAGCTATCATAAGATCTCACTAAAATATTTATAAAATTAGAAGGGAAATAGACATAGTAGAGGTTTTCTATTTTTTAGCATAGTGAGCGTTATCATAACATCCTAACCCTGATCTCATATTAAGAATGAAACCAAGAACGATATAAATGGAAAAACGGTACAAACATATAAACTGTAACCAAGTAAAAGGTCATGTAAGAAATTGACAAAAGTACTGTTTTATCTAAGCTCTGTATACACAGAAGTTAAATAGATTCTCACAGAAATCCCTTTTAAGAAGTAATTCTAAAAACAATATAATGAACAGAGGCCTTACGGCCCTTGCTTCCAAGTTTATTTTGAAAGGAAAAGACTCCACAATCGAATCCCTATGTTTTATAAGTTAACTACAAAAATAAACTATGAATAGTAAAATAAACTCATCATCAAACTCGTTATTACATTACGACTTCACCGTAAGTTTAACATTTCATTATGTAAACAAAGTAGAGGATTCTTTAAACATTATGTAAATAATAGCAACAAAGTTTTGGGCTTATACCAAACCCTCACGAGTATTGCTCCACAACATACTCTTTTAATATCAAATCAATAATAAATCTACGACAGTGGAATCTTATCCAAAACAAGGATCGACAGTAAGGGTACACGACCCATCATGTTTCAGCAAATCTAAACAATGAAAGAAAAATGAAGAAATAAGAAGTTTTTATGAACAATTGCATTATAGAAAACAAGAAGACCTTAATACAACCTTAGAAGTTTAAAACCATTGTTTATAGTTAGCACAATGGGATGATTACAGTAATACATTCATTGATTTATCAAGAAAACCAAAACTGTGTATAGAGTGGCTTTCTAAGCCCAAAAATAAAAATAGACAGAGTAAAGGCTCATGACCACGATTTCTTAGATACTATAAATAAACTAAACTACGAAAACCTTACAGGTTTAAACTAACTGAAAGCCTATAAAAATTCCTCCATAATCAAAACAGAAGTAGTTTTAAAACTCCATATCTTCCAAAGGACAGTGGCACAGTCGCAAGACTCCACAGATAATTACACCTTCTCTCAAAACAAACCGAGTTGCAGTATTAAAATCCTCATGGGTATTTATAGTAATAATAGGTTTTAGAACCAACAAAAATATACAGAGTGGCATAGTCTTTTCAAAAGACCTCACGGGAAATAAAAATACCATACAGCGAGTATTCATAGTATACCAAAGCAAATTATCACTTCCACATTGCCAACCCAGCACATTAATGGAAAACAAAACCCCAACGCTAAGAAAAACATCTTAAGATCCAATTTGAATCCATAGAGCTACGCAAGTATAGACATGGGTCTTACCCGTTAAGGAAAGAGTCTTCTCATCCGGAGTCTAACCACGTCCCAATCACAGAGTTGTTCTGCTCATTTCCAATTAAAAGAAGTTAAAAAATATTAGTTAAAAAAATAAAACAAAACTATTGCAAAGAAGAAAAATCAATTAATGAATTGATAACTACCTTCTCAGGAGTTCAAATCCAATCGGTGATACTTTATCGACAGTCAAACGCAGTTCTTGACTTCCACCTGTATGTTGTACAATTGGAACAGTTCCAAATGAAGTCGAGAGCTTGAGTTAATGGCCTCTACATCTCTATTCACTGTGAGAGTAGTGAAGGATGGAGCACAATGGAGTCAAAGAACAAACTGAAAAGAACAAGGGATATCATACCAAAACTCCATCGAAGTGTTTGGCTCAATCTCCAAAGTGCATTGAAAAACCCTAGGGTTTCCACTTCAAACTTGTTGTCGATAGTTGGAGGACGTTTTGAAATCGCAGGGTCTGTCTTAATAACAAATATTTATCTTGTCCTTGCATAGTTTTAGGTGGATATCGAAATTAAGGCCGACTGTCAACACATCACATCAAAATCAAACCCTTGTCTTTGGCATAGTTTGCCACATTGGAGAATAGTGTAATTTTATAGTTTACATTTCAAATGTTTTGCTTGTATTGTACCTGCAAGGATAAAGTTCGGCCATTAGCATACTTAGGATAAAACTTTTGCATTTAAATAAAATAGTTAACATGTACTAGGGCTTTTGAACATTGAAGAATAAAAGGGTTTAGGATCAGAACCTTGTCCAAACCTTAGTTTTTTTTTGTCGTTGTTGCTTATGGTGTCTTAGCCCTTAGTTTGTCCTTTAATTGTAGTATCGAGGTACCTCAAAGCCTGCACATAGTAAAATGGAGGATTCATGCATTAGTCGTGACGACTAAGTAAGATCACGACCCATCTCTTGTGCAGCTTAAGGGTATAATCAAACAAAAGACAACGACAAACTGTCAAGTTCAAACAGTATCTTTTAAGTCATAGTTTTATGTCACAAAATACATCATGACAATGATTTCATAAAGTAAAGAAAACTAATGATAACACAAGTAAATGACTCTTACCACTAACTAAAGGAATTGTGAGATAAGAATATAACATCATAGTAATTACAGTAAATATTTTTTTTATTTATGAAATTTGAGGGATATTACATGTGGTATCAGAGCAAGGTTCCAAACACTAGGTCTTATTGCATCACTCACATCCAAGTAAGAAAACCAATATACTAATTTTGTTTGCATTTATTTATGTACATAAATATAAAATTTATTTTGCTAGAAAATGGAAGGTGTTGAAGCATCTGCGGAAAATGGTTCTTGACACAACAATCCTGACAAATTCTATGTAGATTTAAACAATCCATAGTTAATACAGACAGTTACAGAGTTAAAAGAGGAACTGCATACTGTAAAATTAGACAATGAAAGAATTATGGAAATGAATCAAATGCTACTAGACAATATGCATAACAAAGAAAAAGATAAATGAAATCTTTATGAAAATGATTCTAAAACAACCTCTTACAAACATAAACGAAAGAAAGAAAAATATTCTGATAGTGAATCTTCTTCAGAGGTTAATGCAAGGTCACGTAAGGGAAGGTATAAGTACATGAGTGACAATAGTGAAAGTGACCATAAACCTAGGATAATGAAGTATAAACCCTACAAAGAAATTTATGGGGAATTCAAAAAAATAAAGCCTCCCATGTTTAACGGGGAAGTAGAGAAAGGTGAGGAAGTAGAAGCTTGGCTGTCAGGAATGAAGAAATATTTCCATATTTACAACTATTCTGACAAACTAAATGTCAGGATGGTTATTTACAATTTGACTGAAAAAGCCGATATCTAGTGGCAAGATATAAAGAGGGTTAAAAATATGAAAGAGAAGTACTTAACCTGAAGATTTTTTAAGAAGTATTTTAAAAGAAATTTTTTGTCTGAACAATACTATGAAGAAAGATCCAAGGATTTCTATGAATTAAAACTGGATTCCATGTCCATGAAGGAGTTAAGTAGCAAGTTTATAAGTCTGTTAAGATACGTACCTTACATAATAGATGAAAAGTATAAAATTCAATGGTTTTTAATTTCTCTACCTACTAGCTTCAAAGATAGGATTGAGTTTGATAATCTGATAACTTTGGAGGAAGCTATGAGAAAGGTTGATTTCTGTTATGAGCATAGTAAGAAAAGGGAAAGTTTACCTAACTGTAAGACTAAAAGGACAAGTCATTTTGACCAAAGAAGAAGAGGATTCAATTCAAATAATAGTTTTGGGGGTAAATCTCATAAATTCTCCAAGAATAACTATTAGAAAACCGATTTTAAAAATAGAGTACCTCAGAATACTGCATCACCAAAAGGTAGAGATATGCTTAACAAATTTGTTAAAAATATTGAACAAATGGAACCTATCAAATGTTGGGAATGTCAAGGACCACATTATGCCAAGTACTGTCTGAACTGAAAGGGGAACATCAGAAACATACACACTGTACAGGAAGAGGAAATAGTTGGAGATGTGGCAAATGAGATGCACAAGATAAATGTAGCTCTGGAGAACCGACAGGCGAATCACCAGACTTCCATGGTGGAAGTGCAAGGTATGATCCAAAATTTCTCTGTTTCCATCTTGATTGATCCAGGTGTTAGCTTAAGGTATATATCTCCTAGCATAGTGGAAACGTGCAACTTATCCTTAAAAGAGTTTGAAAAATCATGGCTAGTCTAGTTAGCCACAGGAACTAAAAGAAAGGTGATAAATTATGTTGAAAGCTGTAACTTGCTAATGAGCCAGTTTGAAAATCAGGTCAAATTAAATGTGTTACCTTTAGGATCTTATGATGCTCTAATAGGAATGGATTGGCTTGAAAAATGCCAAGTGATTTTAAACTATTTTCAGAAAACTTATACTTGTTTGAACAATGAAGGAGAAAGAATTATTGTCACAGGAATACCTAGGAAGATATCCGTTAGACAAATTTCATCCTTACAGATGAAAAAGGCTGTAAGGAAGGGCTGTAAATTCTTTGTTGTACACATTATAAATAATGAACAAATTAATAAAGAAGATAAACTAGGATTTGAGGATATTATGATCCTACAAGATTTCACGAATGTATTCTCGGAATAAATTCCAGGATTACCTCCTAAACGAGATCTAGACTTTACAATTGCATTAGTACCCGTAGCGATACCTAATATGAAAATTCCCTATCAAATGAACATCTTGGAGCTGAATGAATTAAAATTACAATGATAAGAATGAATAGACAAACGTTATGTAAAACCAAGTGTATCCCCTTGGGGAGCACCGGTCCTTTTTGTTAAAAATAAAGATGGTACTTTGCATTTATGTATAGACTACCGTCAACTTAATAAAATGACGATTAAGAATAGGTATCCTCTGCCCCGCATTGACGATCTATTTGATCAAACACGTGGAGCGACGATATTCTCAAAGATCGACTTAAGGTATGGGTATCACCAAGTCATAATCAAAGATGAAGACATCTTTAAAACTACTTTCAGAACAACATATGGGAACTACGAGTTTGTGGTTATGCCCTTCGGGCTAACAAATGCACTAGCAACCTTTATGTGCTTAATGAACAGTGTCCTAAGTAAGTACTTAGAGAAATTTGTATTTGTCTTTATAGACGACATATTAATTTATTCTAAGACAAAATAAGAACATGATGAACACCTAAAGATAATATTACAATTGTTAAGAGAACATCAGCTATATGCTAAGTTCAACAAATGTGATTTTGATAAAGATAAAATACAATATTTAGGGCATGTAATATCCAAAGAAGGGATATAGGTGGACCCGGATAAAATAAAAGCTATAATGGATTGGACTGTTGGTAAAGACGTAACTGATGTACCATCCTTTTTCGAGAAAGACATGGATAAAAAAATTATGCTAAATATGCATTCCCAAAATTAAAACAACGTATGGTAAAAATGAAACACACAAAGCATTTTCCCCCATTTCTTCAAATATGCATTTCCCAAATTAAGACAAGGTATGGTAAAATTAAAATACCCAGAGCATTCTCCATGCTCTTAAAATATGCATTTCCAAAATTAAAACAACATATGGTAAAAATAAAACACATATAACATTATCCCCCATTTCCCCCCCAAATGTATTGGGAGAATAATACTTCTGCAAAGAACTCCCCCTACTTTCCAAGTCAAATTTATCTACATTTTAATGCAATAAAACTAAGAAATGTTAATCAAAATTTCAAAACAATTTATACCTCTTAGGGAGAATCTTTCTTCAATTTTTTCACGGGGCTTTCTCCTCAACGATCATACATCTTCTCCCTCATGCCAATACCCACATTAGTATTACCCAATCATACATATAAAAATGGTTGAATAAAAATCAATACACAGAATAATCATAAAGAAAATGCTACCAAAATTATACCTGGACAAATTACCTCTTTATGGTTCCAATAAAACTCTTCCAAATTTCTCCATGCCTTTCCAACTGGAATAGACCAGTTGGTTTTCATCCCAACCATATCTAGGGAGAAATTCTCTCCTTGGAACCCTTGAGCTGTAAGAGCTCACACCTGTACCAGATGCAACAATAGATTGAATTACCAGGCAATTCCAAGAAGGAGAGTGTGATCTCAGTACTACTACCTCTTCATCTAAATACCACTCATGTCTAGACCAAACTAGGAAAACAACTAGGGGAGTAGATAAGAATTTCCAAAGCCATTTCAACAACGTTTCATTACTCTTTCCAGTCCCCCTCTCAAACCATGGGGGGGGCTTATGTTTTTATAGGCTCAAAGAGGAAGGACACCTCATCCCTTCATGAAAAATTAGATATTCAATTAAAATCATAGTTCCATTACACCCTCCCCATAGGTGTCATTTTCTAGAATTTTCTTAATATATTTAATTACGTTATTTCTTAATATTCACCTAGGTTAGGTGTCATCCTCATTTTTTTGTTCTTATTATTTTTATTAAATAAATAATTCGCATTATCATTATAGTAATAATATAACTTATGAGCCCCTCCAAAGTGGGTAAATTTGGAATTAATTAATTCAAGGGTTAATCTAAGTTGGCTTATCTAGTTGATCTATGCTTTTAAGTGATATTTCTCTACTAGGGAATAGGGATTCCTCACCCCTATTGTGCGTGCCCCAGACTTATTAGGACTCCACACCTTTTTTTGTACCTAGGACTCCATGCCCTAGTATATTTAGGACTCTGCGCCTTGATCTATGTCATAGATCCAAGACTGTGTGCCTTGATCTTCCATGGATTCAGGACTTTGTTCCCTAACCTCCTTGTTTTCTCATCTATTTTTCCTCAAGAAAATATGTGTTTCCCTCAAGGTACTAGTTGTGAGCTCTTACCCATCTAATGGTCTAGTTGTAAGGTCTTATCCCAAGGCTCGAACAAATCAAAATATCATATATTAACATCATCAATGAAATCCATAATGAAATTAACTGGATCACTTTTTACCTAGATGTGTATATGATTTCCATAGTCATTTTGATTCTAAATAAATGGCTTCCATAGTCATTTCTGATTCAAGGATCCATGTTGGAAAGTAATGATTTTTCCTTATTGAATATTGCTCATTACAAGGTTAAGTATGCATAATCATATAAATCATGTTTCATCAACAAGATCATCATAAATTCTCTATATCACACAATAATGATCATCCATATGTCACATTCATATATCATAATCTATATCATTAATTGTATCCATATAACATGTACATAACCAAAATTGATCTAATACACCTAATTATAAAGACAACCATATACTTATAATCACTCACTAGTCATATGAGAAAAACTATGTCTATAACATATAGTCTATACAAAAGTCTAACACAGATAACCCATACTTATTAATTAAAAGCACCCCTTCTGAATGTCATAGGAAATATTATCCAAAATGGGACACTACAATAAAAGAATGCTTAAACACTATTGATGAAAGGAAAATTAAATGCAATGACTATATAATGGAAAGCAGAACATGATAAAGAAAAAAGGATGAGGAGCAGTCATTAAACCCCACCCCTATCCCACTGGCGAGAAGGACCAACTATCTGACCTCTAGTTGTCCAGTGGATACAACATCAACTGAGTCGACCATTGAACAACACATCACTTGCCACACAACATCATGACTAACCATGTCAATGAAGCCATGAGTACCAACCAAAAATTGAGAATGAGATGATAGTTTACGCATGAGAAGTAGCCGACACCCGTCAAATCTACAGTTAATTCCTTCACCTACTACTCTAAATCAATCGTTGAGTCCTACACCTATAAATATGCATATGGATCAGTATTAGGATCATTTCTGCAAAGAGATTGAGCAAGTTCACTTAGCAGCCACTTGAGTTTGAACTAGTAAACCTAATCCTTTACCTGATACTATCATGGCACCTAAAAGAAGCAACACCACTATAAAATCCATGAAGACAACCATGAAAAAATTGCTTGATCCGGAGGATCTAACAATGTCGCCATTGATAGCTCTCCTTCAGATAATTTTCAAATCCTCAACAAAATAAGATCAATGATGAAGGTACTGGAAGGAATTAATAGAATGGGGCATTCATAATGACAAAGTGGAAGGAAGCGGGAGATAAATTTTCCACCGTGAATATCCGTCACTATCTTGGTGCCCCCCTGCTCGACAATTTTAATGACCTAAAATATTTATTTACGCAGTACATTGTGAGTAGATACCATAATGGAAAATTATGGTTTGACCAACCCATGGATATCAAGACCAAAGTCATTGCAGAAGTAACAGTTCTACCATGCAAAGGGCCTACTATACCAGTTAGATCAAACCCAACACTAGTCAAAGAGTTCACCGGCTCCATGCAGGGGAAAAATTTTCAAGGTTGTGTTATTAGAAAGATCGAGTATGGTAATTACAAGCATGAAACAATCATCATTTTCGTATGTCTAACCAGCACTAGATGGCCATCCGATATCCAACTCGACATGTTAGAAGCCTAAAAGTCGTCGCTACTCAAGGAAAAAAAATTTAACTGGACTGCCCACTTGGTTGACATCATGCAGACGAATTCCAAAAAATGTCAAGAAACATGTGTGACGATCGACTACCCTTCTCTACTCATATGGCTAGCGATGTCCAGGATCACACCTATCGGTGATCTTTCATTCACAAAAATGTATACGTCAAGCATGCACAACTTCAAAGTGATCCAGACTTGGAGATGTTCCAATCCTAGAGAGTGCTCAATCCCACGGTGTATTCAAAATAAAATTGACTATTTGAATCAACACCAATGTAATGGTCGATTGGTTCTTTGTTGATTATATTTCATTTTTGGTCTTAGTTGTAGTTTGAAGACACGCCATTTTAGTGTATTTCTGGCTTGTGCTCTCATGCAATGTGCATACACAATATTTTAGTAAGTTTTAACACCGCAGATGGACTTGGAGGGTCTCCAAATCCATCCATAGTGTTCAAATTTATTAATTTTAGCACTTGGATACCAAAGCATGGACATTGGAAACCATCAAAAAATGATGGACATATCTCACTCATATGCTAAATTAAGTTCCTATGTTGATCACGTGTGGTTTTTTGGGGTGCTACATGACCCATGGGACCCAGAGGAAACCATATGAAATTAGGCCTTGGAAGTTAATCCCAATCCATGGCGTAGTTGTAAAAAACTATACATTATGTTATACATTCTAGATGGCCACCATATTCCACTCACACGTAAATAATTCCCTCTATAAGGCCTATGCGATGGACTCGAGTCCCATGCAAATTAATGATGATCATCGATGTCACCATCATGAACATAATCATCATCTACAATATCATTGTGATCGTCAATATAATCATCATCGGCATCATCATCATGATCATTGCTATTGTCATCATCAACAACAACGTCATCATCATCATTATGATCACCATCATCAACATGGTCATCATCATCCCACCACCATCCCTATCATCATCATGATGTTCATCATTGTCCTCCTCCTCCTCATCATCATCATTATCCAAAACATGCAAGTCATCATCAACAAAATAATCATCATCATCATCATCCTCATTATCGTCATCATCGTTGACATGATGAAGATCATCATGAACATCAGTATCATCCACAATACCATCATAATCCTCAACATGATGATCATCATTATCATTTCCATCCTCCTTATTATCATGACAATAGTCATTGTCATCATCTTCAACAACAACAACATTATCATCATTGAAAACATCATCATCATCATGCCATCCCTATCATCATCATGTTGGTCATCATGATGTTCATCATTGTCCTCCTCATCTCATCAATATCGTTCTTGACAACATAAAAATCATCATCAACAATATTTTCATTTTAAGGCTTATGGGCTATATGTCATACCCTAGGTCGTGACACATGGTCTAAATAGGGAAAGTCATCATCAACAAAATCATCATCATCATCACCATCCTCATGATCGTCATCATCGTTGACATGATGAAGATCATCATGACCATCAGTATCATCCACAATACCATCATAATCCTCAACATGATGATCATCATTATCATTTCCATCCTCCTTATCATCATGACAATAGTCATTGTCATCATCTTCAACAACAACAACATTATCATCATTGGAAACATCATCATCATCATGCCATCCCTATCATCATCATGTTGGTCATCATGATGTTCATCATTGTCCTCCTCATCTCATCAATATCGTTCTTGACAACGTAAAAATCATCATCAACAATATTTTCATTTTAAGGTTTATGGGCTATATGTCATACCCTAGGTCGTGACACATGGTCTAAATAGGGCAAGTCATCATCAACAAAATCATCATCATCATCATCACCATCCTCATGATCGTCATCATCGTTGACATTATGAAGATCATCATGAACATCAGTATCATCCACAATACCATCATAATTCTCAACACGATGATCATCATTATCATTTCCATCCTCCTTATCATCATGACAATAGTCATTGTCATCATCTTCAACAACAACAACATTATCATCATTGGAAACATCTGTCATCATCATGCCATCCCTATCATCATCATGTTGGTCATCATGATGTTCATCATTGTCCTCCTCATCTCATCAATATCGTTCTTGACAACATAAAAATCATCATCAACAATATTTTCATTTTAAGGCTTATGGGCTATATGTCATACCCTAGGTCGTGACACATGGTCTAAATAGGGAAACTTTGGCTTGCAAGTTTAATATGGTGGAAATTTAAAGGTTTGGCACCATAAGGTTGAGACCCCCTTGCATGTATAAGGATAGGAATATCTGGTCAAGGTTTCTAAATAAGATGGATAGATTTTGTGGTTCTTTGAATAAACAATGGAACTACCCTCAAATCTTGTAGTAGATGGGGCATTGGAAGATGAAGTCCTCCTATGTTTCAACCTGTTGCAAATGTCATAGTTGGAACATCCTATTTGGATATGTAAGAAATATACTCTTAGACACTTGTTCAAATCATGAACCTTATTACAAATTCAAGCACAAGCAATAGTAGCCAAATTCGCCATCTCTAAAGCAAGGGTAACAAAGTTATATAGTAGTGCATCTTTAATGGCAATAACAAAGTTTCCATGCCAATACTCTAGAGGAAAACTAAGAATTTACATATAGATAGGAGTACAAAAGATAACATTTCAATGTACATGTGGAAGCATTGTTGCTAACTCCTAATAAAGAAGTCAATGAGACCATTGAGAATGACACACTTTGTTGAGTGTAAATATAAATTCAAGGATAAAAATATCCTTATCAATATAGGGGTGAATCGCCACAATGTCTCGTAGAAATGAACCCAAATGGCTAATACTATAGACATCCAAACTTTAGTTATCATAATAATATATTTATCATTCAATGTCTTTCATAACTTATATTTACCCTTGCACATCAACCCATTTCCAAGGTCGTAATCCTCCTTAACACTTAGAGGGAAAATTTGAAAGCAAGTCCCAAGGTGGACTTATCGATGTATATAGGCAAGGAGGAGAGCTTCTTAAAGTTCAAATTAAAGTCTAAAAGTGTACCTTGAAAGGAGTCGACCTTCTCAATTCATGATCCTCCATCAAGACCATTAGAAGGAGGGTCCTATATGTCAACATAGATATTTTAGGGATGGAACTACCATTAGATTTATGCCAAATTTTGGTTTTGACTTTTGATCCAAAATGGATCCTCAGTAAAAATTTGTAATCAAAAATTATTTTTGGAAAAATAATTTTCACCGTTGAGCTAGAAGATGAAGGGACAAAAGGCCTCAAGAAGGTGAAATGAATAATATTGATGGCCAGTATTCCTAGCATCTCTATTAAGGAGTGTTATCTTAATGAAGAAAAGGGATCCAACCTGAGGGAGAATTAAGGCTTGGGATGCAAAAGGGAATTGGAAGAGGAGGGATCAAAGAAGCATCCTACTCAAAGATTGATGGGTGAAGGAGTTATTGTGCTTTCCCACACTTAACAAAAGGTTATATGAGCCATGGAATTTGTAGTATTCCTTGTGAGTAACAATGCATTAAAATATCATATGAGAATGCATAGCTCACCCTTGTAATAAATTTCTGAGCAATTACAATTCTCTGTGAATGATGGTTTTCCCCTTTGGATTGCCATGGTGAAATATCAATGTCAATGTCTTGTTTCTACCATTTTTCCATTGCATTGCATTTTTGTTCAACACTATGGTGGTTTGATCATGCACATACCATACTTTGTTTAACTGATGTTATTAACTTAATGTACCACTAGGGAAAAATTAACTTCATGTTTGGTGAAATCCAACTCTGTTGGGGAAAATTTGCAATGCCAGAGGTATTTATTTCATTATCTAGAGTGAATTTATAGATGCCTAGGCATTTTATATCAATGTTGGATGAATTTGAATATGCTTGGGGCATTTTTTACGACTATTGATGAATGTAAATGTGCAGAGGGAAATTTTGACCACTGTTAGATGAATGTAAATGTGCCCTGGGCGTTTTTGGACTACTGTTGGGAAAATTTAACTTTTCCTGGGGCGTTTTTATCACAAATGTGTAAATTTAATTATGAGTGGGATGAATTGACATTACATGGGGCAAATTTGCAATGCATGGGTTATTTATTTCATTGTCTGGGATGAGTTTACATTGCCTGGGGAGAATTTGTAGCACCTAGGGTATTTATTTCATTGCCTGAGATGAATTTAATTGTTCTTGGGGAATTTTTATCACAATTGGGAAAATTTACTTATTCCTAGGATGAATTTAAATATGTAGGGGAAAACTCATAGATGCTTGGGTGTTTTTATGGATTTTGGGTGTTCTTAAATAATTCCAAACAATTTTCTTTTGCAACTGGGTGCAGATTAAACAACTCAAAGATGAATAAAACGTTCTTTTATAGGAAACCATTCTATTTTGCATTGACCTATTTATTGAATGCCTCGTTGATTGGAAAACAATACCAACTTCTTGTAATTCGAATTTCTTGAGTGAGGTGTAGCTTGGAGTGACAATATTGACTGTAATTCCTTAAATATATAAAGTTGTATGTAATAGGCATTTGCACCACTCAATTTGATGAATGGATTCTTCATTTTTGTAGCATGGTTTGGTTGTTCTAATTTGAAGCATGTAAGAAGCATATTAACCTATATTTTGAGTTTATAGTGGTAATATGGTAATATATTGTTGCTTGGGGTGTTGATTGTGGTAGAGTGTACAGTCTTTTTATAGCTGTGAATACATCAAGGTGAAGCTTATTTCCAATCTCATCAAAATTGCAGAAACAAAGAATTTGCTTTAATTTTATTTCCACGGAAGTATCTCTATTGGTAAAACATACGAGCCATAGGCCAACCATTTACGTATCAACTTTCCAAAGCAATTTCTATTTATAAATTATAGAAATATGTTTTATTATTCCTTTTTAGTAAGGATATTTTTAGGCATAAATTAAAATAAAACATCAAAGTTCTTTCTAAAAGTATATGATTGGAAATTCAATTATGAATTTGCATAATTACTTGGTCTCACACTTTAAAGGTTGGGACTAAATTGCACACAGCTCTTTCTTTTAGTTATACTTTGATCAACTATAGAATCCCTTTTTCATGTCTCTTGGTATGATCGGTTTTTGTATTGAATAAACAATAGATTTGGGGAATCAAAACTACGTTGGCTTACAAGTTCATATGATAATTTGTGATAATTTTTTACTAAATTAATTGAGAATATTGGAAAAGGTTTAAAAAAGTCAATCCATTAATGTACCGACTTTGTATTGTAATTTTATGCTTGAATGTGGAGTGTTTCTCCATGTGCTTTGTCCAAGTTTACATTGTTTGAATTGTTTTGGTTGGCATTTGATAGCCTTTTGGTTATTGACTTTTAGGCCCATTTTGCAGTGATTTTTACCTTCTGAAAAATATTTTATAATCTTACCAGCATTCCAATGCACTACTTATTTTAGAATGTGAAACAATTTTTTATTCAGTTTAGGTAGTAGAATTTGTGTGTATGAAGTATTTTTATGTTGTGAATTGAGTTGATATTAATCACAAGTAAAAATAAAAATGCATACCAAAATGATGGATACAATTAAGGGAGGTTTTCATATTATTGGGAATTAACACATAATGAGAAATACTTAATTGTTGTTGTCTTAAATCATGAAATTTTATAGAAAACCATTATGACAACCACTTGGGGCCATCAAAAGTATTACAATTATCTTTGGCGATATACATTTTTTTACCATCGCCAGAAACATCACCAAAAAAGTATTTGTGAGGGCCTTTCAAGGATCATCACCAAAAGTGTTTCCAAAAAGATAAATAGCAACAAGATTTTAACAACCCTCACCATAAGTGTCACCAAAGGGAAAAGTAACAACAAAATTTTAACGACCATCTCTAAAAGTTTTTTAAAAAATGGATTTGGTGACGGGATTTAAAGACCTATCACCAAAAGTACTTATGGCAACAATTTTTCATATCCTATCACCATAAGTGACTTTGTTGACGACTGTTAAGATCCATCACAAGCATGATTGTCACCAAAAGGGATTTAGTGATGGGATTTAAAGAACTCTCACCAAAATAAATTGTAATGATGTTTTTTCATAGCTCGTCACCATAAGTGACTTTGGTGATGACCGTTAATGTCCATCATAGGAATGATCATCACCAAAAATGTATTTGGTGACGAGATTTAAATAATTGTCACCAAAAGCATTTATAGTGGCATGTATTCATAGCTCATCACCATAAGTGACTTTAGTGATGATCGTTTAACTTTGGTGACGACCGTTGAAGGTCCGTCACAAGAATGATCGTCACCATAGGCCTTTTTTCTTGTAATGAACATTTGTAAATCTTGATGTAATATTCTATGGTGATCTTTGTCAGGTGCAACCTATTCACGATAATTGGATTTTTGAGCAGCCGTAGTTTCAACAACATAAACTCCCTTATGATATTTGGCCTAACAATATAAAATGTTATGAGCTAAAAACAATAGTAAGACAAACATACAAAACATTCATATAGATCTTGAATAGATTTAGAACATACACACAACAAATCATATTGATTACTTAAATCGAGGCTGCTGTAGACAACCACTAGCAGATCCAACATTTCCACATCTTTACTATTGTAACAAAATGTTCAACATCACAATTCAAAAATGTTGGTTATTGTCCAAACTGAGCCAATTATAATTCTAGCTCACGATAGCAAACTTGATTCAATTAAGACGCAAATCACAATAAAAAACATTGCAACTTCCTATTGCAATAGTGTTGAAGGAAAACGTGATTGTCGAGCTAGTTGGAGGTAATTATGCCCACATTATGCCATTAATGATGGTTTGGTAAATGGTGCAAAAGGAATCTTCAAAGCTTATATGCAAACATTGCCCAATATTGTCTGGATCGAATTTGTAAATGCAAAGGTACGCGTATGGTCATGTGCAACCATGAAACATCTTTATACACCTACTATCAAGCACAATTGGACACTAATCAAAAGAATCACAACACAAAGAATCACAACACAAATATCGTTCAATAAAATAAAATAAACATTATACGGTTGCAATTTCCAATTCAGCTATCATGTGCACGAACAATACACCGAGCACAAGGATTGACACTGGAAAAATTGGCATTTGATCCAAAAAGAGTTTAAAAACATAGGATTATTTACATGGCACTTTCTCGTTTCAAAACTATGATCTATCTTTACCTTTTAAACAAGCTAGATGAAGAAAACTTGTCGGTTTGCACAAAAGTTGCAACTGAAATACGCAGGTTGCAAAAACATGCAACTTGGCAATTTGAATTTGGATTAACTTCAATTCCTACTACTTAACATATGCGTGTTTGTTCATTGAACACACACACCCTGCTTCTGCATATTGATGATGTCACGAATGACAATGAGTTAATGCAAGCAGACATTCTCTGCTGGCAAGAAACTCACATGCATGTTCCTCCAGACAAAACAATCTTTACTCAGGATTGCAACTGCATATACACATGTTTAGTGCATGGAATCATTACAATGATTAAAAAACACATTTTCCTTCTCAAAACATAAATTTATACAGAAAATAACATTGAAGCAATTGTCACAGATCTCAAATTCGATAACACCATTCTAAAACTTGTCAATATTTATAATGCTCCACATAACATGATTGATACACTGCTTTGCACTTTGGACTGCATTTTGTCAAATAACAAAAGCAATACACATGTCTTGATAGCTGGCGGCCTTAACATCGGCATGTTAAATGAAACAAAATCAACGAGGAAATTGCAAATGTTTATGCAAAATAGGCATCTTAAATTGAAAACAACCAAAGCAAAAACAAATGCAAGTGTAATGCTTGACCATTTTTCATGCCATTTTTGGACATGTATAGATACAAATGAACTTGCCTTTTCTATCTCATATGCTTAATGGACAGACCATTATTCCACTTTCCTGTCAATTCCTAAAGAATGCATTTGAACAATTCATATCCCATGCAATTTAACATCTAGCGTTGTAGAAACTGCACCACCAAGTTTCCCCCCTATCTCCTCCTTTGTTTCTTTTAGATAGAAAATGCTTCACCTTTAAAGAAAATAGAGAAAAAATTTCCTTCGCACAATTTGCATTTGCATTGATTTGATTTACACAAATTGCAAGAAAAATTCCCATTCAAAGCTACTGTTTTTTTTCTCACAGTTCTTTCACCCTTGCTTAGTTGCAATAGATTGTTGTTTTTTTGCTAGTTCAGCATAGAAACCATACTAAATTATTTATGGCATCAAAACTTGCTTCCAAAAACCAGTTTCTTTAAAAAAAAATCTTTGTATACTACTAGGTCGTTAATTCAAGTACAACAACTTGAAAATCATTTATGTTAATAAATTTTCACATTCCTATATTCAAGGTAGCAATGTCTCTGATTGCATTCAATTGTTAGCCAAATCAAAGTGGAAAAAAAGGTATATGCATTCATTCATGCTTTGTTTTCTCCTAACTTTTTGCTACACTCTTTTTTCCCCTTTGTCATTTATCAGGTTGAAATGGTATCTGACACATCATATATTGCTTATTTGATACTACACACGACTGCAGAATTAACCAGTTGGATCCAAATTTGCAAGTAAAAGATTCAACATTCACTCAAGCGTTTTCATTGCAAAATCTATTTGATACAATGTCATCACCTATCGATTTAACAACAGAAGAAAACACTTCCCATTTGCAAAATATGTCGGAATAAAAAAACACATTGCCAACTAGTTTAATGACAATAGCAACACCAACAAACGAAAGTGCAAAGCGGTTGAAATCTACCTTACTAGTTTAATGACAATAGCAACACCAACAAAAGAAAGTGCAAAGAGGTTGAAATCTACCTTGTTTTCAAATTTTTAGTTGAATATTGAATAACAACAATTTTCTGCCCTTTCACTTTTATGTTGTGCATAGAGTGCTTCCTTTGATGTGTCTATGTTATTGCGATTCCATATTGAAGCAAACAATAGTGCAACCAACTAGTATCATAGAGCTCTGCAAAAAAACATGTAACAATTTCTTTGAAGGAGATGTTTTAGTTGTCTATGGACCTTCACAGAACAGAAGCCAGAAATCTCCTTTCAAAGCTCAGATTCTGCATCTAGACTTAGTTAACAAGGATGTCCTAATGACAATTATTACTAGTGCCAATAACAACTTGATCAAACGATTTTCAAGCTATTTGCTACCAGGGAAAAGCATACGAATCTCTGGGTTTGCACTAAAAAAAAGGGGTCAATATAATTGTGGCGATGCAAAGTACTCGATAATGCTCTTAACTAACATTGTTGTACAATCAATTGAACAAGTCTGCAAAATGCGCCAATTGTTGCCAAACATTGCGATAACTCAACTGTTGAGCTCATAAGAGTCTTATGCCATTGGCTCTATTGCAACATCTATTATTGCATGCTAATACAAGAATAAACAATTTGATTTCTATATCAGGGATGGTGAGACAACAAATGACTATGCAATTGTAAGTTTCGCCGCAGTAAGCTAAACTCTCGACCATATACACCTGAAATCGGGCGAGTTTTCTGGCCAAAATCCGGCAAAAATTGTTCAAAGGGTAGTTTTCAGTGATTAGAATTGCATAAACTTGATGCTCCAAGGTAATAGAGAATGCTGAATCCATTTCTGCATTAAAAATTGCAATTTTAATACTAAAAATCTCATTTTCAATAACAAATTGTCCCGGTGCAAATGGTCTAAAGATTAGCAAACTCCCTCCCTTTCCACCTCTTTCCATATTGACATTTTTTTGGTCCCAACTTCTACCTCTTTTTCTGCTTACAACCTCTTCTACAACTTTTACTACTTTCATTTTTCTAACAAAAATTACCTCTCTATTTTCTTGGACAGGTTCAAATCAATGAAGGATACAAAAACCTTTTCCTGCAAGTACACCAATAATTCGTAGTTGATGAAGATGCACACAAGAATTCTCACGACACATTCATTGACCATCCCTACGATGATTATGCAATTCAAAACCTCCTACCAATTATTGAATAAAAAACACAGGTTCGCTAGCAATTCTGCATTGTTTTTTGCAAAAAAAACATTGCTCTTTGGCTACAACATACTAAAACTTTTTCTCATGCTCTTTGGCTACATTGCATTGTTTTTTTTTTTCCATGCTATTTTCTTTTTCGAAACCATGTATTTACAAGGAAAGATTAAGGCGAAAAATGCATTTTCACTGCCCTTTCAATGCATGTGCAAAGAGTGGAAACTGCCAATGATTCAAAACTTTTCCAACTGCGCGTTCTCCAAACATGAAACATAAACTTTAATGAGCAAAATCTTGAGTGCATATTGGACACAGATGATGGAAACATAGAATGCAATATCTGTGGCTTGCAATTGAAAGAATGTTTCCCTGCAATTGCAAATGTCACCTGTGATGATTAAACATAGAGCGTTTCCTCTACAGTTTTCAATATCCACAAATTTAGTCGTTAGGGGATTTTCACTTTGTCAATACAAAACAAAATCATTGACCTTGGAAAATTTTGAACACCAGGTACGAACAAAAATAAATATCATGCATCATCCAAAAAAACACAACATGGAAATTGCATAGTTTTTTTTATCGATACATAAATAATGCTATATAAAAGTCTTATACCATTGCTTCCTCTTTGGTTTGTAGACCACCTGAAAACAATTCAGTGAAAAATAAGTCTTTTTTTTTCCACTGGTATTGTAAATCGAAATGTAATTGCATGTGCATCTCCTGTACCATTTTCTTTTAAGAAAAGCGTCATATTTTAGTCCATCACAATGCAAAATGCGGACAACACTTTCAAATAGACTTATATCTCTTTCAAACTTCTCCCTGATTTGATCTACTTTCCCTTGACTTTTGTTTTCCAATTGTTATTTCTGATCATATTTTGAGCATTTTCTTTGTTTGATGTGTAGCTGCAGGTGCATGCAAACATGGCCAGGAAAACAAACATCTATATAAAGAAAGAAAAAAACATTTGCACAAGCCTACAAAACAAAACAAATGATATTGCAACTATTTCTTATTCGTTTCTTTCTTTATCAATATAATGCCAATGCTAGTCGCATTGCTAGTTGAAGAGAAAAAAAATGCGACCATTTTTTTTTGCCTTTTGACTTCTATAGCTATATATCGAATACAGTCAATAACTTAGATAACAATTTGTAACTGTTACAAACCTATACAAATGCAACTGCAAGGACTCATTTGCCTCATGCACAGTCAACAGTTTTATTGAATGCTTGAAACAATGTTGCGTTGAGATTTGCAAAATGATTTAGATGATTTGCAAACTCTTGTCCTTGTGCTCTTGCTTTTGATACTAATGTTAAGTTCTCCATAGTCTTGTGTATAGCAAGCTCAAAATTTACAATTGATTTGTTGTGTTTAAAACAATATTGCATTGAGATCTACTTAGTGCTTTTGATGATTTGCAAATTCTTCTCCATATGCTACTATTTTTTATATTGATGTTAATTTCATATCAATTTATTTGTCATTGAACAACAACAATTGCCACAATTATATGTTAGCTGGTATTGTCAATCTTTTTTCCTTCTACCCTTGAAAATATCAATGGTTTATTCAATCCTTGAATATGTTCATTTGTTTTTATTGTTGCAAAGTTGTCGGTTGCATTGGCAATTGAACAAAACAATTGATTTGCCATGCTTGAAACAACATTGCATTGAGATATACAGAGTGATTTTGATGATTTGCAATTTATTCTCCATATGCTATTTCTTTTGATATTGATGTTAACTTTAATTATCATGGCGGAAGATTTGTCGGAATAATTAGAAGTTATCCGGGAAGGGGGATATTTTAATCAACGTTTGTTTTATTTGAAAATTCCATTATGCAACCATATTTGTCATGAAAATGGGCATTCAAAGGATTTTTGTCCAAATGGTCCTTATGGGAACCATAAGAAGATTGGACCAGAGGTGTGCTTGGAGGAGTTCATGGAAGTGATGGATAGAGGTCTGACTTTCCTATCCCTCTCAACCAGCATTTGACAACATCTTTTGTTGGTAAGTTTGCACAATCTATACATGTTTTGTTAAAAAAAAAATTCAACGGAAGAAATTTTAAACTCTTTATCTGTTTCTAGTGATGAGGTTTTAGAAGGGGTGAGGGGGGATAGGTTACAATTGACTGAGAAAACCCGAGGGATACAAGTAGAATTTTCGATTGTTGATAAGGCGTTTGGGGAGAGTCAAGAACATGAGATGTTAACCTCACCTAACCCTAATAATCCTATTAATTTCAATAAGTCTGTTGATTACCCTTTTCAAGAATCAGGCTTTCCTCCTTTGTCGAATTCACAATTTTCTGTATAGGGATTAGAGTGTCTTCTTCGCCGATTTCAAATTCTCTTGATGCTTTTTCGGGTCAAATCAAGGAAAATGGTAAAGATCCTAAAATTCTTCTTCTTACTTTTTCTGCGATGGATTGTGAGAGTTCGAATATCTTTCTGATTTCTTCCGTTCGAAGTGCAAATGTCTCAATTTGAAAGCCAAGTAAAAATAGGAAAGGTAAGGATTCTGTCAGTAACAGCGGGGAAAACAAAGGTTCAAAAGTGGCTTTTGTAAACCCTAGGGTTAGTTCTCTATTTGATAAGGGTTTGACTAAGGATTCTGATAACAATGACTACTCTTCTTCTTGGGCTCTTATAGTGGATGCGGCCCTAAATGGGGCTACCCAATGAACTTAGTCACATTTGGGAAGTGGCAAAAAAGGAGCCACCTTTTCTGGATTTTGTTAGGCCTAGTTTTGTCGAAGGCGTTTTCTCTATGGAAACCCAGTCTCAAAGATTCCTCATCTCCTTGGCCATTACCATTCCGATACGTGTCGCATTGTGATTGGCGAGTTAAATTTTCCATGGTTAAAATTTTCGGTTAGTATATCCCGTGATCCAGCAAATACCGGCATGGAATTAAAACACTCAGGCTTTATTTTGTACCATAGCGTGTCCAATTGAACTATGTTCTGAAAACAATCAGGCTTTAACATTGCAAAATGTTCTCGATCCGGAGTCTTGCGTCTGATTCAATTTGACGAGCGGGTGCTGGATCAAATTGGATGTGGTATTATCCACTAGCAGGCAAAGTGTTATCGGCAAATACGGAAGAAAGCCGCATGGAATTAAAACCTCTCAAGCTTTATTTTGTACCATGGCGTGTCCAATTGAACTATGTTCTGAAAACACTGAGGCTTTAACATTGCAAAACGTTCTCCATCCGAAATCTTACGTCTGGTTCAATTTGACGAGGTGTTGGATCAAATTGGATGTGGTATTATCCACTGGCAGGCAAAGTGTTATCTATTCTATGATATATGCCGCTTCATATTCAGTCATGATGAGATTGGGAACATCATCAGTTTTGGTCTTGACGAGATCGGGAACACCATCAGTTTTGGCCATCACTTTTTCTCCGAGAGAAATGAAATGTTAGAAGCTTGAAACAATGACAATATGCTTCTCATTCGTTTATTTTCTTCTTCTTCTTCTGCAACCTGAGATTACGTTATATTGATGCGGGATGCGAAAAAGTTTTTGTTCGTACAAGTGCGGTGGTTTTGTGATCCCGCATCCCGCAGTTGCTGAGTGCGGGATGCAGGATGAAAAACTTTGAAAATATTAAAATTCAAAATCCTGCAAGTTTTTTAAGTTTTGATGGTTTTGTGAATTTGGTGGTTTTGAACAAAATGTTCTTCATAATTAACAGTACATATTGCACTTTTCTGTATGTAGGCTGCCATATCTCGCCCTTGCTCTTTCAGAACTTCAGCAATCAGTTCATTGGATGTCTTGAAGAAAATCTCCAACGCAATTTTCATGTAGTCGGGAAGGTTGTCTATCAACGAAAGATCCCATCTAAAAATTGTATAAATAAACAGGTCTAAGAACCCAAAAATTAATTAGAGGGCAGTGCATTTGGACGTTAACAAATATCCATGCTGCCAGTATAAGTGAAGTTTTGGCCATCACTTTTTCTCCGAGAAACGAAATGTTAGAAGCTTGAAACAATAACAACATGCTTCTCATTCGTTTATCATCTTCTTCTTCAAGTTGATCACCAGTAGAATTGCAGAAAAACCCTCCATTTTCATCTTTGAAATTCTCCAAAGCACCTATTCATGAAGACCAGGCAAGGCATTAAAAATCATTTTCTTTTACCAAAAGAAGTGGGTAAAGATAATTTGAAATGCAAATGATTAATTAAGATATATAAAATGTAAACTTGTGTTTTTTTATGGAACCTTTTTTAACTTTGAAATTCTTCAAAGCACCTATTCATGAAGTTTAGAAGATTCATTAATAAATAACTCGACTACTGCAACATGAGGTTACATTATATTGATGCGGGATGCAGAAAATTTTTTGTTCATGCGAGTGCGGTGGTTTTGTGATCCCGCATCTCGCAGTTGCGGAGTGTGGAATGCGGGATGAAAAACTTCAAAAATATTAAAATTCAAAATCCCGCAAGTTTTTTAAGTTTTGATGGTTTTGAACAAAATCTTCTTCATAATTAACAGTACATACTGCATCTTTGTGTATGTAGGCTGCCATATCTCACCCTTGCTCTTTCAAAACTTCAGCAATCAGTTCATTGGATGTCTTGAAGAAGGCGTTTTCTCTATGGAGACACAGTCTCAAAGATTCCTTGTCTCCCTGGCCATTACCCACTACAACAAAAATTGGATTTAGCGTCTCTTTTTGCATCCTTTTTTGCATCTAGACCATCTTTCAATGTATTTTTCTTCATTTTTTAGACAAAATGACGCAATTTCATGGGTTGGTGCTATTTTAGGCATTTTTTGCGTCCTTTTTCTAAATCTGGAGCAAATTGCGGCATAATTTGCACCATGTTTTGCACCTGGTTATGCGCCAAGTTTTGCATTAGGTTTCGCAACAGGTTTTTAGCCTAGTTTTGTACCTAATTTTGTGCCTAGTTTGTACATCTACTCTTCTTGCACCCCCTTTTACGCCCATGTTTGCCTCAAATTTTACGCCATTTTTTTCATCCACTTTTGCATCCTTTTTTACATCCACTTTTGCATCCACTTCTGCTTCTTTTTTTGCATCCCTTCACACGCCAAGTTTTGCATCAAAGTTTACATCTTGTTTTGAGTCTATTTTTGCATCTCGTTTTATTTCAGCCATTTTTGCATCCACTTTTGCATCTATTTTTTCATCCACTTTTGCACCCACGTTTTCATCCCTTTTTGCATCCCATTTTTGCATCCATGTTTACGCCTTCTTTTGCATCTACTATTGCATCCACTTTTGTTGCGTTCCAATTCACACCCATTTTTGCGCTTACTTTTACACCCACTTTTGCTTCAACTTTTGCATCCACGTTTGCATCTCTTTTTGCATCCAATTTTACATCAGTTATTGCATCCCTTTATGCACCCATTTTTGCATCCACTTTTGTATCGGGTTTTGCGTTGGGTGTTACGACTACTTTTACATCTAGTTTTGCATCTACTTTTGTTGCATCCACTTTCGCATCCAATTTTGTATCCAATTTTACATCCATGGTTGTATCCACTTTTGCATCAATTTTTTTCATCATGTTTTGCGTCCATGATTGCATCTACTTTTGCATCACCTTTTGCATCCATTTTTTGTGCACCCCATTATGCACCCACTTGTGCGCCTACTTTTGTTGCATCCTTTTTTGCATCCGTGTTTTTATCCACTTTTGCATCCAGTTTTACACCCAGATGTTGAAGATGAAAATGAGGATAATGATTATGATATTGAGGATGGTTATGATGATGATAATAATGTTGTTGATAATGAGGAGAATGATGACAATGATGATGATGATTATGATGATGAGGAGGAGGAGGATAATGGAAATGACGACATCGTCGATGATTATGATGGCAATGAAATGAATGATGATGATGGCGATGATGACAATGACAATGATGATGAATATAATGAGAATGATGTTGTTGATCCTCTTAAAAAATAAGTTGTTATTTGTCATGCATAAATTGTGTGTGTCCTCCATGACCATTTTCCACTAATCACATATTTTGGGTAGATGCCATTTCTTATACCAAAGGTAATGATGAATAACTGATGAAAATGTCAATAATCATGATGATGATAATGTCAAGAACAATGGTGATGATGATGACTATTGTGATAATCATGATGACAATGACAAAGATGACGATGATGATCATGATCATCATCATTTCCATCATCGTCATCATCAAAAACATCATCACTGTCATTGTCATCTAGTTCATCATCGTCATCATTTAAAGCATATGGGATATGTTTACCATTTAAAGCATGCATAACAAGTGGGATTCTTCTAAAACACCCCACCAAAGTACAAAATTCAAACCACAAGGGAAACATAATATTGAAATTGTTCCAATTTTCTTTCTCCCAACAATACATGCTTCATTTTAGGGAATTATGTTAAAATCCATACATTCACAGTCCATCCATACTATACTTGTAATAAATGTAAATATAATACTTAACCAAATTTATAAAATAGGTAAATATTTTATAAACACTCTTATGATATATAAACTTCTTTCACCTTAATAATGATAAAATGTGTAAATATAATAATAATATATAATTAATATAAATATGTTACTATAGTTCATATGTTAAAAGATTTAATATAAATAAATATATATAGTTTATATGTTATGTGATTTAATATAATTAAATATATACACATATTATTTACTTATACATTATACAAATTAAAATATAGATTAAAACCTATGAAGTTTCATAGGGAGGCGAAGCAAAACATGAAGGATTTTTCAAATATAGATCTATGTACAACTACCCATTTCCCAAAGGGGATTCTGCTAAATCAATCTATGGATTCGGGGTTATGAGTATCAATTTGGTCCGTTTGGTCCGTCCCCAATTCGGCCATGAGAGGATTTAATTCGGTCATGAGAGGATTTAATATTATTCCACCCATGAGGACTTCTTAGGGTGCCTAGTTGGCAACATGGGTGTCTTGATTCTCAGGCCAGGCCATTCAAAGTCTGGTTTTTCAAGATGGATCAAAGTAAACTAAAAGCTCTACCGTTGTTGATGCCGTTATTGTCTCTGTCTTAGATGTTTCTCTCTTACATACTATATAATATATACCTATGTTGGTGGTGCTACTGAATCTAAGTCACCAAAATTTAGATCGCTAGCTCGCGATTGGATTTTGTATTACTACAGATTGGCATTTACAACTATGTTTTATGAGAGAGATTCACACATATGGACTAATTAGGAATAACTAGGATAAGACCCAGCCAGGAGACCTAATCTGGGTAGCCATACCTCAAACTCTACGAGGGTACATAAATTACGGGGACAAGGGGCCAAATCCGTACAATCATTGGATGATGAGAACGAACCGGGTGAGCCTGCTCTATTATTGGGACTAATGGGTCGGGCACGCAACACTACGAAGCTTTGGATTTATAACAAGCGGCTCTCAAACCGCCTATTACTCAAGTACTAGTCATGGTAATGCTTTCTGATGGAGCCTCTGGATGGCCTCCCAACTTCTCACTTCCACATTCTGTTAAAGAAATCAGTGCATTTTCCTTCAATAGGACCATTGAAGATGGAGAGAATTTGGAATTGAATCAAAATAACGAAGATGGAAAGAATTGGGTATTGAATCAACTCATGTGGCTTCTTTATAATTTTATGTCAGGTAGCGTGATTTCTAAGAACAAATGCAAAGGATTCTCCATCGTTGTTGTATTTTCCTATTTCTCTGTTATGCCCTGTGTAGAATCTTCTACGACCATATTTTTCTTATAGACCAAATGCAAATGTTATGGCCTAAGGCTATGTCTTTTGACCTTGCCATTGCTCAAGTTACAAAAAATATCCATGGTTAACCAAAATTCGTAAAAGAGGCACTATATCTTTGTCACATGCCAATATTCCCTTTATAGGGATTTGTGGTGGCCTAAGGCCCCACACATAGTTCATGAGCCCTAAGGAAAACTGTTTTGGCCCAATAACTCTTTTCACATCAAATCATGGCCAAGGGACTGAAAGCCATACTTGGTGTGTCAAACCTCAAAACGACTGACATATCTTACTCATTGGCTAAATATTATCTATGTAGTATATAGGGCCTTTGAGGTTGTCTAGGGAATCACACATGACCCATGAGCCCCTTACCCTTAGATGTTATGTTTTGACTTGATAATATGGCCTAATTAATGATAATTATTCTTGGTCGCACAGAGCTTGAAATGACCATTTCTTGCTTGTAAGCCAAATATTTCCCACATAGAGCTGACATTATAGACTAGGGCCCATGACAACACATCAGACATGACGTTATGGTGAAAAAATCCATATAACAAACGATTTCTTTGCTAATTTTCTTAAATCTATTTTGTTAAATTTTTACCTTTTTCTTTTTTTTCATTAGTTTTAAAAATAAAATAAAATACAGCTTTAAGAAGAAGAGATGAAAGCTTATGTGGTCAGGAGGGAGGGGATTAAACTCCCTGTTGGTTATACATAAACATGCCAAAGAAGAAATTATATATCAATGGGAGGGTGGAGGTGTTAAATCTTGAGATATAAATGACTTGGGTCAATATATATGGGTTGGGTCGAGATTGAGCGGACAGTTAAAATTGTTAAACTCCACCGCAATCTTTGCTTGCAATCGGTGTTCAATTCTTTATTCTATCGAATGCGTCCAGCTAATTCAATCGTGAGTCCATTCCTTCATTTTCCAAGGAGCCACGAAAATTTTGGGATTGAAATGCACTATATCTGACTTGATTGGGTCTGGGATATTTGTGTATAGATTCCACAATATTTACTAAGTTGTTGTATTTGCAATAGAGGTCTGGAAGTTTTTAAAAACAATTTTAGACCTGGTCATAAGAGTGTCTCTAACAATGTTGATGTCTCATGGGAATCTCAAATAAGAAAACCAAGTAGTTTCATTACTAGGAATTCATACAAAACGTAATTATGAAATTTACATCACATAGTCATTTATTTAAGCCAACCTGGCTTGCCACAACGTTGCTAGACCCCTAGAGGAGCCTCTAGCATTGATGGCCTTCCCTGCATTTTTCTTCCACTTATTTCTATTGATCTGGATAAGGGTATCCCCTTCTATCTTAGTCTCTTGGAGCATAAGGATCTCTAGGGTTTCTATTTTCAGAAGGTCTTTTACTGCTTCGGCTTTCACAGGATTCCCTAGCCCTCTGCAATTCCAAGAGACCAACTGCATTATTTACTGAGATTAGGGTGGGCTGATCGTCCCTTGGGAGGCCTTGTTCGGGTGTTTCTCCCCATTGACATTTCAATTGTTTCTTGGTTGCCCTACATTTTTTGCCTCTCTACTTCTTCCTCTTTGGCTTCCTTGCTGGATTTCCTCCTTGCTGTTTTTTTTACCTTCACTAATGACTAGTGTTTTGAAAGAAAAGAACTACATCCCACAAAAGCTCCTAAAACAACCATGATATAAATATATGTGCTATAATTATTATCACTTTACAAAAACTCAAAATAAGAGACAAATTCTAGTTTCATATTCCTGTAGCTCATGTTTTGTCATCTGAGGAAAGCCTCATGCAAATATTTTATATACAACATCAAAACTCATTTAGGGAAAGGCCCCGGATTTATCTCCATTAGATTGTCATTGTTTTGTTCTCATTGAAACCAAATGCCTTTTGCCACCTGTAGCCCCTGCTTGGACAAACGATCTACTTGTACATTTCTCTCCCTTTATATATGTTGAAAACTGATCTTCTAGAATAAAGGCTACAATTTGAATCGATTCTTCATAGATGGCCATCAAGAAAGATGTTCTTTGGAGCCCTTTTAACCTCACGCAATCCATTACTAACCTATCCCCACATACCTGCATATTTGTAACACCTTTTGATAGAACAAGCAACAAAGCCAGTTTTAGAGCCTTCATTTATGCACAATTATTTGTACTCTACCCCATATCTATTACAAATTTAAACTAACATTCTATACAAAGGTAATTGTGATTGAAGTTGTTAAGCTCTTAAAATCAAATATTGTGTTAGATTGTATTGTTAGGCTCCATTACTTAATTTATTGAGATTTATACTATTGAAAAAAACAGTGCACCTTCATTGTATAATTGCATTCATTATGTCATCCAACTTTACCAAGTCATGGTACTCAATAATATCACAACAAAGCTTTGAGTTTGAACCTTTCGAGCTTTGTAGGACACACATTTTAATTAGCATATTTACACATGTTTTAATTATCATATTTAGGATCTAGAGCTACAAAGCTGATCTAAAATTGTTTTTTCAATAGATTGGGTTTATAGGTTTCCAAGGGCACATATATGGGAAAGATACGATAGACCGAGAGGCGTATCAACTTAGTGTAGTCAAGAGTAAATAATAATGAAGGAAATATTGAGCACATAACAACATGCCCTCTCTTATTGACATAATATGTAATATTGGCTCTAATTAGTTGGAAGTAGAGGCCTAACAATAATAAACATTTTAGTAAAGTTGTTTGTATGGCATCCTTATAACAGTAACCAATCCCTTTCAATGATACAAGCATTAACAATTCATACATTCAATTAGATTATGGGAGAAGAAAACTTACTAGAACTAGAAGTAACATAGAAAAAAATTGAGGATTTTATCAAGAAATTGAGGATTTTATGCGCTTTACAATTTAGTATGGAGGAGATTATAATGTTTCTTTGTTTTTCTATAACATTTATGTTAACGAAAATTTAGCGCATCTATGACAATAATGTCATGCTTTGTGAGCTAAATTTGATTTACAGTTGTTGTATATATGTGATGATGTTCTTAAATGAAAGTTGTTTATAAAGCATGCATTAAAAGCTTTGTTAATTGGTTTTGGTGTCATGCTTTATGGGACAACGTTAGTAGTGATCTTTATAGTGACATATCTCTATACAAAAATGATTTATTAGACATCACCCATACCGTAAAACTTTGTCAATCTAAACGTTGGTTTTGGGTTGATGTGATAACACCCCCGACTCAAGTACTAGCATGCCTACAATTATGGTACCATGCCTTGTCAACTATATTTGGTTTGTGAGTTTCATCCATGTGATGCTACTAGCTATCTTTACACCGATATATCCCTGTAAGAAGATAATTTTATAAGACACAACTTTCACCAAAAGCTTTATGAATCTGAATGTTGGCTTTAGGGTGCAATTCCTTGGGTTGATGTGATAACATCCTACTTCACTTTGGTAATAACACATCTACAATTTAAGTCTCATACCTTGTGAGCCATGTTTAGTTTGTGGTTGTTATCTATCTGACATTAGTAGTTATCATTAAAGTGGCATATCCCTATATGAATATGGTTTATAACTTATAAGCCATTACTCACACCAAAAGTTTTGCCAATTCAAAAGTTGGCTTTGGGTGCAAGTTCTTGAGTTGATCTTTTGGTATTAACATGCTTATGAGCCATGTTTAGTTTGTGGTTGTTATCTATGTGACATTAGTACTTACCATTAAAGTGGCATATCCCTATATAAATATGGTTTATAACTTATAAGGCATTGCTCACACCAAAAGTTTTGCCAATTCAAAAGTTGGCTTTGGGTGCAAGTTCTTGAGTTGATCTTATAACATCCTCCCTCAATTTGGTATTAACATGCTTACTATTTCAATGTCATAACTTGTGAGCTATTTTTAATTTTTAGTCACTCTCTATGTGAGAGACACTTTTCAATCATTACATAGAGGCTTAACAAGAACATCATGTCACTTACAAAAGTTGAACCTGGGTGGGGAGGGTAACAATCATTCCTCCCAACCACCCAAGATACATCCAATAGACTTCTATTATGATAACCTTATACTCTTTTATTTCTGATCTGTTTTGACCCATTTGGGGTTTGAATAGCGGACTGAAGATGTAAAGGTTACCTTTGATTCAATAGAATATCAAGGAACTGTTTTTTCTGACTTAAAAAAAAAAACCTTATACTCATGCACAACTATTTTTCCATATTAAAAATATGTTATAATCCAAGTACCACTTGTCTCCTAAAATAATAATCGCTTAAAATTATTCATAGAAACTACTATTTATGCAATTTCTCAATTTCAAGAATCAAATTTACTTGTTCTAGACTAAATGATCTATTTTAAAATTACCCAGAATTATGATTTGACCAATCTAAATTGCCATTTCAACATAAATTGCTCTACCAAATTCCAAGGAATTGAAGGTGTTTGGGTTAGTGCTTATGCTCCTCCCTTGTCTCCACATGACCACGTTCTTCTTGCATGCACCACCCTTCCTCAATCCTTCTCGAGTAGATTTTCAAAGCCAGGGGCTTCTGCTAAACTTTTCGCAACTCTCTTGGATCGAACGTCTAGGAAGCTCTCCTCCTTTCTCGTACATCCTCACCCTCGGATCTCGCCAAACTGCATCCCAAATCCAGTGAAATCGCCTCCCTTTTGCTTTCGATGGGTGTCTTTCCACAAAGCCAAAGCCAAAGACGGGCCATATTTCACAAAGTGAAAGGCATCCCACCATCTTTACTCACAGCTAACAGCAATGCCTACAGCAGATTCATAGTCTTGTATTCGCCTCAACGCTCTCCACGGCTAAAGGTAGCTTCAAGATTTATATGTTTAAGTTTTTTCAACAGACTATTTGACTCAGAAGTCATTATTAACGCCATTCCAGGGTTTTGAGAAGGACAGTGGTAACAATTGCCCCAGCCGAACCATTCCAGGGTTATGGACTCCCAGAATTTTATTGGAAGGGGCAAGGATTAGTAAAACTGCAAGCATTTATTTATCTTTCGAATCAAACCTCACTGTATTTTTTTTATAAAGCTTCACAAACCCTACTGGCAGAAAAAGAACTGAAACCTGATTGAACACTCGACATGTATTTAACAGAATGTCTGCCAATACATCGATGTCTCTGTCTGCGGGAGGAGGAGGAGTTACTGTACCACTGCGGCAAAGTGCACGGAAGTGACCCTCTGCTCTCGGCATGCGAAACGCCTCTGAACCAAATTGAAACGTCATAGAAACAACTGTGCTCAGGGAGAAAAATATTCACTGGGAAACAGCACATTTGGCCGCGGAAGCCGACGGGAATTTGTTGCAAGGTAAGGATTCGATTTATGGTAGAGTTTATATTCAGGATTCTGGGAGAGAAAATGCTTTGCCTAATTAGCAGAATGGTAAATTAGTGAACAAGGTCCATGATCAGGAGGGAGAAAAAAGGGGTCAAGGATGTGCACAGGAGCAAAAGCCCTGTCCGCGGTGGAAATCCTCAGCAAACTTTGAAGTGGCACCTAGTGTCCATGGTTTTTACCAAGTGGGTCTTTCTTTTCATTATTCTGGCCAGATTTGGACATACTTTGTGGTATTGGACCATGAAACCCTCTGCTAAGAATACTGCTGGCCTTGGCGATGTCATATCGGAGGGCCAGATTGCAGAGCTGGAGGAGTTTCTGAAGAAGACGACGAAGATGTTGCAGTTTCAGTTAGAATTGGTAAATATGAAGTTTGGGAAGGAATTAGAAGGGCTGAAGAAGGAGTTAAAGGAGAGTATAGAGGATCACGCCACTGCTTTTTACACGGAGCTTCAGAATTTAAAGGTGCACACTGGTGACATCGAGGAATTGTTGATGAAGTTGAAGGGTTTAGGGGTTTTGACGAAGGACGAAGTGTTGGCTTTATTGAATTAGGTCGTCAACAAGCGGGTGAGTGAGGGAGAGGGGTAGGCTTTGAGCTTGGATGATATAAGGGCGGTGACGAGGCAGTTGGTGGAAGCGGAGATTGAGAGGCATGCTGCGGACGAGTTGGGAATGGTTGATTTTGTTGTGGGCACGGGTGGTGGCAGGGTCGTGCATCATTCTAAAGGGTAATTTTATGGGAATGGAAGGAAATGGGGTCTTGCCACAGTTGGATCTTTATTCAATACAAGAAACCCAATGCATCCCTATGCGGGTAAGGTATTGGAATCGAGCTTTGGGGAACATGGTTAGTGTTTTCCTTTGAAGGGGAGCAAGGTGTTTGTGGATATTGCTTTAAGGACTGCTATTTTTATCAATGTTGTTACTCTTGAGCATGTGGCAAAGGTATTTTGTGATAATTTTCATTTTCTTTTGTACACCCCACCCATTCTTTTCTCCTTTATGTTGTCTGGAAAGGGAAAGTGCATTATCTTGAGTGGATTTTGTGCAGCAATTGTCAGCTAGTCATGACAAATTTAATTTATCTGGTGTAGATGTTAGTGTGAATGACATCCACCGAGCTTAGATTATTTCTCTTTCTTTTTTTGAGAAGTTCCTTCATTGAATACTAAATGGTGATTCAGCCCATATCATCAACAAAATATTTCCCAGCTAGATTGGAAAAACCTTGGGTGTATTTTCTCTCATCACGTGGGTTTGAGAATTATGTGAACTAAATGTAAGTGTCAATTCTGAAACTAAAAAGGTTGACAAATCTGACACCCGAACACACAGGACTTGGAATATCTAATGTAATAGTCACGTGAGAGAAACCAGCCTTGCTGTTGTTTTATTACACAAAAGCAACAAATCTAGTTAATTGCAAATTTCATAAACCTATTCCTTAGATCGATTCTCTGAATACATGAATGCCTCAAATCCAGTCAATTGCATGTTTCTTGGACCTACTCTTTTTTCTGAATTGCTGTCTACATTGCTTAAAAGATCAAATCAATACATTATGGAACAGAAAAATTATATCACATGAACAATGGGGTCCTGGGAAAATCTCATCCTAGAAATGCCAGAAGGCAAGCATATGAGCCTACACACCAAGATAAAGGGACTCAATGTCACGACAAAAAACTGAGTTAGACTCTCACAAACAGAGAAAACTCCTGCTTAAATTTCCTTAATCTTCTAGGATAAAAGAAAAGAGAGGGGTCCTTCAGAAAAGTAACTTTACAATGATGCTTCCTTAGAAAGCCAATAGCAATCAACCACACTGAATACCATAAGGATTTGATGTTGTATGAACCATCCAAGCATCACCTAGAAGAGGGCCTTTCCACAAAAGCAAGGTAGAAAAGAAGTGAGATTTAGCTTGAAATAAGAACACTTTTGTAACCCAACATTTCAAAAACATGTACAATTGCTTTTTCCTTGCCACAAACAACGTCAATTACACTTCATTTATGGAGCATATGCTTGACAACTGACTCCTTTTGGAGGAGAAGCCACCCCCAAGCTCTATATGTAAGAGAAGAATGTGATTTCCAAATGGATTTACACCTCATCAACCATTGTGCCACATGATCCTTTACCCCCATCCTATGTTCAAGCAAGGGACTTTGTCAACTATGTGCTAGGCCATATCATAAAGATCCTTTGTCACATAGATGTATAAGGGATTCCCATTCCTCTTTCTCCAATCCTTGCATAATGGACTTGCCTCATGCAATTTCATTTTACAAAACACTCTTCAGGAATCATGTGACAACGTCCTCTAAACAAATTTATTCAAACGAGTGAGCTTTTGTGCTTGGTTAAGAGCATGCATGGGTGCCATTCTTTTTGGGTTGTGACTGTGTATCCTAGTGACTGTGTAAGAAACATCCTAATTGGGTTGTGAATGACATCCTAATTGGGTTGTGAATGTACCTTACCTCTCTGACCATGACTTATTTGCAGCTCACCTCAAACTGAGCTATGGTTGTGTAAAGCCCTAAATGCCAAGTCAGCATTGGTGTTAAGTATGCTGAGGTCTTTTGAGGGTGTTTGACTGTGTTTAGGGTTGAGTATCTTCAGTTGATACTCTTCACACTTGATAACTGAGATATCTTTCTTACTATTGTAAGTTCATAGCCTTAAATCTAACCTTCTATCTCTCAAGGTCTGTTGATTGTTTCTATGGTAACTTGTCAGATATATTCCAAGCTTTGAACATTGGAATCAATTCATCATCATTCTAATGAAAAGGGTAGACTGTTCTCTACAATGTAATCTTTCAGAGTTAAGAAAATTACATATGGTAATTGGTTATCTCTTGGTTGCATTTTCCATGTGGAAGTGGCAACCACCCCAATGCCACTAGGAGCCTACATTTACACACCTTCATAAATGTGTCCAATCAATACCTACCTTCAACGCTTTTCAATTTCATTTATACAGCATTTAAACTGCCCTTAAATGCTGATTTATTCTTGGCGTGGGCTACCCAGGGTCTGTTATCAGTGCCCAATAATCTGCCAACAACTTTTAGTTAATCCATGCATAAGTTATAATGCTTTGAGTGTATGAGAATTGCGCTTATCTGCCCTCCATAAAATGCAAAATAAAAATTGAGAATTGTTCCATTTTCACAGAATGCAAAATAAGGATGGACGGTCATACCCAACTTAAAAATTAGGATTCCAAATTGGATGTGATAGCCAAGATAACTTGTGAAATGTAGGACATCCCTGCTGCACCTTCTGGTTTACATGGATTTTGACCGAGCATTGATCTGTTTAACATTAAATATTATATGAATAAATTAATGTTCATAAGAGAAAGACTAGCTTTATCTATAACACTATATTACTCTATTTGTGTACATGTACTAGAATTATCCACCAGAGCAGCTTGTGGACATAATTGCAAGGGTTTTAGCTTTAGTACCACCCTGGACCTGTGTCTATCGTGACTCTTAACTGCATGCCTCTAATCACTAGCTACATCTTATGCATAGGAGTTGAACTTGAGATCTTGTCAATGAACACACATTGGGCACCATGCTAAGGGAAATGGTAAGTTTCTTAGGACTTATCTGATTGCTATTGTTATCATTATTATTTTAAATATCTCTAGTTTGTCAAATATAATTCTAAAATCTAGGCAGAAGTCTCATGGTCGCAATTGAGTACCTAGAAGCAACATATGATAGCCATCTTCAATACATATGTTTATTACAAATAGGTGAGAGAGCCCAATGGTGGGGAATAACTTGATGTAGGCATAGGGAAGGAGACCTTGGTAGAGGTTAAATTTGATGCAAAGAATCGTGAATCAATGGTGCTTATTAAGTTGCCAATAACTGACAAGATGCATATAGAAGAGTAGGACTTTGATGGCACATATAATTTGGAGGCAGTTGTGAGAGATGCATACATTTTTTTATGAGATGAATGGTTCATAAACTGATGTTGCACACAAAACATAGAACGAAGGCACTCAAAGTGCATAAATGCATAAATGCATATACGAAATATAATATTTTCTTATTGTAATAATGATACATGATTAAAAATGACAAGGAATTGAGCATGAACATTATGGAGGACATATAAAGACAATATGTTTTGGTCACTTGGGTAGATCCACCTAGTGGGCTTGATATCACACAAATATGCACAAGAAAATTCACCTAACAACTATAGGTAAACCAACATTAGTCACAGTTGGAAGCCTCTGTGGGTTCTTACTATAGGTAAACCAACATTTTATTAAATGTGTGGGTTCTTACCTAATTGAAATTTTGTTTCAAGAAGAAGATAGGGGATTTATATTTTAATTTTTTCAGAACCTAATTGAAATTCTGTTTCCAAAAAAAGACAGAGGATTTATATTTTAATTTTTTCAAGGATAATAATAAATGTGAGTTAAAATCTTAAAGTATAATCGATGGTATTTGGATCTCCTTTATTTTATAAATATATTTTTATAAGTGAAAAAGACTGAACCAAACAAAGTTATGATGGGGATACTAGGGCTATCAATCAGCCTTCTTCTTTTCAAGCAGAATGGAAAAACCACCCTTCATGCACGTAGTCAAGCTGTGAATGAGCTTTGGATTTTCCATAGCCGAATATTCAACCAAGCGCTGCAATCTAAACATAGAAACCACAGTTGCCGCAACATATTTTATCTGAATAAACGCCATATCTTTGGAGGCAATTGTGAGAGATTCACACATTTTTGTTATGACCTGAATGGTTCATAAGCTGATGTTGCACACAAAACACAGAATCAAGGCACTCAAAGTGCATAAATGCATATATGAAATAGGTGAGGTGAATTTGTGACTTAGATGGAGATAAATTAAAATAAGTGCACTAGCTAGCCATGACACTGCAATTGCGCTTAACCAACAAGCAACTGATAGATTTAAGGAGCGCATAAGAGGCTTTGCGTTTTCAGTTCTGGGCACTATAACATCCCTAAAAGGTCCTATGCAAATATTAGAGAAGAGAAGCATGGGTACAATTTTCATGAGTTTTTGAGCTAGTTAACGTAAAATCAACACATCCTAAACTTCAAAATCGAACTAATATTGAATCACAGATGCCTACCCCAAGGACTGCCAAATGTTATGGATTTCTTCTTTTAGGTTTTTTATCATAAAATCCTCAGATCAGGAAGCAACTCGGACCTAACCCAGTAATTTCCAAATTGCAGCGACAACAGAGATTTGCCAGAAGTTATTTTGTGCTTGTTTGAATCCTTTTGCTGTCAAAATATAAGAGAAGCAACATCTGGAAGATTAAACGTTGGATTGGATGCAACTAGCATTGAATTCTCCTTTGTGCCTTCTGCCACGTATATTAATTAATGAATATCATCCATCTCAGCATTAAATACCTCTTATGCCATGTCTTTCTTTAATGCTGGTCTTCCAAATTGCCAAAAGTTATTTTGTGTTTGTTTGAATACTTTGGCTGTCAAAATATAAAAAACCAAGAGCTGGAAGATTAAACGTAAGAAACTAAAGATGAGGCACGTAGTTATAAAATACTAAAGGGTTGGGTAGGTTGTCCCAAAATAAGAAACTAAAGATGGAGGTATGGAATAATCAAATCCTAAAGGTGAGGAATGCCAGTTCTAAATAAAGATAAAATGAAAGTCTCAGTGCTTTATAAGATAGAACTAGAAGTTATATGGGTTTCCTACTGATTGCTGACTGTGTGGTTTAGTTCAGGTTCCTTTACTTCAGGTTCTGAAGGTTGAGATCAAAATCCACCTTGACAATTTGGGCAAGGAGAGAATATGAAATTACTGGTGTTTATGCACAAACAATAGGCTTCAAAAAATGTCGCTTTCTCACTAGTGTTGAAGCTGACAACAAAGCAATATATCCTTATTTTGTCTCCAAATTGTCCATCCAATAGAAGTAGGTTTGCAAGACTAAAACCCTGAGATTTTTCCTAATCAGCAAAACCATCCACCCATGGCATGTTACCAATAGGGAAGCCATAGGCTACAAGTTCAAATCTGGTTTCGTCCTTCAGGGTTAGAAGCCATTATTGTCAGGATTTATTGATAGCTTGTCTTTGCCTGCTTTTATTACATCCTGTTGAGATTTGTCAACCAAAGCTAGTGCAGTGAATTGGATATCCAGCAAGGTTTAAATTTTAGTTTAAGTTACATGCTTGATGAGTCATAATAGTAAATAGCATCTAGTCTCTTGTATTTGCCACAAAGCTCAAGTATGATCTTTCAGGGCCTTACACAAGCTGAGCTCTGGAAGTCTAGGACCTTACCTAAGCAAAAAGCTTGGATAATACCATTGCCTATTCTTCATTATATATCCTTAGAATAGAATACAACATTTAATATGCATTTGATAGTGTTATCATGAAGCACTCAATTTGTAATTTAAAAGGAAGAGAACTCTTTGTTGTTGAACACTAAACTTGTTCTTCGAAGTTTGTCTACATATTGGAGTATGCTTGAGAGGACATTGGGAAATGGGATCCAAATTAAAATTGGGATTATTTATAAATATATCTAAAGTTCCTTTACTTCGGGATCTAAAGGTTGAGATAAAAATATACCTTGACAATTTGGGCAAGGAGAGATCTGAAGGTGAGATCAAAATCCACCTGTTCCCACAACAAAACTTAATGGCTAATGATCAAGATGACCCCATAACTTGTTCATTTAGCCTATCTCAAAAATGGTGATTTTGTGAAACTAGTCATTTACATGTTTGTGTTAAATGATATTCACCTCTAACCACGGTTGCATGTATGAAATGCTCAACCCCAAATCCATCAAAATAGAGGAAATACCACCATCTTCTAGTGGCTCTTGCAAATACATTTACCTAATGTTGGTCCTCACCCTTGTCTGCCAAAAACATCTTTAAAGTGAACCACACATGATCCATGTGCATGGTAAGCCCATGATTATAGTATTATAAATGACTTAGCTACATCTACCATCACCATGTCTCATGTAACATGAAGCCATTTATGTAAAACTTGATGTCTCATGTAACATGTCCAACTGTAATTTTTCAATAAGGAAAGGTTTTTTCTTACGGAAAGAAATATAGTAATCAACACAAATATGGATCAGTTTTTTTTAAATATCATAATAATCATGGATATGGATTAGATTAAATATGTTGGATCAGATTGAATATTTATTTGATTAGTTGTTCTCTTGTGGTATAGCTCGAAGGAGTTGTCAAAACATTGACTGCTGCTGGTGACCATGAAAAGATATCGATAATAATCAATGTGCTGATGCAAGAATTTGCTTCCTCCCCTCAAGCAAACCATCAAAAAGTTTGTGATACAGAGCTATCATTACCTTGAATATCCATCTAAATCTTATAACAAGTAGATATTGTTTTCTTACTAATGTTCTGCATTTCTATTGACACACATTTGAACATGGAAAAAGGTCAAAGCAAAATTATTTCTAGTATTAAATTTGCAGCGGGTGCAAATTTTGGTTTTGAGATTGTGGCAAAATAATGTTTACTATAGTGAAGGCCTGCATCTTTTGAAAAATAAAATTTCCCAGTGGGAAATGTTGTTTGTTCTACAATATTAAAATATAGAAATGTCCTTCTAAACAGTATTCTAATTGCGAGTTTGGCTTTTCTATGGTGGTGTAATAGGTTTGGCTGCAACAACTATTGGTTTGGCATCAGAAGCTGCTCAAGATCTGGAGGTGAGTGTTGTTTTAGCATGTCTTGTTTTAGCTCATAGTCTTTTTCATGTGTCAAAAACTTTGGAAAGTGGAAATTCAATAGGAATACATGCGAAAGACACGACATTACTAAAAGTAATACTAGTAACATGATTTGTTCTGAAAGACATGTGATCACTGAAAGTAATTCAAAAAACATGAATTGTTCTTGTATCAAACTGCGATGAATGGAGAGTAAAATACTAAGTCTAATTGAAATGAACATGTGGTAAAATCGATTTTTATCATATAAAATAGATCAGTTGTGAACTCAAGCTGATGCTATTTCAAGAGTGGAAAGTGAAAATCCATTAATGTTACCATGTGAGAGGCATATTTTTAATAAAACTAATTCTACAAACATGATTTTGTAACTTTTTATTTGTATCAAATTGTACTGATTGTAATATTATAGAAAAAACCAATACTCAAGTTTGGAAGTATCATCTAGAGTTGATCACTTGTAGTGAGCTCAAGCACACCTTTTTATGAGCAGAAATTATTTTGTGAAACGTCTGTTACTTAGGATGAAAGCTTTGGAAACTCAATAGGTACACCATTCAAGAAGCATGGTTTTGATCAAAGTAATTCTAAAAACATGGTTTTTTTTTGTATCACGTTTTGGTGATAAAACTCTAAAGTGTCAAGTGAAATTGATGTAAGTAAATATGTATCATCTGATCACTTCTAATGAGCTCAAGCTCAAAATTTTGAAAGATATGGTAATTAAATATGGTAGCAGTTTTGCTGTGGATTTATTCATGTATTCATTTATATATGTAAGTCTGTATGTATAATGACCATCTACCCATCTACTTATACATTATAATGTGGGTAACCTACTCATCCACAATAAATGGACGATTTTGTTATGGTAGCTATTTAACATTGGCATATCATATAGAGATAATGTGTAGGGATGGGTGGCCATGGGTAACATCCAAATGAGGATATACTTAAAACAGAATAAGGTGCCTCTCACCCTAGGACCTAATGCCAACTCCAAGTCACCTGAAACTGTGAAACAGTTTTGATATGGAAATGACACTTTTCAAAATGTTCAGGAAGTGTGAAAATGGCATATTTAAATAATTTAAAAAATAATTCAAACTCTAAAAAGTTATGTGCTTTCATTTCAAAATTTTAGATTTGTTGGGTTTGTTTCCTATTTAGGGCCTTTTTATGCACAAACAAGACATTCCTGGATTTCACTCCCTTTGAGGGCCTTTAAGCTTTTCTCCTTTGGAACAAAGGAAACATGCCATTTATGGTCTTTTGGATAGGAAGTGTCTTAGAAATATCATGGAAATGTTTCCAGAAATAGGAATGCCCTGCAAACATTTCATGGGTGTTTCATACATGTTGTGATTTCCAAAATATTTCTGGGCAGGAAACAGGGGCTATGTAAGAATTTCCTGTGGCCTTGCCCTATTGTAACTTCTCATAAGACAGTTGTACCAAAATACGTAATCCCAATTGGATTATGCAATTGTGTTTTCTATTTTTATTCAATATTGGGTATAAAAAGTGAACAAGATAAAAAAATCAAATTCGAGAAAGGAAATCAAGGTCAATGACACTTTACATTCTTAGTCAAACTTTAAATGTACAAGTTTGAAGGTTTGAAGTGAATGGCTATTTTTATTTTTGTGAATAGTTGGCTTTTTCTGGGAACAATGTGGTTGTTTAGATTTCCTTTTCACCAACTTGAAATATAGCTGATATATCATGGTCGCTGACATTGAATAGCTTATCCCATTAATATTACACTTATCTTTAATTCTTCTATATGCTTTGTTCTATTATTTTTATTTCATGGAATATGGATATATATTTGAATGTGTATGAATATATCTCTATTTATGCACACAAATACCTTCATGTACTTGCATATCATACTGTAGTCACATGTGCACAATAGCATGTGCCCTTGGCTAATAATGTTTTTGCTAATATAAATTGTCTTTGTTGGTGTACATTGTTAAAATATTCATTATATCATGCATGATGCACATAGTAGGCGTATTCTTTTAGTAACCATTCATAAGTTCTTTTCTTAACATCCGTGCTGAACAAAATCACACCATCAATGAATAACAACATTTATGTAGCAACACACACATCCTGAATTGGATTCTACAACTATTTCTTAAACACATCCCTTATTCTTTGTCCATATCAAGTTTAGGTTATTAGGTATGCATCGACATATTATGTTTTTCTCTAAGACCCTTTTGCGGACCACTTTAATAAATTGTGTAATTGTTTAGGATATTTTGTTGCTTGAGCATGGTAGATTTTTTTGCTTATTAGTGTGTTTGGAAAAATAAATTGGATTTTAAGCATGTTTGTCTTTGGATCTTATTGTCTTTTATTAGAATTACAAATGATGAAATCTATGTGTTAATATTGCTCCTCTTCCTGATTATTAAAGGGTGCTAGCTCAATGGAAGAGCACCTGCTTTACAAGCAGGAGATTGGTGGTTCGATTCCTCCATGCCCTAATGATATTGCAATGTATTTCTAAAGGTAAAAAATGTAGCAGTGCAAGATGGATGCAATATTAGACACAATACTAAATGCAAAACATGATGTAAAAGTGGACGTCACACCAAACACAAAAGTGGACGCAAAATCCGACCTTATGTCAGACGCAAATGTGGACACAAAAATGGATGTCACACTAAACGAAAAATTGGATGCAAAAAGAGACTCAACACTAGACACAATTAATGACTCAAAACTAGATGTAATAATATGTCCAAAACTAGATGCAACAATAGATGAAAAAGTGGATTCCTAACTAGATGTAAAATTGGACATTAAATTGAGCACAAAATATGGTGTATCGATGGACATAAAACTAGGCGTAACACCAGGTGCAAAACTAGAAGCAACATTTGGCACAAACAAAAACTTAAAACGAGACACAATTTTAGATGCAAGATGGGACAAAACATTGGATGTAAAACTAGACGTAATATTGAATGCAAGATGGGATGCAACATTGGACACACAACTAGATGCAATATTAGATACAAACATGGGCGCAAAACTAGGCAGAACACTAGGCGCAACACTGGGTGCAAAATTGGGCTCAGACATAGATGCAAAAAAAGACATCAATCGGGATGCAATACTAGGTGCAAACCTAGATGCAAAATATGACGTAAAATGAGATGAAACATTTGGCACAAACGGATACAAAAAAAGACGTAAAACAAGATACAAAATTAGATGCAAATGGGGATGCAACATTATAAGTAAATTTGGATGCAAAACTAGATGCAATATTGGGCCTAAAATTGGATGCAAACCTAGATGCAGAATTGGACACATAATTTTATGTAAAACATGGTGCAAAATTGGGTGTAAGACTCGATGAAAAACTAGGAGCAAAATAAGACGTAACATTGGATGCAAAAATGAGCATGAAACTTGGTACAAACAAGGATGTAACAAAGGACGCAAAAAAAGATGCAATAGAAGTTGAAAAATTGGGTGCAAATAAAGGCGTAACATTGGATGCAAAAAATTGGGCGCAAAAATGGATGTTAAAAAGGACGGAAAAAAATATGCAATAGACGGCATTTTACGAAAATGTACAATAGCACCAGGTTTAGTGCCAGATTGTTCACCACAATTGGGAAAAAATTACACTAAAATCCGGTGCTAAATTTGACGCTAAATCCTTTTTTTTTGTAGTGACCCTTCTGACATGTGTCGCATTTTGATTGGCGAGTTAAATTTTCCATGGTTAAAATTTCCGATTAGTATATCTCGTGATCCAGCAAATACGAAAGAAAGCGGCATGGAATTAAAATGCTCAGGCATTATTTTGTACCATGGCGTGTCTAATTGAACTATGTTCTGAAAACACTCAGGCTTTAACATTGCAAAACGTTCTCAATCCGGAGTCTTGCGTCTGGTTCAATTTGACAAGGTGCTGGATCAAATTTGATGAGGTGCTGGATCAAATTGGATGTGGTATTATCCATTAGCAGGCAAAGTGTCTTGTGTTTTTTTATGGAACCTTTTTTAACTTTGAAATTCTTCAAAGCACCTCTTCATGAAGTCTAGAAGATTCATTAAGAAATAACTCGACTACTACAACCTGAGGTTACATTATATTGATGCGGGATGAGGAAAAGTTTTTGTTCGTGCGAGTGTGGTGGTTTTGTGATCCGGCATCCCGCAATTGTGGAGTGCGGGATGCGGGATGAAAAACTTCAAAAATATTAAAATTCAAAATCCCACAAGTTTTTTAAGTTTTGATGGTTTTGTGAATTTGATGGTTTTGAATAAAATGTTCTTCATAATTAATAGTACATACTGCATTTTTCCGGATGTACGCTGCCATATCTCGCCCTCGCTGTTTTAGAACTTCAGCAATCAGTTCATTAGATGTCTTGAAGAAAATCTCCAATGCAATTTTCATGTAGTCGGGAAGGTTGTCTATCAACGAAAGATCCCATCTAAAAATGGTATAAATAAACAGGTCTAAGAACCCAAAAAATAATTAGAGGGCACTGCATTTGGACGTTAACAAATATCCATGCTGCCACTATAACACAATGTTGCTTGGGCATGATATGATCTGGAATATTTATTTCTATAGTGTTCACATGGTGTCAGACCAAACTTCATAGCAATAAGAAAACGATCGTGATGACCCTGCTAGGGTTTCCTTATGATTGTGATGACCCTCAATTGTTGGGGGTTAGCTAGTAAGCCCAAAAAACTAGTGGTATGCAGGTTGGTCGATGATCAGCCCATGCATTCAATAAATGGAAGGTTCGGGACCTCCAACCTAGAAGAAGTCCCCCTGATTTTCCCCTAGCATCCACTAAGATAAAGGACTATTCATTCAACATCCTCCAATTCTCCTGTAAACAAAACCCCATCGCCCATTGATTCTTGAAGAAAACGAAACATAAGCAAATTACATATAAAACAACTTGCATATTTTATTGAATACAAAATTTATATTGATGATGGTGATAGTTAACGTCTTTTTAAACCAAACTTTGGTTTATTAGACCCAAAAAAATTAATTATTTAGTTTGTTTTAAAATTGTCTTTCTATACTCAAATAGCTTGGAGAGAAGCTTTGTGAGCTCACTATAATTTTGACATGTTAAAAGGCTATGAAGTTCCATAATGCAACTTAATCTGAGATCTAATGTAGATGTAAATAGGGCACTAAAAGAGGAAGTGATTTTCTCATAGAAATGACAAATATTTTTCCATAATTACAAAACAAATAATTCCCATTTTTCTATTAGTACGATGTCAATACACCATCTAAAAAGTATTTGTGATTCAACGTGGGGGCTTCAGCAACGATGATAAGTCACAGACTCTTTTTGACCAATTTTTCTCTTGAAATTGAATGCATGTGATAAAATTCCATTGAATTTCTTCAAAGAAAACATTGCAAAATAATAATGTAAAGGTTATAAATAATAATGTTCCGAATCCTGAATCCTGCATTCCGCAATGCAAGTTGCAGGAGCTTGAAATTTATTATTTGCAAGTTTTCCATCCCGCATCCTGCATTCCGAAATTTAGGGATGCGAGTTTCAGGATGGAAAACTTGCAAACGATAAATTTCAAGCTCCTGCAACCCGCATTGCGAGATGCGGGATTCGAGATGTGGAACATTATTATTTATAACCTTTTACAAAAATGTAATTACTTTAAAAATCCTACTATGATAAATAAATCAAATGTTTGTAGAACTTTTTTCAATCTTTCTTCTATTTTGCTGAATTATTATGACCGCAAGTTTAACCATAAACTATTAAGATTGTTGTTATAATCAATCATTGTTTTGGAATAAATTAATGATAAGCAAACCTTAACCAACTAATATTATGATATGATTATGGTTTGAAACCCCGAAATGCTCAAACTCTTGTGAAATATATTAATTATACTCTTGTGAAATATATTAATTATAATGAATTTGCAACTCTAGTAGCATAAAATTACATAAAGGTATAGCGTTGGATGCAATAAGCACACTGGGCTCAACCACTCATGTATCTATTGATTCAGCCACATGTCCTTCCCTGCCTGTGTGTTTCGTGCTCAACAGTGCCTTTCTGCATGGTTTCCTACTACCAAAGGACTTTATGTGCTTTTTTCGCTTATCCTTGTCCGCATTTCCCCTATGTGCTAGTAACATTTTTGTGTAAGGGCTCTTGGAGACAAGCATTCTTGTTCTCCTCACCTCCCATTAAATAGGCTCTCCAACAAGCAATACAGTGGAGTATGTCCTCAACCTCATCACCACCTCAGAGAAAATTAGCAAGTGGGAATTACAAATGAGGTGATGAAGACTCCAAACACCCCTAGTACGAGCATTCACTCCGATTGCCTATCATTGAACATGGTCCCCATGCAGGAGGACTTTGGAAGCCCTGACCTCTTCGAGGATTTTTGGGGACACACTCTAGAGACAAGAAAAGCGTTGTATTGTGCAGCTGGAAGTATTCCTATTCGGGAATATTCAAAGTGCATCACATCGAGGCCCTGATGGTTGGCAATTTCCTGGTGCAGACAACCAAGATGATAAAGGAACATAATTTCATATTCGCCAACCATCAATACCCCTTGACAAATGAGCTTGTGGAACCATACAACCATTGCACTTTTGGCCTTTCTCTCAGTGCTCATTCATCCTCATTTTTTCAGCAGCTTCGGACGGTGGCGCTATATAGGGTGAGCCAGACAGAGCGAAAAAGACCTTACCAACATAGTTGCACACATGACAACTAGCAATCATAACAATAGTACAATTGACAAGTGAGCGAGGATCTTCACTCCTTGTGAAAAGTCCAGTCAAGTCATCTCCTCTTATATTCAATTATCATACTGGCCATGGATAAGACCTTAGGTGTTCTCCTGTGTTGTTGCCTAGGTGGGTCAAGGCATTTGGACTTGAGCTTCCTTTCCCTTTCGTAAATGTTGCAGGTGGGATAAGAACAAATTTGGTTGGTCGTGTTTCTTTGTTTCATGTAAAGGCAAGATTTATTGTTTCAAATATCTAAATTTCATGATGGATCCTCGGAGTTGGGATAGCGAATGATGCTAGGAACATAATCTTGACCTATAGAATGTTGTGAATGGTGTCTGGGGACTCAATCACTGGTCAAAAAAAACATATCATACGTGGGAATGTCCTTTATGTACCATGTTCATCGAGACATTTCATCCACGGTGAGAGATTTGGTTCATCAGCCGATCTTGAACCACATATATTTCATTTGCTTCTCCAGTTATATTCACCGTGGATCGGCTTCTTATCTTTATCTGTAAAATTTAATTCAACGGAATCAACACAGACCCTCGATCTGGAACCTGCCTTCATCCAGACCGCTCGATCGTGGGTACATTCAATCCATCATGCAAATCCATTGGATTCACAGACTCTCACATGTTGTCAGCTTTAAGTTATCCCATAGTGTGTAAACTTGACATTTGTCACTTTATCGATGCCTTCTTATGATAGTATAAAAACATCCTTGTTGCTTAATCATTATATATGAAATATCTTGGTTAATCATTAAATCATCATCAACATCACGCGCTCCAAAGACCATATCTTTCAACTACAACATATTTCACATCTTAGATTCACCTCCCCTTGCGGGCTTTCATATCACCGTTTAAGTGACCTTTCGCAGTCTCCAAGAGATAATGGAATTATATACATATCACATTAATCCCAAGTTATAGATATATAGTACATCATGAAAATCCCGAACTCATGATAGCATTTGTAATATTTTGTGAATAAATAGAGCCTCATACTGAGGAAAATATCATTTGGACCTCATTTATGGTCTTTTATATGCACAAAAATTGGGCTCTTGAGCGTCATTACTTCCCCTCTCATGGCTACCGAAGAAAAAATTGCCAACATGGTGATACCAAAGGCCGGAATGGGAAGAGATGGGAAGATAACTTGGGAGTTCTACTTTCGAAGAAGGGGCTTAAGAACAAATGAAGTGCAAAAACATATGCACTTTAGCTAGGAAAATGTTTGAAAATTTAGCTAGCAAAACGTATGGAAATGGGTGAGAATTGTAGTGCAGATAAATGTCCAACACATCACTTTGTACCATTACAATTTGGTGTTTACTACCTTTTTTTGTATTATAAAAATAATGATTATTGACGCATTTTTTTTTTTTAGCTTCTTCAACATTGTAATTGTGTATAAAACAGTTTTGTCTAAGATCATTGAGCAAAATTCCAAAGAATGAGGGTAACAATCAATTCTACAATTAATATGATGACGTAATATATGTGAATTAACTTGCTTGATCATTAAATCATTGTCAGTATCACCCGCTTCAAAGAACAAATCTTTCAAATCCAATATATTTAACATCTCAGATTCTGCTCCCATTCCGAGCTTTCATATCACCATTTATGTGATATTTTGCATGCTGCAAGAGATAAAGGAATTATATACAAACCACGTTAATACCAAGTTATAGATATATACTACATCAGGAAATTCTCTAACTCATGATTACATTTGTAAGATTCAGTGAATAAATAGACCCTCCTATTGAGGAAAAAATCATTTGGACCTCATTTATGATTTTTTATTTGCACAAAACTGCACTCGTCGGTGTCATTAGTTCCTCTCTCATGGATACCAAAGAAAAAACTCACAGCATGATGATATCAAAGCCCGGAATGGGAAGATATGGGAAGATAAGTTTGCACTGCTACTTGCAACGAAAGGCCTATAGTTTCTGGAGAAACATGGAAGTGTAAATGCTTTGTTATTTCTCACAGATGGAAATTTCTCTACACTGAAATACCCAACTAAGCATCTTTCCATTCCAGGTCTTTTCAGCATCAAGTCTTTTACACTGCTAAAGCATTATTCAGAGTTAAAGGCTTTTCATTTTTACAATGATTGCAAATTTAGCTACGGAAACCTATCGAATGTTTCCATGTTTTAATTGGTTCAACATTATCATTGTGTATAAATTGAGTGTTCGTTCATAAAAACAAGATGACATTTCTCCTATTTAACAAATTTTCGATTTCCCAGTTTTGAGATTCTAGTTCTGCTTATGTTGCAAAGTTTGATATTGGATGTTAGTATGTTCCTTATTGCTAAACATACGACATAGATTTCCTAGGACCGAATTATCGGAAATTGAAAAAGGAACATTGACATGTTTGTATTTGAACACATGGTATTTCTGTATATGTCGCAAAACTATAAAAAAAAAGGCTTGTGACTTATATTGCTTATGTACCTTCATAATGTTGTAATACGCATCCTGAATTTACTTAAAAATTGAAAAAATGTTCATTTTTAAGAATTAAGTGTTGAACAAACATGTGTATAATCTCCACCTTTAAAATGTATTTTATGGCTCTTGGACTTTCATTTGCTATTTTGGACATTAGGGTATGGTAGGTTTGTGCTCAAATTTTTTTTTACATAAGCCAACATTCGTTTTTGAGTTTTGATGTGTTTTCGTGTGATAGTTGATTCACAAATTCTGAACTTCAACAATCAGTTATCCAATGCGAGCGTTTTGAATCTTTTCTCCATATAAATCATATTGAAATACAATTCTTGAACTATTAAAAAACCGCAATTTATCCAACATTTGAACAACTTAATATGTTCAGTATAGGAGTCTCTCAGTATATCCTACAAAAAGTGGAAAGATAATTGATAATCAATTTATCAATTTACCTTTCCGCTTTCTGCTTTCCGCATTCCGAAAAGTAAATTGATAAATTGATTATCAATTTACCTTTGCGGATTGCGGAAACTAATTGGTAAATGGTATTTTAATAATATAATATTAAATTAAATTGCTAAATTGCTAAATTGAACGATAGGTTTTATGTTTCAAACACCTCTAGAAGCCTGCTTCCTTGTGCAAACGGATAAATTGATGCCTTGAGTTTGTGTCTCGGTGTATTACATAGTTGTCTAGGCACTATTTGTCTCAATTATAAAAGGAATTGAAATTCAACAAGAAATGAAGTGACACACAACATAAAGATTAAAATGCTAAATCTGAACAATAATTTAAACAACACAAAATTCAAAAATACAGTAGAGGCAAGAAATTAGACCCTTCCTCATGGAAGAAACAAGAAAATGGAAATAAATGACAACCTCTCTCACAGGTGAAAAAAGAGAATGGAAATAAATGACAGCGTCTCTGTAAATTTTATTAACTATCCCATTTTTATTTTGTGATTTTTGTTGCGGGAACACGCAAAAACAAATTTCAATAATTTTGTCATCCCACGTCCCGCAAAATGTGGGATGTGAATATATTTTGTGTGCATGAGTCGGACATTTCGCAACCCGCATGCCGCAAATGGCGGATTGCAGAATGAAAATTTGACAAATTATAAACTTCAAGATCCCACAATCTGCATTGTAGGTTGTGGACTCGTGCACATAGCCAAAAATTGACTTTGAAAATTTGGTGTGCCTTTGAACAAAATTGACAAGTTCTTCAAAGTCAGCTCAGTAGTTTGATGCAAATATCGATGGTGATGAAACACTGCATTGATATTTTGTAGTCGAATGGTGTGAGTCAGATGTGGATAACTGGGAATTAGGAGGATTCCAAGATGTCACATGTGTGTCAATAAATTTATTTGCAGCTTCAACTGCAACATCGTTTATGTTTTATTTCTTTGTTTTGAATGCAGAATGATGAATTTTTGTTTGGATTTTTTTAACATCCCGCAACTCGTAAATCCACAACTTGCAGAGTGCGGCAAACCTTTCATTTGATATTTCATTTTCAAACCCGCATCTCGCATCCCGCAAATGCGGAGTGCGGGAGAGTTTGTATATGTGTTAATTTTAATCAACCTGAATCCCGCATCCCGCAATGTGCGAAATGCAGGTTGCGGAGTTCCTATTATTTTCATTTGGTTTGTGTCTTCCTGCAACCCACATCCCGCAAAATGTGGAATTGCAGGTTGCGGACCTAATTGAATCAAGTTTGTACTTTTTTTCGTTCTCGCATCCCATGAGCCAGACAGAGTGGAAAAGACCTTACCAGCATAGCTACAAACATGACAACTGGCAATCATAACAATAGTACAATTGACGAGTGAGCGAGGATATTCAGTCCTTACAGAAAGTCTAGTCAAGTCATCTCCTCTGATACTCAATTATCATATTGGCCATGGATAAGACCTTAGGTGTTCTCCTGCGTTGTTTCCCATGTGTGTAAAGGCATTTATACTTGACCTTCCTTGCCCTTTCGCAAATGCTGCAGGTGGGATAAGAACAAATTCGGCTGGTCGTGTTTGTTTGTTTCATGTAGAGGCAAGATTTACTGTTTCAAATATCTAAATTTCATGATGGATCCTCATAGTTGGGACATCAGACGATGCTAGGAACATAATATTGACCTATAGAATGTTGCAAATGGTGTCTCGGGACTCAATTACTGATCAGAAAAAACATATCATACGTGGGAATGTCCTTTCTGTATCATGTTCATCGGGGCATTTCGTCCATAGTGAGAGATTTCATTCATCAACCGATCTGTAAGCACATATATTTCATTTGCTTCTCCAGTTATATTCACCGTGGATCGGCTTCTTATCTTTATTTGCAGAATTTAATTCAACCAAATCAACACAAACCCTCGATCTGGAACCTGCCTTCATCTGGACCACCCGATCCTGGGTACATTCAATCCATCGTGCAAATCCATTGGATTCACAGAACCTCACCCGTTGTCAACTTTAAGTTATCCCATAGTGTGTAAACTTGACATTTGTCGCTTTATCGATGCCTTCTTATGATGGTATAAAGATATCCTTGTTACTTAATCATTATATATGAAATATCTTGGTTAATAATTAAATCATCGTCAATATCACGCGCTCCAAAGACCAAATCTTTCAACTACAACATATTTCACATTTTAGATTTTCCTCCCCTTGTAGGCTTTCATATCATCGTTTAAGTGACCTTTTGCAGTCCCCAAGAGATAATGGAATTATATACAGATCACATTAATCCCAAGATATAGATATATACTATATCATGAAAATCCTGAACTCATGATAGCATTTGTAATATTTAGTGAATAAATAGAGCCTCCTATTGAGGCAAATATCGTTTGGACCTCATTTATGGTTTTTTATATGCACAAAAACTAGGCTCTTCAGCGTCATTACTTCCCCTCTCATGGCTGCTGAAGAAAAATTTGCCAACATGGTGATACCAAAGGCCAAAATGGGAAATGGGTAGAATTGGAAAGAATTGGAGACAGTCTCATCTGGGTTCGATGGATTTCATTGGCAGTTCCATTCCATCTTATTGTTTTTATGTTTGTTTGACATTCCTTTCCCATCACTCAGTGAAGTCTTTCTTGCACTGAGTCAGCACCCTGTCCCTCTTCAACAACCCAAGCATTCCCTCTTGGTGGCATAGAAGGATTGATTTCTTCAATTCTAGCTTTTAATTTGTCCACACCAGATGGGTATTGCATGTTGTTTTTCGCTAAGCCATATTTGTATGTGGCATTTCTCTCTTCTTTACCATTTTCTTCTTTCATTGGAATTTTCCTTTTCTCCTTAGATACCTCTCACGCACTGTGCATCTCTGTTATAATTTATCACTGCTCACATCTCCCATCCAAATAACTGGAATGCAACTTCCTCTTCTGCTCCCTTTCTACCCTTGGTGTTGAAACATGACCACTTCAGCCCTGTTTTCCCCCCTGTGTTGCACTGTCAGGTTTTCCTTGTTCCACAGTAGTTGGTATCTTCATTTGAAGCCAGGAAATTACAGCAGAGGACGAGTTGGCTCGTGGGTGAATCGACATTTCAGTTTCACTCAAATGAAATCCACTTGTAACATGGTCAATCCGACCCTTGAGGTCTATAAATAGAATTTAATAGGTAGTAGGGATAGTTATTATTATAGGAGTTGTCTACTCTGTAATGAAAGCATAATATAATAAAAAATGCTCTTGGGACCCTTTTAAAACTTTCTTGAGTATCGATCTGGTTATATTTTTGCATTATCTCTATTTTTTTCCTCGGAATGTATTATATATGTTATGTTCTCATTTATTAATTTATGCAATGAACGATGATGATTTATATTATAATAAAAAGGAAACAGACGATACAAACTTGCAGAGCCATGATATTGGTTGCCAAACCATGATGCTCATCAACAAGAAACCAACATTTACAGTTGTTCTGTTCTCATTTCAAATGTTGGATGCATTCTTATTTCACAATAGAAGTTTAATTTATGTCTGAAATTAAAACTATACTAGTCTAATTAGGTTTTTGTATGCAAACTTCCAAATTTCATACCTATAGTGTACTTCGATTGAAATTGGTGTGCATTTTTAGTTCTAGCCATGAAAAATTGGAAAATACTATCAATTGTTGTTTTGGATGACTTGGATTTTACTGTAGATCTTACAATTTACTTGTGGAAACTCAAATTCACAAAAACCATCAAAACTTTAAAAACTTGCAGGATTTTGAATTTTAATATTTTCGAAGTTTTTCATCCTGCATCCCACACTCCGCAATTGCGGGATGTGGGATCACAAAACCACCGCACTCACACGAACAAAAACTTTTCCGCATCCCACATCAATATAACGTAACCTCAAGTTGCAATAGTCGAGTTATTTCTTAATGAATCTTCTAGACTTCATGAATAGGTGCTTTGAAGAATTTCGAAGTTAAAAAAGGTTCCATAAATAAAAATACATATTCTTAATATAAACATGTAAATCATACCACTCTATTTATATTAAAATAAACATTAAACAACGATATTACTTCTTGCGAAAGCAATAGAGTTTTATTCCTTCTTACTAAAGCTAAGACGCACACAGTTCTCAGGCAAGCGTAGAAGCTTAATTCCATGGAATGTAAGAACAATGGTCAATTTCAAGAAAAAACAAAAGCACCATTAAAAGTGAAGGTTTCTTCTGGAGAAGTTCTGAACCTGCGACCTTTTTGGAGAACGAATATCCATTATATTTTTTTTAAGCTAAAAAAATAACAAATTAATAAATTGTTATTTCGCAACTTTATTTCCACAATGTACACACTTTTCCTTCATTAGTTCCTCAATTTCGCAATTTAATGGCATTATTGATAGCAATGATCCAAACTAAAACGGAGTCTACGGCAATGCCAATCTGGTATGTGAAGATATCCAAAGATGCCAGCAAAATAGAAGAAAGATTGAAAAAAGTTATGCAAACATTTGATTTATTTATCATAGTAGGGGTTTTAAAGTAATTACATTTTTCTAAAGGTTATAAATAATAATGTTCTGCATCTCGAATCCCGCATCTCGCAATGCGGGTTCCAGGAGCTTGAAATTTATTATTTGCAAGTTTTCCATTCCGCAACATGCATCCTTAAATTTTGGAATGCGGGATGCGGGATGGAAAACTTGAAAATAATAAATTTCAAGCTCCCGCAACCCGCATTGCGGAATGCAGGATTCGGGATTCGAGATTCGGAACATTATTATTTATAACCTTTACAAAAATGTAATTACTTTAAAAACCCTACTATGATAAATAAATCAAATGTTTGCAGAACTTTTTTCAATCTTTCTTCTATTTGGGATTTGGGATTCACGATGATTTTGTCCATTCAGCTTTTAATGTTGTTCTCGATGATCAGCAACAACAAACCCGAAGGGTTTTCGAGAAACAAAGAAATTCAATGGAATTTTATCACATGCATTCAATTTCAAGAGAAAAATTCTGGCCAATTATTTTTTCAGTTTCTACAGGTATTTTCTCTAAACATGTAACATGATGTACCAAATCAAGAATTTGGACATCCTTAGTTCCGCACAATTCGTCGCTAGATTTGAAATGTACCATTTTATCAAATAAAGGAAAAACAAATCTACCATCAAAAGAATATTTGGCATGAATCAGGTCTTCATCACTCGTTGGTGAACGGTCCATATCATTGCTCACAAATTCCTCCCATTGATCTGCATTTTCATTTCCATACATTCCAACCAAAGTTGTGACAACAAAATCTTCTTCAAGGGAAAGTGAAGGCATGTCGTTTCCCCAAGAGGTGCAAAAAAACGTCGACATTCACCGTGGACGAAATGTCCCGATGAACATGGTACAAAAAGGACATTCCCACGCAAAATGCAAAATCTTCTTCAAGGGAAAGTGAAGGCATGTCGTTTCTTGAAGGGAAAGTTGTGAAATAAATGACAACCTCTCTCACAGGTGAAAAAAGATAATGGAAATAAATGACAGCGTCTCTGTAAATTTTATTAACTATCCCATTTTTATTTTGTGATTTTTCTTGCGAGAACACACAAAAACAAATTTCGTTAATTTTGTCATCCCGCATCCCGCAAAATGTGGGATGCGAAGATATTTTCTGTGCATGAGCCGTACATTCTGCAACCCGAATGCTGCAAGTGGCAGATTATGGGATGAAAATTTGACAAATTATAAACTTCAAGATCCCACAATCCACATTGCAGATTGCGGACTCGTGCACAGAGCCAAAAATTGACTCTGAAAATTTGGTGTGCCTTTGAACAAAATTGACAAGTTCTTGAGAGTCAGCTGAGTAGTTTAATGCAAATATCAATGGTGATGCAACAATGCATTGAATTTTGTAGTACAAAGGTGTGAGTCAGATGTGGACAACTGGGAATTACGAGGATTCCAAGTTGTCACAAGTGTGCCAATAAATTTATTTGCAGCTTCAACTGCAACATCGTTTATGTTTTATTTCTTTGTTTTGAATACAGAATGATGAATTTTTGTTTGGATTGTTTTAACATCCCGCAACCCGCAAATCCACAACTTACGGAGTGCGACAACCTTTCATTTGATATTTCATTTTCAAACCCACATGCCTCATCCCGCAAATGCGGGGTGTGGGAGAGTTTGTATATGTGTTAATTTTAATCAACCCGAATCCCACATCCCGCAATGTGTGGAATGCGGGTTGCCAAGTTCCTATTATTTTCGTTTGGTTTGTGTCTTCTCGCACCCCACATCCCGCAAAATGCAGAATTGTGGGTTGCTGAGCGAATTGAATCATGTTTGTACTATTTTGCATTCCCGCATCTCGCATCCCGCAAGTTGCGAAATGCGGGTTGCGGAACAATTAATAAGCTTGCAAATTTTGTTTTGATCTTGCATCTTGCAAAGCTGATCCGGATGTATTTTGTCTTCACAGTAAATTGCAAGATGCCGCAGCCTGCAACTCAAGAAATGCGGGATGCGGGTTTCAAGAAATATTAGAGGAATGAGACACAATAATTACAAAAGGATTTACTAATAAGAAGACATTGCAGGACTGAAAATGTCTTTGTCTATGGACGACTCTAAGAAGAGTTCTCAACTGTATTTTGAGACATTTGCATAACATAAACAACATTTATACACTTATTTAAAATGGGTTAATAAGAATGCATTGAACTCTTCTTTTTTCCAAAATAAATTTGTAATTTTCATTCTAGCTTTAGTCACAATTACATGCTTTAGGTGTCATGGAGAGAAATGTAGGGAAACCACAATACATTAATACCAAGAAAAATAATGTAAGCTAACATAATAATGAACAACTTGAAAGTGGCATAATTTCACCACATCAGTATTGCTGGCAGTTTTCCACCTTGCTTGACTAGACCTGCACTCATTCCATAGAAATGCTTTGGAACTTGACCAACCTAGTAGAATGATTACTTCAATTCACCAACCCAACTATGAATGAATGTGAACACTTTCTATGCTCATCAAATGAGATATATTCGGGTACCATGGGGACTAGTGATAGCACCTTGACATATGCTGCCTCCTGTTCTGGTTGGTTTTTTTATTTCACCAGCTTCAATTGCGTTTATGCCAACTACTTGTAGATTTGTATCGTTCATTACCTTTGCTAACCCTTGTCCATTAATCAGTTTGGCATAAGAAACTGGTAACTGCAAAAGAAAATACATTAATAACTAATAATCAAAGAAAGCAGCAATAACAAGAAAACAAAGCAGGGGGCAGACTAAAGTAATCCCGCATTTCATGGGGTATTCTTCACCGTAACTGTTCGATTTCTCCATAAGACGAGCCATTATAGGAGCATAAACAAATAAAATTCTTAATCAAAGTCTCTCAAAACTTCAAAACATCATAGTCACCGCAAGAGGAAATTTCAATACATCACCGCCTCCATCACGACAACCGCCAAGACATTTCATCCTTTTGTCTTGCCTTGCCACACCACCTTTGCGTTGAACATAAACAAAGACAAATATTGATATATATACATCTATGCACAAAAAATATGACTGAAGCTAAGATTGTTGAAGCTTGGTAGAAAAGATCAGCACATTACTTTGCAAAAATCACAGCGCAGAAACAAAAATCACAACACATTACTACATTGCGGGATGCGGGATCCGGGTTGATTAAAATTAACACATATAAAAACTCTCCCGCATCTCGCAAATGAAAAGGTTTTCCACACTCCACAAGTTGCGGATTTATGGGTTGCGGGATGTTGAAAAAATCCAAACAAAAATTCATCATTCTGCATTCAAAACAAATAAATCAAACATAAATTTTTGGAAATTGGGTAAGTTAAAGTATCCCAATAATCAAATAAAATCGTAATAAAACCCTTTAAGTTTTACTAAGAGTCTTACCAAGTAATTTTTGTATGTAAAATTTGGGCTCCTATGTCATAATGACATGGGATCTGTTGTACTTACACATTGGTACTTCTAAAACAGACACATTGTGCAACTGGAAGTATTCCTATTCGGAAATATTCAAAGTGCATCAGATCAATTATTTCTTGCACACTTTATAATCCAAAATCGAAACCCAAAAAAAACTCAATTATAAATGTCTTAACCTAAATTTTCAAAACTCACTATTAATATGCACTCTCGCAAGGTAAAAAACAAAGGTTGGCTTGCAAAAAGACAAAATATTTTTACCCTCTCAACGTGTTTTTGCACCTCTTGGTGCAAATGCTAGTATAATACTACTTCAAGAGACAATGACATATACTCTAAATGCTTGTGATTATTTTTTTTAAAGCAAACCTAGTTGGAGGGTGTGTGCTTGGGATGCTTATGGATTATCAGGGGGAATTCTTGTTGCATGGAATCCAACTGACGTGAAATCCTACTCAAACTTTGAAGGTTTATTGATTGAAGGAAGACTTAAAGGTTCAAGAATATAGTAAGGACACTGAATATCTATGGTCCATACAACGAGAGAAAAAATTTTGGGAACTCGTCTCAAGGATGGGTGTTTTAGAATATTCCTCCCTTATTGTGGCGGGTGATTTAAATTTTACAATGTCTACAAAGGAGGTTTGGGGAGCAGGAAATAAGGTTGATCCTTTATCAGAGTTTTCTTCTTCTTTGTTTGAGGATGCTAATTTAGTAGTTATTGTACCAAATGTTCTAGTTCCTACATGGTCTAATGGGAGATGCATAAGTGCTAGAATTGCAAAAAGGTTAGATACCTATTTTATGTCTGAAGCCTTATGTGAAATTATGGGAAGATATCGATATTGGTCCTATTCTGTTAGCATATCTGATCACAAAATTGTGGTACTTCAATTTGATTTTGATAAAATCTTTATTCATTATCCTTTCAAGTTTAACCCTTGTTGGCTGGAGGAAAAGGAGTTTAATGACTTGGTTCAGGAAAAGTAAAGAATGCTATCACAATTTATTTATTTGATCATGATGCAAGGGATGATGAAAAAACTTCTCTTTTAAAATATGAGGTTAAAAAATGGGAAAAGGATAAAAATCCCACGAATGAGAGGATTTTATCTAAGATTGAAGCAAAGATTCAGATTTTAACTAGTTATGTCAATAAATAATATTTCTCGGTAAAAAGGAAGAAAAACTTCTTTTTCTCACGGGGGCGTCACCTAGGGACCAATATGATATCACGTCCATTCATATTGGGGGGGTTAAAATTAAAAAATTAAAAATCAATATATTGGGGGTATATTAGGGGTAACTAGGGTTTTTTTTTTACTATTTAAATATCCAATATGTTGGGGTATGTTTTATTCAACATTTTTGCCTGAGCCATTCACCAGTCCTCCGAGCCTTTCCTGCTAGGTGCCTGTGCCTACGAGCTCCTTTGCTTGTGGTCTGAGGTATGAGTGCACCTGCACCAAGCCGAGGTGCCTGCGAGCTGGGTTTAGGGCATTTTTTCCATCGTGTGGCTGCATGTCAAGGTGCCTGCGAGCTGGGTTTAGGGCGTTTTTTCCATTGTGTGGCTGTGTGGCTGCATGCCGAGGTGCCTGCGAGCTGGGTTTAGGGCGGTCTTTCCATCGTGTGGATGCATAATATTTGATTGCTTAATATCTAGAGATTGCTAAGAAGTTGAGGAACCGTCTGGAAACTGGTGATTGCTAAGAAGCTGTTGCAGAGGGGATATCTGGAAGAGTGATGCTTTTTGTTGACAGACCTGCGTATCTATGTGTATTCTGGGCCTAGTGGCTTATAGTGTAGTTGTGCACAGGGTCCTGCTAGCTGCCGAATAAACCTGTTAAATGTGTTAAAAAATACGAACTATGCAGTGTTTTCTGGAAAACGAGGGCGTTTTACTCCTTGGGTTTTCTGTGGGTTTTCTCCATGTTGTGTCCATGGTGTTTGCTGGATAACAGGGCGTTTTTTTCCAGCAGCATTGCAGTGGTAGCAGCATTTTTTGGAAAACGAGGGCGTTTATTCACCGTTTTGTGGTCGTGGGTTTGTGGTGGGTTTCTCTAGTGCTGGAGGAGGCACATTGGAGAGCCGTTGCATATCATTCTTGGAGTTACGCTGTAGTGTGTTTAATCTTTGATGAAAAATGTCTGTACTTCTTTTTGTGAGATAGCAGAGACACTGTTCTGTACCCTCTTAGATGCTTTGTGTGCTTCCATTTTTGCCTTTTCCAACTTAGAAATATGTTTCACCAAGACATTTCCTAAACTCTCTCCATCCTTACTATCACAGTGATTCAGACTTCTTTGCACCCTCTAAAATGATTCCTTTTCTAATGCCAATGACGCCAGTTTCTCCTTTTCCAATTTTGATACATGCTTAACCAATACCTTATCCAAACTATCTTCATTCTTCCCATCACACTCATGCTGTTTTTTTTGTACCCTTGCAGATGCCTCTTGCACTGCCTCTAGTTTCTCCTTCTCCAGCTTAGATATATGTTTCACCAAGACATTTCCTAAACTCTCTCCATCCTTACTATCATAGTGATTCAGACTTGTTTGCACCCTCTGAAATGATTCCTCTGATGCCAATGCTACCAGTTTCTCCTTCTCCAATTTTGATATATGCTTGACCAATACCTTATCCAAACTCTCCTCAACTGTATGATGAGGTTGATATTTCCTGTCTACATTTTGCAATGAATTTCTTGTCAACCCTGATGCTGCCATTTTTTCCTTCTCGAGATTTGAAATATGCTTGACTAAGACTTTATCTAAACTCTCTTCATCCTTCACATAATGGTGTTGTTTCCTTCTTTGCACACCATTAGATGCTTCATTGGACAACAATGCTGCTACTATTTTCTCTTTCTCAAGCTTTGAAATATGCTTGACTAAATCTTTATCCAAACTATCTTCTGTCTTCACACAAGCAAGTTGTTTCTTTCCCTGCACACTACTAAATGCTTCATTTGACAACTCTGCTGCTGCCAACATCTCCTTCTCCATTTTTGAGACATGTTTGACCAAAATATTATCTAGACCTCCCCCACCATTTTCATCATGGTAATTTTGATTTCTCTGCACTCGCTCAACAACATCTGAGGCAGTCTTCATGGGAAGAATCTCTTGTTCAAGATCAGTCATATCCTTCAGTGGAATAGTGTTGAGGTTACTACCAGATACTGTAGAAGTAAAATTATAGTTTTGCATTTTATCTTGGTTGGTGTTATTCATATCAAATTTGCTCTTCATTTTGAGTGTCTTATTCTCAGTTGAATAAATGTTTATATCTCTGTTCTCTTTATCATATTTAGTATCAATATCATCTGTTGGATTCACATTTCTTTCCATGCTTTGCTTCTTCGACAATCCTGATTTTGGCTGAGGCATATTTGTACATTTTTCTCTTGTGGTAGTTAACCATTCTCTTTCTGATGCATGAATCTTTTCAGCCAAGATTAAATCCAAACTTTCTGCATTCTGCCATTCTGGAACTGCTAGTTTTGTTGTTTTTTCTGACACACGCTCAGCATGCTTTACAAAGGTTCTTCCAAGCTCAGGAATTGTTTCAAAAGAATCATCCTTTGTTGAATCTTCAGACAAACTTTCACCATGCTCTTGCAGTTCTCCTAAGTTTCTATTTTCTTCAGCTTTAATAGATTTTGCCAACCTTTTGGCTTTCTGAACTTCACTCTCAAATTTTGAAACATGTTTTACAAGTATGCTTCCAAGATCAGGTAAAATTTCAGAAGTGAGTTCTCTTTTGTTATCTCCAGGCATAGGTACAGCCTTAGCAGCAGCAGCTTTTTCTGCCTCCAACCGAGAAAGGTGTTTCACCAAGATATCTCCTAGACCTCCAGAACTACACTTGCCATTAAATTCTTGCTCCTTGTGATCCTCTTTAAGCATAGCACTTAGACCCCAGGTTGCGACTATCATTGCAAGAGAAATAAGCTCCTCTTCTTTTAGGAGCTTTACTCTCCCAAGCATTAAGTCAATAAGCTCTTCAGAAACTATAATCTCTTTAGCATATTGTCTGTTAGATTGGTGGTCTTTAGGATGATGTCTATGTTTTTGAAACGGTCCCTTAGCTGCATTCTTCCTAATTTGGATACAGTTTGTCTCAAGAGTGGTAGCGCCTACATCTCTTTCCAATTCAGAGTCAGTGTGAGGTTCGCCTTCAGTCTGAACTTCAATTTCAAAAAATGCTTCAGAAGATAAATCTTTATTGTCCGAATCATTGATGAGATTAACAGCATTTTCATCTACGTTTATGCTTGCTTTTTTGAATGTGTCATCATTAGCATTAAATATATCATTTATGGAGGAAGATGGAAGATGAGCCAACCGGAAAAATGCTACTTTCACATCTTCTACAACTTCCTTTTCTACTTCAAAAGTTGTTTCCAATGATGCAGAGACAGTATGTGTTTATCTTCCATCAGTAGTCTCAAATTTCAAAGATTGCTTGGAACCCCCAGGATTGTTATCAATTATCACTCCGACTTCTGCTGCAGAGTCAAAAGCTTCAGCTGCTTTTTGTTCAGCTTTCTTTAGTTGTACTTCAGCTAATGGACATTGAATTCTGAACAGAAAATACAAGTAACAACATATGGAAACGAAATTTAAAAGTTGTATGGCTAAAATGTAAGAAAAGCAGTAATGCTAGAGAATTAAAGTTAAAAAAACTAGACAAGATATCAAGGGCTAAAACCTAGCTGCCATAAGAATTCGGCACCAAGATGCTTCCACGAAGGCAGCTTTACGAGCCTCCATAGCTACCCTTGCTGTATTTTGGGCTGCTAGTTTCTCTCTTTCTATCCTGGGTAAATGTGGATTTGAATCACCCAATGTCTCGTCAAGTGTGGCATTCGTGCCTTCCTTTTCCTATGTTCAAATTTTGAAAATTCATGATGTTGTTGAGATGCCAGAAAGGGTCAGATTAGGATTATATCGGCATGCATCTAAACACATCATTCTAAGAGTAAATGCAGTGAAGCAGTACAAAAATCTTAACTGACACTAAATTTTTGGAGGGTATGAAATACATACTTATATACCTGCAGCATTCTTATTTTCCGCTCTAGATACGATTCTATCCTCTTTCGTGGGAACCAATTCAAAGGAGACTGAACAATGCATGAACTTGTGCTTTGGGTGCTTGGGTTTATACCATCTCGATCCTTTATCACATTGTTGAGCCTTTATGCACTACCTTTGTTGAACACCTGCATTAGTACACCAATTCCCATGTTCTCAATATTAGATTATCGTTGATCCTCACTGGTCATTTTGATTGACTTAAGTGGTCTTTATTTTCCAGGGAATCTGAATGCTTAATTTCATCTGTAACCACCTCTTTGTCACTTTACATGCAACAAACTTATTCTACTACAAAAGGGTCAGCATGGAGTCTTTTATGCTCAGAATAAGGACAATGGAACCTGGTACATTTTCAACTGTAATGATGAAATCAAGGTTCTCCTTACAATATGTGGACTCGGTTTGAACAATAAGATCCAAGCAGGGAATGAAACTTAAAATCATGGCAGGAAGGATCTTCTAAGATAATAGATTCAGAAAAATCAACGAAGAAGAAACAAAGAGCTCATCTGAATAGATTCAGATTAAGAACTTACACATCTAAAGTCTTGCACCAGATTTGGTTCACTCTGTCCTATGATTATCTCATATATATCAAAGAAAATTAAGATAAATATGACACCTCTGAGTCAGGTGTAATTTTGAGGGTTATTCTCATCTAAATTGATATTCAAGAATTAGGATGGTGATTCACTTCCAAAGAGTTCAAAGAAAACTATGCATATCTACCAGAACTGTCTGTCACCTAAAATCAACTAAAATGCAAACATTTTAAAAACTTCGTTTATAGAACATTTATGGGCTGGTCTTTCAATAGTTCAAGCAGAAAAAGAGAATTCCAGTCTGCTTAGCTTTGCCATCTGGGTTCTACTAGAACTGTCACCTAAAATCAACTTAAATGCAAACACTTTAAAATCTTAGTTTATAGAACATTTCTGGGCTGGTCTTTCAATTGTTCAAGCAGAAAAAGAGAATTCCATCTGGGTTTTTTGTTTCCATTTACTCTGTCCTACCAAAACCAAGTTGGTAGTATGAGTATATTAGCATACAGCCAATTTTGCAAATAATGTTACCGATAAAGGGAATGCATAGAACATTTCTCTGCTGGTCTTTCAAAAATTTAAGCAGAAAAATAATTTCAGTTTGCTTAGCCTTGCCATTTGGGTTTTCTGTTGCCATATATTCTGGTGATATTCTGTCCTACTAGAATATATTGGGGAAAATATCAAAACACATCAGTAAGCATAAACTTGGACCTGAAAAACTCAGAAAAATGAGGAGATATCAGAGATATTTACATCACTGCATATGACTATAAGAGGCTTATGTATTTGGAATTTGAACCAGAACTGTCACCTAAAATAAACTTTATAGAACACTTTTGGGCTGATCCTTCAATAGTTCCAAGAAGAAAGAGAGAATGAGTCTGCTTAGCCTTGTCAAGTTGGGTTTCTTGTTGCCAAGTATCAATGCATTAGTAGTATATTCTCTCCCAGTGAATTAAGTTCAAGGGAGTTGAAACTATTTCCACAATTCCAACTCCCCACACTCTAGACCAAGGCCTCTTTTCCACTGCTGATGTTTCTCTCTTTATGCGTCCTATACCCCTGCGTATGATGAATCAATGGGTTATGTATGGCTTTCGAATTGGAAGAAATGCCAGTGGTCTGGGAACAGATCCAATTGACCGAGTTTACTCCAACATTGACCCATATTCCATTGCAGGACCAGCTTACCTTCACTCTGTTCTAGATTCATTCTATTTAGACCCAGTGCCAGTAGCATATGTTTAATACAGGGTAGTCCCTCCCCTGGAACATTCGGTACCTTATTGAAAGAGAAAGATAAGCATTCTCCTATAGAGGATTGTATCCATAAAGATAGTTAGGGGTCGTTTAGTGGGTGTTTTTATTGTTCAATATTTTGTAGTTTTTGGTGTCAACTGCTTTACCATAATGCCTCACTGTTGTTTTGATTTGAATTTTTGTTTGAATAATGTATCACTGCTTGAACATAGATTTTAATGGAAATTCTTCACATAACATGCTCATAAATTATAGCAAGGAGCTAACATTAACAATGATTTAAATGGCTAATAAACAGACACCCAAAAACATAGTAAGACGGTGCTTTTTACATGCCTATAGCAGCCCGTTGACAAATCTGGAAATGAACGTTGAGATACCCAAGTAATGTGGCCATACAATGTGATAGCAATGAGAAAATCTTATAATGGCTGAGATCTGAAATGTGCTATAGATGACTATTGGGAAAACTTCATCTTTTACTTAAATATTAAGATCTGGAAATGAGAGTTATTTGACTCACAATACAGAGCTATGAAAGTACTATAGCAGCCTTAGAATGTGCTGGCATTCCATATTCAATCCAAGCTGGTGTAGCTTGTCAGAATGCCTTCAGTATAGCCTAGAATATGGATGGTGTCAAAATATCAGGAATCTCGAATCATCCTTTCTTTCCCTTGATTTTGCTCATGTCTACAGAGAATACAACAAGAATGCAGATGGCTTATCCAATGAGGCACTCTCTATGGCATCTAGCCTCTTACAGTTCACTGAAATATGTGAAGGTGAAATAGTGGGGAATGGATCGATGAAGCTCTTTTAATTTGAGTCTTTGACATCTTTGATGTCTATTATTTCAAGAGTAACATAATTTAGATTTTTTACATCCTTTGGATGTCTGAGGAAGATGTTGATCGCCTGTTGTATCAGTTTCTTGGTAGGTCCATAAGTGCCTCCCTGGATAAGCCATGACTAGGTTCTTCTTGTATTCCCTTGTAGACATCTTTTGAAGTCAGGATGAAGATGGGATGTATTCCTTGGTATTTTGATCTTGGTGGTGAAGTTGGTTATATGACCTCTCAATGTAGCTATATGGAAGAGTCTCTGAACTAGATGTCTTCATATGAAGTTTGATAATTCATTGCTGGCATATTATAACCTTAAAAACACATTTTATGCATCCTATTATATGCCCTTTGCTTACAACCTAAAAGGTGACCAGTCCCACACCAGTCCAATGTTGACAAAGAATATTTCATAGCATATCTTCTACATAGCTAAATTATTTAATAGAAGAAGAGTAATTTCAGAACTATATTTAATACTAATTGTTGTTACATGAAGTTTGATAATTCATTTTTTTCAAATTATATAACATTTATAAAACATGTTATGCCTTCTATAGTATATGTGCCTTGTTTACCAAAAGGTGACCAGTCCAATGTTATGTTAAGAAAGGATGTGTCATCACATATCTTCTACATAGCTAAGAACTTGTGTAAGAGTAATTCCAGCACTGTCTACATCAATTTGACTGGGTCTACATTGTTGATGATAAAAGGAGTATGCATATTAAGATTATGATGTGAAATTAAATGCCTCCCTTCCAAAATCTTGTCAATTTCTCTTTGTTACCTGTCATTAGAGCTACAATACCTATTCACAGTAATGTGAGAGATTTAGGTCGCTTAAAGTGTTATGGCTGCAATTTCATTGTGTTGTTGAGCTGTGGAAGCTCTACCAACTACGTAATCTTCACCATTTGGATGCAAAATTGATCTCAAAGATTTAGGGAGTAAATTTAAGAGTTGTTGCATTTATGTGGGAAGTTTCCAAAATGGTTTACTTGAGCTTTGTGAGTGACTATTGAACAAATTTATCTCTCCTTGGACCGTTCTTCATTTATTAGACGAGTTCACTTATTACTAAGTTTTTTTCTTACCCCAAGGCCAAACACCATGTAGAATAGGGCTTAGGCTTGCAGGTTGGGAATATTAGTCAATTAATATGTTTTCATCATTTCCTAGAGTGGATTGTAATGCTTGGGGCATTTCCATAAAAAAGAACAAGACTAAACTCGAAAAAGAACAAAGACCTTTGATCACCTCTATGTTTTTTCATCTCTTGTTTTGATCACCTTTTGATCTTTTGCAAGTACGTTGAAGTTGACTCTAGGAGTTTGGGGAGGGCTATTTGAATAAGCCACTAACAATACATTTTGCTTCAAGGTGTTTCATCTCGATAGTAAGATTTCTTCATCCTTTTTAGATATTTGAATTGAAAGTGCATACTTTGCTTCCTAGCTCTTTGTTTTATTAATGAACTAATATGCATGTGTAAATTTGAATTACTTTTTGTTTTTCATTTATTTATGGATGCACTCACCTCATTTCGTAGCCTTATTATATCCAAAATTTTGAAAAAAATGTTATAATTTTATTCATTTCTTACCCAACTAAAAGGTACACCTGGATGTAAATGCAGATGGATCCAAGTGATGTTGTGGACTTCAGAATTTTTATTGGTGAAGAGAATTGTCCCGTTGGCACAGTCCAGTGTCAAAAAGGTTGTACATATGCTGATATTCGTTCTGAAATTCTGAATGGTCGTTCAATATCCTTTTGAATTTATTATTGGCTCAGCTAGATGTCCTTTAAATGCATTCCAAGAGGAAAAAAGGAAACCTACAACAACATATGTAGGCATTAAGAGGAAAGTATGCACGGTGGTTGCTGATACATTGGAATCAAATGTAATGGAGGGAATGCCAATCTCTGAAAACATTGAAGGGAATGTGGAGGAACCTATGCATAAACAACCAAGAGTTGGTAATGTGTCTGAGTCAGTGGATCAAGTTGTGGTTGATCCTAATGTATTGGCATCTTGGCAACATAAAGTGAACAGATTAATGGAAGAGTTTGTCAAGGAGAAGCTAACGCTAAAGGTATATTTAGAAAATGGAAAACCTAATATAAAGATCCATTGTGAAATCTGTGGCATTGATTATGGAACGGGGGAAGTATCCTTGGCAGCGCGAACAATTCGTAACTTCAAAAACAATCATATTAAAACAGGGTCCCATCAACGTCAAATTTCAATGTTGGGAATTAATGAAATGTGTGAAATTCCTTCAGGTAACAAAGAAAAGCAGACAACAGTGGCTAGAGATCAACTTGAGATTGATCAAGCAATCAAACTTCTACATGATTTCAACCAAACGCAAGAGCCTAATTTTTTCACTTGCAAACTATGAGGACAAGAAAAAAGTAAGAGTGGAATGTACACGATGCAATAGATGGTTCTCTTTGGTGCTAGCAAGTGGTAATATTGTCAGTTCTCTAAATGAACACATGAAATCAAAGAAGCACACTACTAATACTACAGTTGAGGCTTCACATGATACAGTTGTGTTGAGGAGTGGAACAGTAGGGAAACCGAAGAAGCCTACCAATGAAAAGTCCCAACAAAGTTTGTCTAAGTTCTTGATCCCATCACTACCATCACCATCACATGGGGCTTCTACACGTCCACATCCTTCTACTTCAGGTGTGGAAATTACCCAAGTTTTAATTTAATTTGAATTTGAATATGCACATTATTTTATTTATTATTACTTGTTAGTAGCAGTTAGTATATCATTAACCAATGTGTTTTTTATGGTCTTGTTCTAGGACAAATACCTCCCTCTATATTATTATGTTGGGGGTATTGGGATCCCTATCTTGAGAGAAGAGGGGAGAGATTGGACACAAAGGTTCTAATGGATGACCAACGTGGTGGAAAAATGTGGGCCATAGAGAAACATACCAGGAGAACACTAAATTATCATGGTATTGAATGCAGTATTAATGGTACATATAGACATATTCAATGCAAGAGGGTTTCTGAAACAGGAATACCTTTTGATTCATTGACATGCAATTTTTGTAAGATTATACCTAATTGTGATGACTTTCGAATGCGATTATATCGCGAATCAAGGAGCAACATGAAAAGACATGGGAGAGATACAGGGAAAGGGAGAAGGTTGGACCATTTGACTCAAACTGAACTCAAAATTGTTGCAAGAGAAGCAAATGCTACACATAGGTTAACAATGCGATCTCTTTTGTGGGAGAGGACAAAGGTTGCTACACTGTCTATAAGAGCAAGGTCTCTAAGGGAAAAGTTGTTCGAATCTGCAGGAAGGAAGGATGTGTTCAGGTTTTGCAAGGATGTGTGTGAGGCTCATAAGCAAGGAAAATTACAAGGTAAAGATGCAGTTTGGGAATTTGTTCAAGATATCTTTCACAACCTAGTTCATTCAAAGTCGGGTAGAAGGTATAGTGCATCCACTCAATCCATTTATGAGATGATTAAGTTATGGGGAGGTCCTAGATTACATAGCTTTATTAGCTTGAATTTGGATGGCCCTTCGATATCTACGACTTTAAGGCAAGTTAGAAAATCATTGACATATATCCCAGGGGAGCAAGAGTACATTTTTGAGACAATCGGAAAAGTTTATGCTTCCTATAAATCCAAACATGGTATAGAGGGCCCAATTCCCATATGCCTTGCTGAAGATGAAACTGTTGTGAAAAAATATGTAAGGTGGGTAGCAAAAAGTGATACATTGGTGGGTTTTTGTGGTATGAAAGAAGAACATAAGTGCCAATCAAACTTCTTGGTGACAGTTGGTGAGGGCACTGCAGGCTATGAGATTATTACATATGCCTTCAAGAATTGTGTGATTGGCCATTATGCACATGTTATTATTGCAAACCCTTTACATGAGAAGCTTCCTCATTTGGTTGTGGTTGTTCATCCAACGTGCAATAGGTTTGATGCAAATTTTGTCCATCGACAATGGGAAAAAGTAGAAGACCTATGGAAGAAACATGTGGAATATTTTTTAGGACCTATTATTGGTCATTCCTCAGATGGGGATAGTAGGAGAAGAATGCTTATGTTGAAGGATTATTACTCAATGACAGGCATGAGATATCAAATTCCTTGGGAAGGGTGGAGACTAATTGGGTTTAATGATGGATTTAAAGTAACAGGACTTCATGTCCAGGA
>LPNX010071157.1:186171-427642 GCA_001517045.1 Pseudotsuga menziesii | reverse complement strand
CTGTTATATACTTGCTGAACATTGTGCATCTCTCTTTCAACCCCAGTACGTTGATGGCCTCTTAAACCCTAGCCATAGGATACTTTCCTTTACAACACTACCATATTTGAAAAGGCTCAACACTCACATACACCAGCATGATAGGACACAACTACTATCATCTGTGGAAAGGATTAGCACTCACATCCACCAGCATGATAGGACACAACTACTATCATCTATGGAAAGGCACTGCACTTATATCTGATCATGTGGGAACCAATCCTACAGTCACATCAGAATGGCCCTCAGCCTTAGGCTGGGGATTCCTAGTAACTGACCAGGTACCTCCATTCAAAGAATGGCAATAGCCCTTATATCTGATCATGTAAGAACCAATCCTACAGTCACATCAGAATGGATCTCAGCCCTAGATTGAGGATTCCTGGTAACTGACCAGGTACCTCCATTTAGAGAATGGCAATAGCCCTTATATCTGATCATGTAGGAACCACTCCTATAGTCACATCAGAATGGATCATCACTCACATCTGACATGGAAGGAACCAATCCTCTCACCATGATAGAATGGATCAGCCCTTACATCTAACCGTGGAAGGAACCAATCCTCTCACCATGTCAGAATTACTCTAGGTCTCATCATTTCCCCTTTGAGGGAACCTCGATTTGGAGAACACCAAGATTCTCCCTGAAGTACTCAAAATTCACTTTGGCCATTTCTAACATAAAATCACACCATGGCTGATTACGTTCAAGGATAACATGTGAGCTTCACCGGGACTGATTACATCCAAGGACAACCTATAGGTCTGCTTACATCTGAGCAACCTACGAGCTTCGCCAGGATTTATGCTCAAACAACCTGTATCTCCGACTATGCTAGAACTCCCTCTTTCGAGAGATCTCGATCTGGATCACATACTGGAGCTTCATTGCTCCTCTTTCCCAAATAGTAAGTGGTAACATCTTTTGCCTCAGCTATACTCAGCGCCATGCAGGACTCCATCCTGCCAAACGAAGAGATCACACTTGATCCCATAGTGAAGTAGCACCTCGAAGTGCTCTTCCTATCAATGGCACTACCTGTCCAATACGAATCCTCATAACCCTCCAGGTTAATCTTCTGATTCGTCTCATACTTGGGCCTATAATCAACTGTACCCTTCAGGTACCTCACTACATGCTTTGCAATTATCAAGTGAACATGTATCAATGTGTTCACAACAAATCAAATATATGGTCTCGTATTTGTCAGGTACATTAAGGAATAAATCATCTGACGATACATCGTGGCATCAACCAACTCTGATGAAGAAACACTCAATAGCTTCAAGTTCGATGCCATAGGTGTGGTCATGGCCTTGCAATCCATCATCCTAAACCTCTTCAGGATCCCTACTGCATACTTTCCCTATCCACACCTTCATGCCTAGAACGTAGTGCATCATCTCCAAGTCCTTCATCTCGAACTCGGCAGCAAGTCTCCTTCTTGCAACTTTAATGAGTTCCTATTTTCTGTTAGGAACAAGTCATATAACAGGAGAATCACTGATCTTCCACCTTCAATATTGAAGCAAAGGTTGGAATCCACTTTACTCTCAATAAAGCCTAGAGTCATCAGTAATATGTCCATCCTGTCGTACCATGTTGAACCTCAGGATATTCTATAGTCACTCCCTCTGAAGCGGAGCATCATACTCCCTCTGTCTTTCGTACTCTATGCACTGAAACATTATGTACCGGAGTGACAAGTAGCTTCCTATGCTATTAATATTCTATGTATCCATATAGTGTATATACTTTCATCTTCAACCTTGTAGCAAAGGTTAAGATCTTCATCAAGCTCATCATGTATGTGTTTCAACTCCCACTGGCTGCAAATGTCTCTTCATAGTCTATGCCTTCTTTTCGTGAGAAGCCTCGTGCTAGGAATCTTGCCTTGTATCCCACAATGTTTCCATCTACTGCATAATGGAACTACGAACTTCCCTTCATGTATCGATACTGCATCCTAGACATCATTCTTCTTGAACTAGTCTTCCCTTTCTTCTTGGTTACTTCTTCATAGCTGGAAGGTTTTGCATCAATGATGTCGCTATATTTGTTATATTATTCTTCATTTTGAACTATCATCACTTGTTCTTCGGAACAAGTCTCATCCTTCTTTGCTTGTAGGCGATTATGTATACGATCTTTCCTACAAGTCAAATGCATTAGTTGTATGGTTAGAAACATTTCATAAGGCATATTCATAATGAAAAATTCTTATGCATAAATATATGATCATGCAACTATTTTAGCCAATACAACATTCATCCATATCTCATGAAACTTTTCTAGATGCCTTCCATCTCTACCAAGACAACATTGAGATTGTGCACTAATCCAATATGCCAACAAAGAGGTTTCATTCTAGATAAGTAGCAATGGATAGTTGTATAGCACCATGAGCTACTTACCCATCACATGCATATTAGTAGTGTACTATCATTAATGAAAAACATTATATCATGCATAACACATCAACTAAATATAAACAAATGCATAACAAAACAATATCATGAAATGACAATTGAATACTTATCTTTATTTGTTTCGTGGGTAGACTCCTTGAGCCTTCAGCTTTATCATCTTCTTCATTCATAATAGCATCGTTTCTTATCCAAATGCTAAGATGGATAAGAGGTTCTTCAAGAGTTGAGTTCTTCATATTCGTCATTGCTTGAGGGATCTTCTTTGGATGGTGAGAGCTTGATCTTCAGTTGCTCCCATCTTCTTTTCTCTTATTATTAGTCGAGCTTCTTCTTGTGTGTGCTCTTCCCAGAGTCTGCTGAAAGTAATCACTTCCTTCTGGCACACATTCCTTGCATGAATGAATCCCATGATCCTTGGAGGCCATTCAATGTGGCTATCACCACTTCTACATTCTCCACTTCTTCTTCTACTGCTACAAGTTGTTCTTTGATTTGAGAGACCCTTGTAAAGTATGACTGTATGGTCTCTCCATTATGGATCTTCACATTCTTCAATTGTTTTCTCAAAGTCATATTCTAATTTATGTTCTTCCCTTCAAATATCCTGGTCAAGGAATCAAACATCTCTTTCGGTGTCTTTAGGGAAGACACTTGTGGTATAAGGTGATCCATGATTGAATCAACAATGATCTTCTTGGCCTTGACCAAGTTCTTCTGGTGTAAGGATTTTAGCCTCATTCCCCTCTGGAACTGGAACCTCTCTACTTATGTAGGTGTCCAATTCATTTTCTTCAGAGAGATCATATACTTCCATTCTTGGAATTTGTCAACTTCAACACGCTTATCATCAAGCTGATGTGATAGATCACTTTGAAATGAGAACCTCAAATGAAAATAACAAAAGATTAGATCTTACCGATTTGAGGTGTCCGTCCTGGTTTCGGAGCTGGCTGATCTAGGGTTTGTCAAAGTAACCCTAATTTTTAAAACTTGGAATACTTCAGATCTGATTGGATAGAAATATAGACCTCTTCAAGTTGATCTGTCCAATGTACTCCTTTTTCTGAAAACAGTGGAGGGATGCTCCCGGAACAGGAAGCCCTAGTTTACCACTTTCTTCTACATAAATTTCTACTACTATTTATGTGGTATCTTTGAAATTACTACTCCTCTGTGTTTCAAACTTTGCACTAAGTTAGCCTCGCCTGTCCATGTTCCAACACCACATGTTTCATCAGAATTGGTTTCACCAATTGGGACTTATGATCATTTTCCCAAGGTGAATTGTTTCAGTACTGTTTAGCATAGCGAAGTTGTACAGACTGCCACATGTCACTGTTTCATCTTCTGGGTCTAAAACATGGACCACCAAAAGTAAAGTTCATTCCCTTTCTGGAACATCTTTATAAATTTCATTTGGACCTTTACAGCCTGATATATAGCAATTCTCCCTAGGTGTCCTATTTAGGGATGAATCCTGGAAGAGGCTGGAAACCTAATTTGGAGGGATCATATATCCTATAATATAGTGAATCTAAGGTTGAATTTTGGATACAGTGTAAATCAATATTTTAGCTTCGGCCTATGAAATTTTCAGCTCCTGAGACTTCTCCAATCCTGAGATATAGCGAATGTACCAAAACTTATCAATTTTAGTATTTTAGGGTTTTTCTAGCCTGGGGTCAAACTAGGGTTTGAATTTCCCGGAGTTTCACCCAACAAAAAATCTCGACCCAAGTCTCTAAACTTCAATTTTCATGAGGAGAGAAATCCTATGCCGAGCTCACTCAAAAATTCCTCTTCTGTAGAAATCCCTAATTTCCCGCACCAAAAACTGAAAATGCTCGGAATTGAATTCCGCTTCGACAAAAAGATGCACCCTTCAATGGAGAGTCATCCTAGCATACTTTTGCTGATGGATTATGTGGAGAGACCCAAAAAGTAAGAAGCCCTAAATTATGCAGCTGCACAATGTCTTCTTCTCAGGTTAGCTCTGATACCATCTTGGATTTTTATCATTCAAGCTAGCATTATGATCTTAGGATCTTATCTGAGAGAATAACATGCATAGCAATAAAACACAAGAGATAATGAACACAAATATTTTCATCGGGGAAACCATAAAGGATAAAAACCCGCAAATTCCTCAAAGATAGAATCAGCACCAAAAGTAAAACCTGAAAACATAAAGATGATCTCCCGACAGCAGTAGTCTCTCTCTCTGATCCCAGCAACTTCTCTCTCACTCATGCGCCCCAATGAGTGAGTGTGTGTGTGATAAATAGAGAAGCTCACTCTCTATTTATATTCTTTCATTCACTTAATGTCCACTCCAACATGTCGGCCTCACTTAACAATTACTTACTAGAGCCGATATCTCTAGGAGTCTAATAGCCCTAGTGCCCCACAACTTGTGGGGACTTTGCCCCTCCGACCAACAAGGAGGGTTATCTTTAACACAATGGTGGGGACTATTTCCCCGACTTACAATAACTCACCTAGGGTCGACTTCTCTAGGATAGTCTAATAACCCTAGGGCCCCACAACTGCAGGGACTTTAACCCTTGATCAATAGGAGGGTTTCCCACAATGACTTGACATGACTCAATTACATTGCAGATACTTCCCGAAATAAAAATCAGGGTACAATACATAATATATACAAGTGAACACATTTTGAAGTTACAAATACATCAACACTGACACCAAGGCTATCAGTTATAGAGGAAATTGAGACTGCATGGGTCTCCAACATTGTTGGTAAATCAATTCTCAGTCAACTCTATAATGTAGTAAATCGATAAGCCATAGATAAAAGGATCAAAGCCATAGATAATGTAGTAAATTGTGATCGCTATCCTCCAGTTTAAGTCCACCTTGAATAGAAGTGCACTTGTAACCCTCTACTTCTAACTTGCTATGCAACATACTTGCATTCTCTCTGGTGCCGATAAAGATTATTGATTGCCCAAGCTTTTTAGCAAATGGGAAAATTTTTTCCTCAACACCTCTACTTTAGCAAGTTGGTCTGGACATTTCACAAGATACTATTTGATTACATCTAAAGACAGCTCTTCCTTTTTCACAAACACCTGATTTGATTTTGAAATTACTCTAGTTGTGAACTGCTTGAAATTTTCATCATAAGTTGATGAAAAGAGGAGAATCTGACAATCGTCTCGATTTTTCTGAAAGTCCTTTATAATTCTCATGGAATCATCTTGAAACCCATCCTAAGCCAGCATGTGATCATCCTCATCAAACACAAGTATTTTTATGTGTCTAGTACTCAAAACTTTGGTGGACATCCATTGTGTTTGGTACTCAAAACTTTGGTGGACATCCATTTCTTCAGTGTGCCTGGCGCACCAATCACAACTTGATCATTAACTGGTCCACGTCTTAAGGTTGAGACAGTATTTCCAGCATCAGTTAGCACAGCACAAACTGAAGTTATGCCTATATGCTTCCCCATTTTCACCAACACTTCCTGATTCTGCATTGCTAGTTCTCTTGTTGGGCACACACAAAGTACTTGTGGTGCAGCAATCTTGGGATCAACCCAGCTCAACATACCAAGCACGAAAAAATTATTCTTTATAGACTCATTATGAGCTTAAGCAATCAAATTTTGGTAAGGTGGAGTAAGAATCATTAGAATACTTATTGCCTGGATCTTGCTTGGCTTCTCAAATCCCATCTCTGAGTACAGACCTTTGAGTAGTTCATGTGAAAGGTTTAACTTCTCAAATGTCATTGTCGAAGTATAAGGAGTGTCACCAGCAGTAACCACTCTGATATTCGAGTCATCTGAATCGGTCACATCTATGAACTTATCACTTTTCAAAATAGCTTCAGCTCTGTCAAATAGATGAAAAACAAAACTCAAATAGACACCAGACTCAACCAGTTCTATATGATCAATTTCATCAAGAGGGATCACTAGACTATCATCCCTAATCTGCTTAAAATAGGAGGTTCTGTTAAAATTAGATCCAGAGTTCAAGTAGTTAACAAGTGTCCCTTTCATATTTCAAGGTTGTGATTTCTCTTTGGTTCAAATATTGATGAAGCAGTCGATGCGGTTATAGGTCTTAGCTAAAACATTTTAAGAAGGAGAATCTATGGGATATAATTTTAAGAATGTACTCGCCTTTTCTACGGTCAAGAGAGCCATTTTTTAGAGGGGATACTATGCCATTTATAGTGTCCTAGTGGAGGTTATCAAATTGAATGTCCCAATGAATAGAGAAACCACCTATAGAGACAACACCTAAAAGGAAGGTAGAGAAATTGCAAAGGTAGGGGCAAAGAAGTGAAAGATAGGAGCATGAACAACACCCCCATTAGTAGATACAGATCAAGCCCCATCATAACTAGTAGCAGTTGGTATAGATCAAATTGCAGATTCATTTTAGTAGGGAACACTAAAGGTGGTACCACTTATATTTTATTGACAAATCCTAGATACTATACTAAGAACCATGGGACATTAGTTGATTATTGGTCCAAACATTATATATTATTTTAACTAATCCTCACTTTTAAAATATTATCACTCTATCCACCGAATACTGAAGAAATAGATTCATATGTAAAGGTTATTGCAAGCTCTAGGAATAGAGAATACAACTGTGACCACCTACCTTCCTAATCACGAACCCTACATTTAATATATAATTTTTTATGCGGGAAATTCACTTTGGTGTAGACCTTGAGTCTGCCATTGCAACTTGCATTGGTTTCTCTTTAGAGGTAAGTTATTTGGTCTTTCGTAGCAATCTTATCATTTTGAATTATATTGACTTTATCATATGTAAATGTTCTTTTGGTACTTCACTACATTTTTAGGGTTTTAGGGTATTATTTGTGGAGTTCGAATCCACCCTATTGTTGATGTTGAACATTGACATGTTCCAAAGTGTTGAAACATGACGTCCGAGGAGAACCAAGTAAATGTTTTTGCAAGATCATTTCACCTGCACCGTCACATCCAATTCTATGTGCTTGTCATATCCATATCTTATTTCGTCATTTTTCTTTTGTACAACCCCTTCGAGAGTATATCAAATTTTTGACAAGTAAAGGTCTTTGCATCATGTCAATGGAAATTAGTTGATTTCATGCCCTTCACTAGATTTCCAAATACATCTGTTTGTCATTGTTATTGCTACTTCTAATCCCAAAATGTAAAATTTAGGGCCCCGTGGTATCTCCTTAGCATTAAGAAATCAATTTCCTCCATTATTAAGTAATTAACAAAATCCTCCCTATCCTTTGATTAAAATCCCCTTATTGTTTGACTTTTATGGAAAAAAATAACAAAATTTATTAATAGGGTCTATCCATGTCCCCTTTTTATTAACCTTGTTTTCTCTTTAATTTTTTTCATAACCTTTGCCTTTATGTCTTAACATTCATTAAAATTCTTTTATGCTTTATTTTTTAGTAATTTTCCTTTTTACCCATTATTCCTATAAATCCTCTTTTTCATTCATTATTTTTGTGTATATATATTTTTCATTCATTACTTATATATATATAACCATTTCCTTTTGTTAGAGTTTTCACCCAACTCTTTCATGATGCTTCAATGCACACATAAAGATGGGAGTCTACAAACTTCCCAAATTTCTTTGATAGCTCTTGCCAACATGATAGTGACCACAGATTTAACCAAACCACTATCAAACACACCACGCGATGATTCAATGAAGAGAGAGTTATCATAACAATTCAAGGTGACAATGAACGCAGCAAATTTCAAAGGCAGATTCACTGCCATACACATAGAGTACATGGACAGAGAGACGCAGGCATTTGGTGCCTACCAAAAACAAACGAAACACCCACTCGAATAAAGAAAAAATAAAAAACAACGCAAATTCTCTAACCCTTACAACTAAAAAATCGATAACCCACATACCAACTAACAACAAAGTGAATGGGCACATAGGTAGCTTGGGGGGCATAAATAAATAATGCTTCAATGACATAGTGGGTAGACCTTTAGTGAACCAGCCAAGAGACATTCCATGCATAGGAAACGACAGTAGAAACTTTAGCAGAAGGGCAGACAGAGAACAAATCCCCGTCATGAACTGTCACATTTCATGCAAAAGGGAAGACAAAGTTAAGCATTCCATGTATTTCAGTATCATTTACCAAGAATTTATTTCTACTAGCACATCCACATTGTTTGTGGTTAGATCAAGTGGATAGGAATCAAATAATTGAGAAATAGTGATGGAATGGAAGACACTTTGGAATTTTTTTATTCGTTATATTATTCTTATTAAACTTGTTCAACTTTGAGTTATACATGACTAGCTATGTGTTATCATCTACATTCTTCTAACTTGCTATGCAACATACTTGCATTCTCTCTGGTTCTCACAAAGATTATTGAATGCCCAAGATTTTCAGCAAATGGGAAAGTTTTGTCCTTCAACACCTCTACTTTAGCAAGTTGGTCTGGACATTTCACAAGATACTGCTTAATTACATCTAAAGACAACTCTTCATTTTTCACAAACACCTTATTTTCTTTTGAAATTACTCTAGTTGTGAACTGCTTGACATTTTAATCATAAGTTGTTGAAAAGAAATAAAATGGATTCTTACTCATAATCCAAACTCTCTTGGGGGAAGAGTTGTCATCCAACAAGAGCTTTCTGATAAATAGGATATGTAGTAGACCCAACACGTCTCTCATGTATTTGTTTCAGAAACGGCTAGCCTAACCCTTATTCTAGTGAATTTTTCTCGTCGTTGATATCCCCTAGTGAAAATGGTGGTGTGATCGTTGATAATTTGGATTATCGGGCACTCCTGCAATCATAGTTAAGTTATTATTGATTACCCACCACAAAACAGAAAACACAAAGTCTTCTTTGGAATCGAGGAAATGCATTAGTTTTTTTTTCATACAATCTACAAAACATCATTTTTTGTATAAGTATTCCGAAAATCCTGAACACAAGGAACATTGATCTCCTCATATTTGCATGCCACAAGCATAGGAGCTATTCCAACAAGTTGCAACTCAGTTCTTATTATATCTCTTTGAGATGAAAGATATATGTCCATGAGATTTACTGCCAGGAACAGAGTCTTAGACATGAGGCCATATTCCCAATGGACCTACAGAAACAGGAACAAAATGACATTAGTGCTTTCAATGGAATTTAAATTTCAAGAAAGATTAAGATCAGTTTGTCATTTGTAGAATGATGGAAAGGGTTGACCTCAATAATCCAGTCTACCAGAACAGCTCTCATACTTTAATTTATGTTAGTTTGATGAGACATGTAGTTTGGAGGAAGTGTTCTATAACGGATGAACAAATGAACCATTTATTTTCTCATTACTAGTGAAAATGAAAGTACAGTGAAGCATCAAATTCATTGATACATCAATTTCAAGTTCAACTTGTAGAGTTGACAAATCAAAGCATAAGAATTTTACGGAGTCACCTCATGTACTCAATATCTGTCTATTGAATCGTTATAAGAAAGACATAGTGACTTCTGCTACTTGCATTGATCTGAATTTTATCTTTCACTGATTGCAAGTCCTTGTTTTCACCTTTCATATGGGTTCGAAATGGCACCAACTTCTAGCTCTTGAGGTGCAGGATCCTGGAAAAAAAAAATATTCTTCTCATTTGAAATGGAATATGGTTGGAGGTAATTATGTTGCATGTATCAAATTAGACAGAGTTAAAGAGCTAGTTACCAAGGAGTGCAAAAACCCATTGTATCCAACAAGATTTTGAAAAAGTTACAGTAGTAAAACAGAAAAGAATAAGAAAATGATGGAAATCAAATGTGTAGAATTGACAGCACCTTAGAATATACAATGTGAGTTTTTCTTTTTTGTTCTCGGTTCTTGGAAACCGGTTGAGATAAAAGCATTAGTTGCAGCAAGAACAATTGATGCTTTAATCTATTGTGAATTCTAAAGTGTTAATATCTTGTTGTTGCTTGTAGCTTTTGGTGTACGTATGGACCAGATGACCACCGAAATATTGACAAACAACATGTTGATATATCCAAAGTGCCTACACATGGTAAGGGGAGTCGTCCAGGTCGTAAGCATCTAAGATGTGGTTGTCTTTGTCATTTTAGCATCTGCGTACTCAAGAAGGCCCCGAAACGCTTCCTAATCACTTATAGTGAGATGAATCATATAGATAATCGGGGTAAACCTTACCATGGACAAGAGGTTGTTGATTTTGTAGGCATAAGGGCATACCATGCACCTCATATTAGCAAAGAACTATGTCAATGGGTAGAAACATGTTTTCTTTTGGGGATGTTTGTTGAATGTGTACATCAAAAACATCGTGAATTAGTGCATGATTTAGTATCCTCTTTTGAAATAGAGTTTGATCGAAATGATTTTATTTCACGTGATGAGATTGGCAATATAGAGAGAAAATTGAAACATGCCCAATATATGTTTGAAAAGAATGATGCCCAAAGTGTGTGTATATGGAAAGCTACAAAACCTGATAAAGTGTTCTACTGCTCTGAGTTTGACAAAACCGTAGATGATGAGAGTCACACACCATTCATTGTAGGCAGCCAACTACCATTACAGCTGGAATGGATGAGGAAATATGGTCATGATAGTATATTAGCAATGGACTCTACATTTGGAACAAATCGTTTTAAGGTATGTTTATATATCATGTATGTACTTTTTCTTCTGTCATTTGTTATTTATGATATGATTCAATCATGTAGTGATCTCATATTTTTTTTTGTGCAGTTCCAACTTTATACATTTTTGGCATTTGATTACCAACATAATGGTGTTCCTCTGGCATGGGTCATCATGTCAAGATCTTTCACCTCGTATATTTCCAAATGGATGGAAACACTACTTATTAAAGTACGCATGGGTATGTTGGACTAGAAATTGAATGCATTCATGGTAGATGATGCAGCAATGGAGATTGGTGCAATTAGGTACATGTAGCTAGTAGGGTGTTTTTTCCCTTTTCTTGAAATAAAATGTTTCTCACAATACTAAAGACACATTATACAAATAGGAATATATTTTTAAGATTGTGTAACATATTTATCCAATAGGGCGACATTTCAATGTGAAGTCTACTTATGCAATTGGCATGTCAAAATGGCATGGTTAAAAAATATTGTCATGAAAGTTAAAGATGAAACTACAAGGTGTTCGATGTTTGATCGTTTAGGAGACATTAAGCACAACCAAAAAAATGCAGATTCTTCTCTTGAGGAGGCCAATAGGTTTCTAAATGAATTCAAAGAAGAAAATGCCTTTATTGAGTACTTTCAAGCACGATGGTTGGACAGAATAGGTTTGGGTTCATACTATAATATCTAGAGATTTATCTTTAATGACTAGCCTATGGATAATCCTCAACTGCTATGCAATATTTTCTATATTTTTATATTTCACATACTTTTAGATTTCAAATTTCATGTTTTCACAATAAATTCAAATTTCCTAGCTATTTCTTTCACTCTTATCCTATGTGTTTAGCCTACTAGCATTTTCTATATTTATTAGTTTATGTTCTCTAATGTTTATCAGGAATATGGGAAAAACGTTTCCGTACTTTAAAGCATGCTGGACAAGAAACAAATGGGGCCATCGAGTCATACCATTCACACTTAAAAAATGTATTTTTAAGGTCAATATGGTCATCTTCCCATCGACGAGTAGATTGGTTGGTGCATCAATTGATAACAGTGGTCCACATATTTTATTAGTGGTGTGAATGCATAAAGGAAAATGGTTTCCACAGAAATTTTAGAGTGGAGAAAATAGAAGCTCATTGCTGGCTAAGAGCAGAATCTATTCCAGATGATGACGTTACACTGCACCAGTCGGATCCTTCGATGGCATGGGTGAAAATCCAACATGATGAGATGAAAAGATACATGGTATGACAATCAGGTCCAAACTTTGCTATGTGCGATTGCAACTAGGAAAAAAATGGATATTTGTGCAAACATGTCATTAAGGTTACCATGATGAGGGACAAAAACAAGTTGGAACAAGAAGAGCTAGAAATAAGAATCGATGAAACAACTTCATATCAGGTTATTTGAGTATTTCATAATGGATATTTAGATCATTAGCAATATTTTATATCTTAAATAGTAGTTGTTGTGTCCTAATATGTTGCAATGTTTTGTTACCAGATCGCTGAAAACGATGGTTTTGGAATTGCAAATGGCTTGGATATTCCTGTCATGGTAGTCATTTCATAACTTGGTTCATTTTATAGTTTTCTATTACTCTTTTACTATTGATGTGAAATTTTCTTTATTTGTTTTCAGGTATATAATAATGTTAATGGTTCGATGGCTACTTCTAACAATGTAAGTCGAAGTCATGATCAAGGAAGCGTATCACAACGTATTTGAGACATTTTTTAGTCGATTATGCAGTTTCCTAGTGAAGAATCACATCTCCACTTCCTAGAGAAACACATGGAAGATGTTGCCAATGAGTTCAAAGAAACATTGGTATCAAGCAGTTTAGGGTTGGACCATCCTACTGCTCCATATTTCCGACAACTGGAAGATGGATTTGGGCATACCCTACAACATCAAAAAGATTTGTTGGAAAGGATTGTCACCCATAAGCGCTCTTACACATCATCTAGTTCTGCATACTTTCCTCCCCCAACACATGGGACTAAAAGGAGAGAAACATTTGATGATGTCCTCGATAGAGCTGCCAAAAGAGATAATGAAAAAAATCCAAATAAGTGAAGGTGAGAATTACAAATATGAAAATTTGGTTATTCTAAAATGTTTAAGCTTGCAGCATGCATGATATAGAATTCCATCACTATGAAAATACATTAATTCTTCTATGGTTTGTAATTCAAGATAAAATGAAAAAAAAATTATGCTCATTTCCATATTTCCTTGCATCTTTTTCAAGTGTCTTTGAAGCTTGGATATCATAGCATGAAGAGAATTGGCATGAATAAAGGATTAGGAGAGAAGGAAATGATTTTTGCAGTACATTTATGAGAATAACAATCTCTACATTGATATTTAACTCCATGAATTAAGTTACTTAGAAAAACTATCTATTTAATAGAGGTCTATGTTTCCATTTATGTCCTAGTTGCTTTGAGTGTTTCGATAAATGCTACAGTCATCCTGATGATAGTAAGATAGATGATATTTAATTTCTAATAATCAAGCTCTTCATGTCTATGCAACAAATGATCTAGAAACAGGTTGTTATTGTCATCACTTAACAAGCTTTTAGTGTATGGTTTTCTTTGTTGTTTCATATATGAATCATGTTTAAAATACTCATATTACATTGTCTTTGTTATTTAATGTATGAATTTTTATATAATACTCATATTACTCGTTACTCAACCAAATCAAGATGCTCAACTGGAAGGCGCTTTCATGTTTCACTAGTTGGTAGTTGTGGCTAACACCCACAAATTTAGAAGATTGACTATTTTTGGGATATTTTAATGTTGCTCCATGTGTTTCCTACTAAGATTAGGGATTATTAAGTGCCCTATCCCTGATAACACCATCAACTCCAATTCTCCTAGTTTTATGTGGAAATCTCTACCAAGCCATCATATCTCATCAAAGGTGGCTCTCTCCTAATATATTCTTTTAATTTTGATCTTCCTACTATCAATTCAGATGTGATTTAAAGGTTTTTTTTTTTTTTGCTTTGAAGTTACAAGGCCAGTGCTTAACAAGGGAACATGTCCTACTCTCTTGCATGTTATGCCAACCAAACAAGACTTTCTATTTATATAATAGTTCAAATCCAACACTCGAATCAATTAAATTTCTTCCCATTTATAATAAAATCAAGTAATAACCAGACGTAAAATACTTCATTCTTGTTATTGTCATCGCCATTGACCTGAGATATTAAACATATATTTATAGTTATATGCCTATACAAAGTTGGTTGTAGGTACACACACATGCATGGTATTGAGGGAAAATTCCCTGTGTATTGGTTGGATATTTCCAAAACAGATCCCAGCGATGGCTGTAGGTAACTTCCTAGATCTTGATATAGGTACAATGCAATTCTTGCTGTGGCTAATGCTCAATACAGTGCACAAGCAAAATTACTGTCAGTGACCAAGCAATGGGATTCTTGGGTTGTGGATACCACCCAACAATTCAAGCAAACAAATTGTAGTGCTTTGGGTAATAGACTGGATGAATAAATTTTGGGATGCTGCAAGGAACTAACATACAAGTGAATTGCTAGCGAGGCATAGTGCATATGGTTTACTAGGGACTCAATCAATGGGTAGTGAAGGATTGCAATGTCAATTTTGGCAAGAATTTCCAACAACTATTTTCCTTGCACTGTTGACAACCTCTGCCTCTCTTATGGATGGTTTGGTGTAGACAATCGTTGTAGCCGTCACTTGAACAATTGAATGTGCGCATGAGTTTTGCATTCCTCTTCCTTGCTGCTATCACCGGTCTGCTATCAAAATCATCCCCGCAACCTTTTCCATTAGATATATATTAAAAAATGAAAGAGGAACATCATGTGTGTCCTACAGCTTGCTACCACTTACTCCACATGCCAAAAGAATCTTCATTTGCTAAGTGATTTTTTTTGGCTCAGAGATATATCTGGGCATGCTCCAATTCCTTGTCTCAGGAGAGGCCAACCATATGTTGTTGTGCTATAGTGAATATTTGGAGAAATATAACTATGCGTTGTTGGAGGCATATGTGGAATACCTTATACAAGAGAAAATTGAGGTTGGCAATCAAATAATATTTTCAAAGACCCAATTTAAGAGCATTGCATGTTTTTTTTAGGGAATTGATTTTTGAATGACCCCCACCAAAGGTTGAGTAATGAGTTTACAAGATCTTGCAAGCAATCTATTTGGGATGTGTAATTGGATCCATTTATTAGGTATCTGTATGACCAATATTTAGATCATCCATTTCTACAAAAAGAGTCTATTTTTGTGTGAAGCACAACATTAGGGAAACAACAAATACAATTCTAATTGTGATGTGAATAACCGAAAGTGTACACTTAAAAGAATAACCAGAAGTGTACACTTAAAAAAAACAGAAACTATGTACACTTGTATGCAAGGAAATATCTTCAAACTTGAATCAACATCTTCAAAGGTTCTGCCACTTTCTGTAGGTAATTTTGGGGAGACCAGTCTTCACTTTGATAACCTTATGCTATATTTTTCTCTGATTCAAGTCCAAGTGTTATTGTATATGTTACACACCTACAAGGAAACCCTCGTGCAAGGTATAGTTTGTGTTATATTCAAGACATGCAAAGATTAACTAATGAGATTTTATTGTTAGCCTTCATTAGGGGATGTGTTTTTCAGCAGTTATGGTGGTCATTAGTTGTGTCTAAAAACTATATAGGCTATTAGGGTGATGATACCATCCAGAGTTGGCCCCTTCTTTCAAAATATGTAAATAATAAATTGTTCCACTACTATCTAGTCTAGTATGAGGGAGAGGTTCTCTTTCAAAATATGTAAACAATGAATTGTTCCACTACTATCTAGATGAATATGAGGGTGAGGTTGTCACATCACATAACATACCAAAAAAAAGTATTTGTCAGTTTGGCTCAATTTTAAATTGGTTTCCAGAACTTAAATAATTAAAACCATCATAGAATTCCTAATCCTTGATCTATCAAGTACCTAAAATTATTGGGATGTATTTTTTTATCATTTAATATGAAAGAATCAACACATGACATGGAATTAAATGATGAAAAAAAATTCACACCTCAATACATTTGATCCCTCTCGATGCTTGATAGGTTGAGTCTAAGATGTATCAATGTTTGTTTTTGAGCTTCTCTTGAGCCATGATATTGGAAATTTGTAAGTGGACAATGTAAACTATTCAAGTCACACTAAGAATGTGAGATTCTACATGTTAAGATGAAATTTATTATGTTTGGGAACCTACCTATTAAGCTTACTCGGAATCATATCTCTTGTTGTAAAGTGGTTGGGTTTTATCTCTAGTTATTTAATGTGGAAATTTCATTTATAGAATTATGTACTCCTTAAATCCCAATTTCTTTTTACTAAATTTTCTACAATGACTTTACAAACAGGTTGAACCATCATAGGTTCACTTTTGGATGTGTGGACCATTTTAATCTTTACAAACAGGTTGAACCATCATAGGTTCACTTTTGGATGTGTGGACCATTTTAATCACAGGTATAAAAATATTCATTGCATGGAATAAATGAATTTTGTATTTGCATTTGTATTTTGTGTCATTTTTGGAAAGTAGTGGTGAAAATGATAAATTTTATATTGTGTTTTGTATATCTTCACAGGTTGAAGCTCCTATTCAAAACCATTTATCCAATACATGAAAACATTGAATCAGTAAGTGCAAAACAATGAAAGTAAGAAGAGGGTCCTTAGGCACAAATTCTATATTATGTTTTGAATATCTTCATTGGGACTGTTGAATCTACTATACAATACATGCACATGTCGAATCCATAGGCACAATAATAGGAGTAACAAGATTTCCCTATAATGGAGCCCAATGTTCTAGGGAGCTCAATACATCAGCAATATATTTTTATTGAACAATGATAACATGCTGAAAATTATGCATGGCACAAACTTACAATTTTATACCAACCATTACATTGTGGGGAAAACATTCTTCTTTATTAAAAGAGCCACACCATGAGTGACACCAAAACAGTTACAACCAACAAGCATACGCATATCAAAGATGTGTAACAATGTACAAACTTAAATTTTGATGAAATAGATGTTGATAACATTTCATTTTTCACACCCCCCTGGAGTGGACATTTCAGCGGACAGTAGATCAACAAACATCCTATTTATATTTGACTGGTGGTTGATCGTAAAGGAATGAAATTCAGCAGCAATGGTTCTTGCTTCTACATGAAGCGGTATTAAATTCCTTTTTCTTACTTGGTATATTCCCTTCATTTGGTTACATAGAAGGAGAGAGTTGGTGTATACACATATGTCATTGGCACTGTACATTTTGGTTGTTTTTAGCCCTTCTATAAGCGCAATGTAATAAGCTTCATTGTTCGTTGTCCTCCCACAAATCTCTCTTTTCCTTTGGAAAGTATCATTCAAAAAATTGTTGCACAGGACATATTCAATGATCGCTTGTCCCAGGTTGGGATAATAGGACACTTGAATGCACAATGTCCAATCTTGCACCATCTTCTTTGTATCAGACGAGCTACAAAAAGAAGAACAACACAAAAAGAAAACAATTTCTCATGAGATGTCAATAAATTTTTTATATTTATCACATTGATTCAATAGATAAGTACATACGAAATTACAGCTGAATATTGCCAAGTAAAATAGAAATCCCTAGTGAGAAACAATTGAATTACCTAACCAGTTGATTTGGTTTGTTGATGCTTCAACCTATACATAAAATAAATAAATAACATGTCAAAACTGGAATCTATATAACTCTAGAGCTAAAAGAAATACTGAGCTTGAGAGCTAAAAGAAATAATGAGCTTAAACATGCAAGAATCACAGGTTGGATAGGCACACTTACATAAGAAAGAAGAAGGGTGCATTTGAGAAGGGTTAGATTAATGCATGCACAGATCAACTAATGGGGGTGCAATCAACGATGCATAAGAGTTAAGTAGATGAGGGCACATGCATAGAAGGAATGCAGACTTAAACCGGGCAGAGTATACCATCGGTGAACAATAGTCCGAAGGTAGCCTGAGTCAAAGGTAAATATGCCTTTGTTTAGTGAAACCCTCATGCAAACTGAGGCTTATATGGCTAGTTATAAACTGCATAAAGTTTAGTGGCAGTTGGACTGAGGATGCATTTACACATGCATGACAAAGAGTTTATTTTGGTTTAAGGGGCACATTCATGAAGCTTAGTGACAGCTGAAATGGGAGAGGGGGAATTCTCTAGACATATCAAAGAACTGGTGTTTTTTAATTATAGAAAATTGATGTGCTTGGAAGCTGCAAATTATGCATGTTGTTCTCTTTTTTCAAATTTAGGTGTTCGAAGATCTAGTATCCATTATCTGTTGTCTTGATGATTAAATCAGTTTTCGGATTCCTAGAGTAGGGTTAGTATTAGGAGTTCATATCTGCTTACCATGTCTTAGAAATTAACATGCAATCCCATCCATCCCACCTCCTTAAGAAGTTAAGATAGTCTTCTAAAACATATCTTTTCATTTTTACTGCTAGTGGTGCATGCGTACATTTATAGCTTGATTACTAAACTAAGTATTCCTTATCTATGAGAGGATAAGGTAAATCACTGATATTAGATTGTGTATTCTCAACTAACAAAAATATTAATATTAATATTTTTCCTGAATCAGGCATATCGCATTTCTTAAATCCACAATTTCTAATATCTCTCACTAACTAGTAACTTGCTATGTGTTGTATTGTTATATTGCTAATTAGTAGTATGCTAAAAGGGAAGGGTGAAGCAACTTCACCGAGTGACTAAGGAACATGTAAGTACATCTTTCCCAGTTCTAACTCATTGTTCCTCCATTAGTCACTCACTTTCTCTTATTTTCCAGTCAATTTGGTTAGCCATATGCTAAGTTTTAGTGTCCTAGGCTTAGTTGAATGTTTTATTGCCTTCCTAGTTTGATTTAAATTTTAAACCTCCAATCCTTAAGTAAAATATTCCATTTCAGTCCTAGGATTAGGCACTGATCTCCTATGTATATTTATTCCAGTTGTGTATGGGCATTTTTAGCTTAGTATATGACTTTTAAGCTTTTTGTTCTGTGCATTTTAATCTATGGTCTAAATAAACCAGCAAGCTATTAGTGTTAGGAATACACTTAATCACAACCAACAGCAACATCCAATCCCTGCTCTTCATTTTTTTAAATATTTAATTGATAAATAGCCCAAGAATAACTCATCTCAAGTGTTGGTATATTTCCTCCTAACACCTAAATCCCTTAGGCACCATAGCTCTATTATATCTAAACTCCATGTTCAGCTGCCAGTGTTATTTCATGTTAATTAAACACTTGGGAAGCCATCATTAATTTGATTTTAGTAATTTTCAGGTGCTTCTATTTATGAAGTAGCTTGTTCATTGACATTTCTATTTATCTAGTTGCTTTGTCCTTAGCTATAGGGGTTATCTCATTTATCCATTAACCTTAAAATCCCCTTTAGCATTTTCCCCTAGGGATGTTGACTTACCTATTTGTTAAGTCTTCAAGGCACCTCCTTCCCTTACAAATAGATCTTGTTGGAACTGTGAGAAAGCTGGTTCTGTCGGCAAGTATCCCAGAAAGCTTGATTGAAGACACCTCCCATGACAGTTCGGGTCTTCTTCAATGAACCTAGGAAACCTAAAGAGAGGGGACTCTTCCTATGTGACACTTAGGGGAATTTTCCACCAGTCTGATGATTGTTTAATCCTTGCATACCTTAGATCATCAAATCGCTTGACAACAAGAACTTATCCATTTAAGCCTTGTTCAAGTCGAATTTTATAGTGGTTGTTAAGTTCTTAACCATATTCTGTGAATGAGCTCAAGAAACTGAAGTTAGGCCATTGTCTAGGTTCTTCCTTATGCAAGAGCCCTTCCTTATTTTGTAACAAAGTGTCTTAAGAATCTATCCCCATGTCATTCAAATTTAAAAGTCAATGAAAATAGCTTGAAATTTGAATAGTGAGGAGGTAAGTTTCGCACTCTCCCCACCCGGGTTCAAATCCCCAATTAAACCTTGGCATATTTTGATAGGGCTAGGAGAGTAGGTGCCCCCTTGATTTGAACCCCCATCTTAGGTGTGTTTCCATATGTCTCAGCCCTTTTTAATTCACGAGAAATTGGTATATCTAGCTTGCAGGATGTTGGATATAATCTTGGGTTATAGCAGCTGCCAGCTGGATTTGAACCTTCACCTCATCCAGGTAATCCTGTCTAGTTACAAATTCCCATGGCTAAAAAAGATCTTAAAATTATTTTTTTGGACACTCTATTCATTATTTGTGAATCTATATTATAGCAAGTGCTTCAAAGGGTGGTTGTAAATCTATCTTAGAGCAACAATCAAGGAACAAATTGCACCTAAGTTCTAATGCGGACAATATTCAAAAGTGGTTTGAGTACTTTGTATATTTTCTTTCTTCCTTTTGAGATAAATACAAAGCTGCAAAACATTCCTTAGTTAGGATGGACAGGCTTTACTGATCAGAAGTTCTACATTTTACAATATGCAATTATCAGAATTGAGTCTATACGCTCTTGTTTATTTACTTCCCTATGAAAATAGTGTGTAATTCGCTCCATTGAAGCTCAATATGTCCCCCTACACCTGAAGTCTCACATATGCTTCATCTCAGCATAAATGTCATATGGATAGTAAGAAGCTTCAAGTTTCATTATATCCTCTCGAATACCATCCTCAAAATTTTCCATTCATTTTCTTGAAAATATTCTTCCTTTCTTGTTGTCATTCCAATTTTTTGAGTTTTTTTTTCCAACTCATCCCAAGCTCTAAATTCACATCGTAAACAATACTGATGCTTGTAGGATTTCAAATTGGTGTTCCACAACTTGAGCAATTTTCTCCGACCAGCTTGCTCTTTTCTTGAAAATTTAATAGGATTAAAATTTCAGATGACTAGCAAAATGAGTTGAAGGGATATTTGCACTATGCCAAAAACATGACACTTGACTATTGCTTGATTAAATTAAAGTTGCCACTAAGAGAATCTAAAATTCCAAATCAATCCAATTCGTCAGTGAATTGGCCTTCCCTTAGCCTTTGTATTTCCAATATTTAGTAGTATAATTTGAAGATTTCCTCAACCCATGAATACCAAAAGTGATGATTCGGATTTGGAAAAGTTTAACCTACCTCTTCTATATTTGTAGGACTTAATGTCATTGAAATTATAGGTTACCGTACACTTTCTTGGTCAATGTCTTTCCTACCACACTATCATGTTGGGCCAATAGGATTGCTTCTCGACTCTCAAAATCATATATTTAGAAAGCTTCCAACTACAATTTGATCAAATTGGTACTTACAATGACTATGCTTCTTTTACAACTTCTACAGGTTTTCCATTTATGCTATCCACATAATGGAAAGAGCTTCCCTGTGGATTTACTACAATGCATTCAAGTTCTGCCTACTATTTCATGAATACTTTAATTAACTCTTCCTCATTTAGATTTTACATGTGAGCTCATTTCTCTCCCAACGTACTCAATGCTGATTACCATAGCATCACTTGGTGTGATGACAAAATATTACTAATGAAGTAGCAAACATAGGCACATGATTCCAATAGGACTCAATTTGGTTTCAATTATCACACCCCAGAAGCTGAAGCCACTTAACAATTTGAAGTGTATGATGATGGAAATTGAGACATGCCACTCAATGTTTAAACCAGATTTCCTTTTGACCATTCATGACTTTAAATAAAGTGAAGACTATAAAATTGAAATTGGAATTGTATATCTTAAACACCTAATGAAGAAAATTGTAGGAACTTAACTTTATCTGACCATGGAAACGGTTTGAATCAAAGATATAAGCAAGTCTGAAATGCAGTTGAAGTTTAAAGTTTAAACTGTTATTGGAGCTCTAAAACATTTGATGGAAAATATACTTTAGGTTGTATTCCCCTTCTCTTTCACTTTTAAACTAGATTCTCAAACTTCCCTGCCCTACAGTCATTTCAAGTGGCTAGCCATTTCTGAATTTCATTTCACCCTTTAGTCACAATAGCCACGTTTAGAAGAGAGAGCCAGAAAATAGTTAAATTTTGTTGAAATGGAATAACAGTCACATGTATTGAAATTTAGGAATAAAAACTACTGCCAATAATAGTGCAACACTGAATGCACGCACAACAATTAACGACACAAAATAAACATGCACGGAATCAAACGATAAACATAGAGATGCAACGAGAATAACAAAGTGTCAAAGACATTTATTAAACTAATGGTCCATGTAGATATAAAGCACATATACTGAATAAACATCCCAAACATCCCATGAGGGGCTTCTTATCTCACCCATTGTCACATCTATTCCAATGCATTTGACATCACTTTCGAACTGTACACACAACTATTAAAACCACAAATAAACATGCATGAAATCAAGATAAAAAGAGATATACGATGAGAATAATAAAGACATTTATTAAGGTAATGGTCCCTACAGGTACAAAGAATAAACATACCATGAGAAACTTCACAATCTGGCAATAGTGGAATAATTGGCAAAGACCCATTTCATGAAAAATGCAGTGAGGAATCGTGAAGGAATCTAGCAACACAATTTACTCCGACTCGGTTTCATTTCTACAGCTTCTTTTGAGTATGAGATGGAGAATGGATTGGATTGGCGATGGAAAACTTGTGTAATATGGTGTTCACAAATCTAACATTTCTACCATCACTCCCAGTAGATTATGGGGAACTTGCAAGCTTAAGAGATTTAGATCTTGTTGGCTGCACTAATCTTACAGGACTGCCAAAATCATTCTCCAAGTTATTGCAACTGCAGTATCTAGCATTGCGAGAGTGCAGGAATCTGTCCATCCCACAGTATATTTTGGGAGAAATTTCCACACTAGAGTTTGTTGACTTCAAAGGATGTGCACAAAAGAAGGAGTATGATATGGAGAAGAGTGTGTGCAGAGAAGATGAATCTGTCAAAGTCTAAGGGAATGGGAACTAGAATGTGGAACAAGCAACCAGGCTAGGGGGTTTCGGGCTATAAGAAACGTGAACCCACCCCCATTTCCAGTTTTGGGTAACGCGAATTTTCTAAGATAATAGACCAGGATCTTTCTTATTGATTTACTACATTACAGAGTTGACTGAGAATTGATTTACCAACAAACTAAGCAAGCATGAGTTGAGAAGCTTGATTTACCTTGCGTCCAGGATTTGAGAAGCTTCCTTCACTTGAGAGGAGAAGCTGATCTAGTCACAAACGATCTTCCTCAACGCAACTCTTCAACATTGCTCAGAAATGGAGTTGATTGAACAGGGGTCATCGTGAATAGGGGAGGGAGATCGGATCAATGGGAAAATTGGGACCAAGCGGGAGTGTCGACGTTTGAAAAGAATTGGTTGGTAGCTAATTAATGCAGGATGCGACAGGCAGGGTGGCAGCAGGACGGCGGTGGCGATGGCGGTGGCAGCAATAGGACAGAGGCAGACGACGGATGGATAGGGCTACCGATATTTTGAAATTTCATCAATGGTCGAGGTAGGGACTAATATAGGGACCCACGCCAGGTGGCTTATCCAGCATGAACGTACATGTTGGATAAGCTCGGACATAAATTCTAGGGATCATATTGATACAAGTCCAAGGTTGGTATAATTATATCGAGGTTCAGTGGGTGGTCCACTTGGGCCCTTTTCTTGAGATAGAAGCCCACTAGTTCCTGTTCCGTGGGATAGAATCTGAAACCTGGAAATTCCTTGAAATATCCCTACACTTTCCCATCGTTGTAATTATATAGTTCCTCCAGTTGCATGGCAATATGATACATATATTTTGAAGAACTGCTTACGAATTGCCTTACTATGCTCTCTATAAATAGGAAGTTTTTCACGTATTTTTGTAAAGAAAGGGCGAGGAAGAGGGATAGATATTCGAAACTTGAAATGTTGAATGGAAGTAGTAGGGAGAAAGAATGGTCCACGCATACAAGGAAACAGTGAATAATATAAATAGTTTTTCTTGTTCAAAGTCTTTTTACTATCTAAAATAAATAAAATACATAATGATGAACTGAATAATATTTTACTAGCTAAAATACATAATGATGAAAATTTAGAGAAAAACAAAGAACCTAAACATAATTTTCCAAAAACTACACCCTACAAACAATGTAAGGGAAGGAAAATGAAATTTTCCAGTAATAGGGCTGAAACTTCCAATAAAGAATCAGCCAAAAATCACACAGAAAAACAACAAGATTCTAGTGAAAGAAGTGATGATAATAAAAAGAAAAAGAAGTACAAACCGTATGAAATATCTAGGGAGTTTAAAAATATTAAACCACCAATGTTTAACGATGAAATTGAAATATGAGAAGAGGCAGAAGCCTGGTTGCAAGGAATGAAGTAATACTTTCAAATCTATAATGACTCTGACAACTGAAAGATAAAATGGCCATGTATAATTTATCTGAAAAAGAAGATACATGGTGGCAGGATATAAAGAAAATAAAGGGAATAAAAAAAAAGATAAGTAACCTAGAAAATCTTTAAAAAACATTTTAAATGAAAATACCTTTCAAAACAGTACTACAAGGAAAATGCTAAGTAATTTTACAAGTTAAGACTAGGAGCTATGGACATGAAAGCGCTATGTAGTAAATTCATGAGTCTGCTTCATTATGTACCATATATAATAGATGAAAAACCAAAAATACGACGTTTTCTCAGTTGTTTTCCTATCATATTTAAAGAACTGATTAAGTATGACAATTTGAAGATGTTGGAGGAAGCAATGAGAAACAAAAATTTTTGTTATGTACAGAGTAAAAATAAAAGAGAAAGTGTGCCAATTTGGAAGACTAAAAGGACAAATAACTTTGATCTAAGAAAGAAAAATAATAAATTCCACTGATCTTGAACATGCCACTGATGTTACTGCAAATCAACCCAAGCTCGTTCTACAAACCTTTTTCGCTGAAATTCTTACATATATTGTTCGCCAGATAAAAAGACTTATCCTTGAAAAATCCATTACTATGCTCCATGTTGGAAGATTTATGAGCAACATATACATTTTAATCGAACTGATCTGATCCATAGTTAAGACAAAAACAATCCTCTATCTTCCTGTATTTCGGGTTTAAAACATTTTGAGAATTTGTAATCACTGCACCAAATAGAATTCTCATTAAAATCCTGAGAATGGGCAGCATTCCAGGCAAACAAATATGGTTGATCACTTCAGTTGTGATTGCATCTGCCACAGAGATCGTTAACATATTTCGACCTTAAGAATTCATGATCCACTCTGTTGAGACTTCATGATCAACTCTGTATTGGGACATTGAAGCCATAATTACCGATCTTACCGATCTTAAAGAGTACCCTCGGCATTTCAAAATTTGAAATTCAAAATTCAGAAAACTGTAAACTGGTGAAGTTGGTGGATAGGACATCGGAGGTGGATGAATGACATGCACATGCGGATGGACACAAAGCTGTCGTCGCTGTCGGAGAGCCTCCCGTCGAGGATTTCGTCGTCCGGGCGAAATCGTCGCACATCTAGACGACTCCTAAAATCAATATGGAGAGTACACTTTGTCTCATCCTCCTACAATCTAGGAAAAACATATATGCTAGTCCACCCCAAATTCTAAAATATAAACACCTATGGATGTACTCACTTGTATAATTTTAATGGTTAAATGATATAGTTGTGAGTAAATGGTTTTGAGATCATGTTAGTAGATAATTTGGAAATAACTCCCCAAATTGATTATTTCTAAGATGTATTAAAAATTAATTAAAATATTTTGAAAAATTTATAACTAACACACCCACTTAACTCGTGGCTCAGATAGGCCACAAGTATGTCTATGATGTATTAAAAATGAATTAAAATAGTTTGAAAAAAGTACAACACAACCACTTAACTTGTGGCTCATGAACATGGATAGGCTACAAGTTAAGTGCCTCAAATAACTAATAAGTTATTTGTTACTTGTTCTTCATGAGTAGCTATAATCACTGGTTGACTATGCCTCTGCCTTTGCTACATGATATCACTTCCTTATTTTAGTTAAATGGGGTGTTTGTCAAAAAGGCCTTTATATTTTCCCCCTTTTTTCCTTCTTTTATAATTATTTATTTCCAATCATAATATCAAACATCAATATGGACATTACACTTGTCTCATCCTAATGTAATTTAGAAAAAATATAACTACTAATCCATCTCAAATTCTAAAATATAAACACCTATCAATATAATTATTAAAATTTTATTTTATCATAAAATTAAATTTAATATTCTTCAATATTAGTGTTACAATAATTATATAAATATTCATATTACAAGTGTAATTTAAATAATGTATAATTGCAATTCCTAATAATTATTTCAAAATCATACTACTTTGAAAAAAAACATATATTAAAGGAATCAGTCATTACTATGCATCATAACATATAATGAAATTTCTGACCACCTAGTGTCTTATATGAACCAAGTCAATAAGGCACATGTACTATTGTACAAACACTAGCAATCAGGATTTGCTTATATTTGAAAATGATCAAAATGCTTTTTTTCACAATTCTTCTTAAAGGTTATAATGTTCAAAGATCGGAAAACTTAATTTAATTCTACATGTGCACTAACTCGCATCCAACGTTACCGGCGCACATGTACAAGCACTACAGGACACTTTACCTCTATAAATATTCTTACCACAGGGATGTTTTCAACGTGAATCCGATGTTGAATTATCTTTAGGGTTTGCTAATAAAAGTTCTGATGATTTTGTAATAAAAATAAATTATAAATAGCTTTAGGACAAACTTTTAATGACCGTGTTGAATTGTCGGGTAATAAAAGAAAAATATAAATATATTTAATAAAAAAATTAGCAAACTTTTAAAACGTAAGGTTTAATATGGCTTCGGGTTTGCAAATAAAAGTGAATTATTTATATATTTACTAAATAGGTTAGTGTTTAAAAATGGTTTATGTTTGTTTTTAATAAATTTATTTATTTTATTGTATATTTGTTTATGCTATGTTGGAGAATAGTTTAGAGTTTTTTAAAGGTTTAGTTTTTTTTTATATAGATAATAAAAAAGTATTGAAAATATTTAAAACATTCAGTGATAGTAAACAACTTAACATTTGAATTTGATTTTTTTATTTATTTTTTAAGATTAGATATTGTTTAAATTTTCTTAAAAGTTAAGAAAAATATTTGAAAAAATATATATATGTTTAAGTATCTATAAATAAATAAAATGTTTTTTTTTATATTTTTATCTTAATATGGTTTTGTTATTTATTTAAAAAAAATAAAGTTGGAAGTAAATTTTAAGTTATATTATTTAGATTTTATTTTATTTTTTTAGTTATGATCAATTTTATCTAAAATATATAACTTTTAATTAATTTGGAAATTTTTATTATTAAAATTGTATTTTTAAATTCATAAATAAATATAAGGCTCCTAACTATTCTTATTATAATTAAGTTAACATTAATAAGAATGATATTAACCTTACAAAATAATTGCTAAGGCTATTGTTAAAGGGTTGTCGGTATCCTTTCTCATGGTATCTCCAATGAGAAATTTGGGTTTTTACTTGGGCGTCATATTCATGATGCTATCGGTTGGGCGTCATATTCATAATGCTATCGGTTCAGCGCAGGAGGGTTTACACTCGATTATGACTATAAAATTAAAGGCAGCGCTGGTAAAAATTGATCTTTCTAAAGCCTTTGATCGGGTTAGTTGGACATTTCTTCAGATTATCTTGTCACAGGTTGATTTTTGTCCTTTGATGGTCAGTAGGATTATGGGTTGCCTCTCTTCGATTTCCTTTTTCGTTCTCATAAATGGAAAACCCTCTCCCTTCTTCAAAGCGGGTAGAGGTCTAAGACAGGGTTGCCCTCTGTCTGCTATTCTCTTTGTGTTGATTGTGGAAGGCCTCATCTGAGCCATTTTACATGCTAAAGAAATCAGTTGCTTTAAAGGTATTGGTATTAAAGGGCTATTGCGTCTCACTCATCTGTTGTTCAAGGACGACGTTCTTATTTTCTGTGATGGCTCCCATCAAGATGGTGTGAAGTTCGTCAAGATCCTTCTACTTTTCTAATAAGCCACGGGTATGTATGATTATTAATTTGGAGAATTATTTGTTCTTTGTAGCTGAGATGACCTTACCTGAATTACTAGATTACCAGAATCTTTTTCCTTTTAAGGATTTGAAGCTTGTTGATGGCCTTAAATATTTGGGTTTCTTTCTTTTAAACCTCTTGGTTATGGTGTAAATGACTGGTCTTGGCTCCTTAAGAAGTGTGAAGTCGGGGTTTCTAATTGGATTTTGCGATGGCTTTCCAAGGGTGTGTGTCTGATCCTTATCAAGTCTCTTCTTGATGTCATTCCTATCTATTGGGCCTTTTCTTGGATTCTGAAAAGAATCCTTAAAATCAGTTGGATTCCATCTATTTTCATTTTTTTCGGCCTGGGAATTCTGCTAAAACTGTTTATTCTTGGACACATTGGAGGTGTGTTACTGCTCCTCATGTGTGGGGGTGTTGGTGTGTCAAGTATCTCAGGTTTTTTGCTCTTTCTCTTGCTACTAAGAGCATTTGGAAGGTCATCCACGATTATGGGCTATGGTTGTACATCGTGAAGATAAAGTACATCTTCCCCTTATGAGTGCGTGATTGGATTTGTAAGCCCACTAAATCAGTTAGAGACATTTCTTCTATTTGGTGTGCACCCTCAATGCTTTTGTTGTTATTGGAGAAAATTTGATTTGGAAAATTGGTCATGGTGATTTGGCTAGAGTGGGTATTGATCCATGGGTTGGTTGTGGTGAAATTTTTTCTCTTCCTCTTAGTCTCCTTCATACTCTTCATGATAAGAATCTGTTTTTTATCAAAGATATCAGGTTTGGGACTAGCCCTGTTTCTCAGAGAACGGTTTCGATTGATGCCTCTTTCCTTGGTCTTGTTGGAGAAATGTTGGGATCTAGAAGTCTTTTGTTGCTTTTGTGTGGAATAGTGAATATTAATATTTCTTATTTTGTGGATCAATTGTGTTGGGATGGAACTGATAATGGTCAGTACTCTCCCCATGATGGCTATCGCTTGTTAATGGATAATCTTTTTCTTGGATCTAATCAGCTCTGGTGGTGGAAGCAGATCTAGCGTTTTAATTGTCAACTGAAAACTAAAATCTTTTTATGGTTTATCCTTTCGGACAAAGACTTCACTTGAGATAAGCTACATACAAGGAACTGGTCTGTCCTGAGTTGATGTTGTTTGTGCAAAGAACAAGAGGAATCCATTCATCACTTGGTCATTGATTGCAAGTTTATTAAGCTTGTTTGGATTGCTTTGGAGATTCCTGTTGCAGTTAAAGGTTGTTGGTTTGGATTCTCTACTAAGGAACGCCTATGGAATTGGTGTAGTAATCCTTTAATCTAATCTTTTTATGCTCTTGAATCTATTGTTATTTGGCTGGTTTGGAAGGCTCGTAATGCTTCTTTATTTGAGGACAAGATTCCTCAGCCAACAGTTTGTGCTATCCATTGCTTATCTTTTCTTGTGTCTTTTCCGCAAATCCGTTTGTCTAAGAAACTACAAATTGTTAAACCCTTAGTTCTCAAATACTTCCCCATTGCCTTCTTTGATGAAGCCTCGAAGGATAAGGATGGGTTTTGCGGAGTAGGTGGTATTATTTTTCTTGCTCACAATGTTTTCTATGCCTTCAAAGTTCGTTTAGGTTTGGAACCAACAACTTTGTTGAACTTTCAGTGCTCTGGCTATTGTTGAGATTAGCCAAAATATTAGGCTTGGATAAGCTTTCTATATTTGGTGACTCCTTGCTATTCATGAATTGGATGAACAAGGCTTGGATTTTTCATAGTCTGTATCTTTTAGCTCTTTTGGAGGAAGTTCGCTTTTTAGCTGTTGGGTTTTCCACTTTCAGTTTTAGACATGTCTTCCGGGAAAATAATATGAAAGTTGATTTCTATTCTAAAGAAGGATTACTGCTCAAGAAATGAGATCATGAAACTGGCTAAATGATACACTTGTGAGTAAAAGGTTTTGAGATCATGTTAGTAGATAATTTGGAAATAACTCCCCAAATTGATTATTTCTAAGATGTATTAAAAATCAATTAAAATATTTTGAAAAAATCATAACTAACACAGCCACTTAACTTGTGGTTGGATAGGCGACAAGTATGTCTATGATGTATTAAAAATGAATTAAAATATTTTGAAAAAATTATAGCAGAGGCACTTATCATGTGGCTGGTGAACATGGATAGGCCACAAGTTAAGTGCCACAAATAACTAATAAGTTATAGGTTACTTGTTCTCCATGAGTAGTTGTAATCACCTGTTGTCTATGCCTCCCCTTATATTTTTCCATTGTTTTCCTTCTTTTTCCTTCTTTTATAATTATTTATTTCTAACCATAACATCAAACATCAATCTGAACATTCATTAGAGGAAATTTCAACTCAAAATGGGCCTTTTAACTTTAATTCAAATTCCATGTCATCATGTGTTAGCCAATGAAATTGATTTAAATTTGAAATACCGTATAGGTCTTAAACACCTTTTTAATATAAATTTGGGGATAGGTATCATTAAAAAAACTACTTTTTTTGTTTGTATTTTCGACATATCTCCCTGTATTTTTACTCAAATTTCGATCCGGAGAGCTAGTTGGATGTGGAATTAAATTCCCCATCCAACGAGTACCCACTCGGCATACCTTTGACGGACCCCGCTACCCCAAAAACAAGAAATACCTAAAAAATGTGATGATAATGTCATCATCACATTTTTTCAGGTATTTCTTGTTTTTGGGGTAGCGGGGTCCATCAAAAGTATGTTGAGTGGGTATTCGTTGGATGGGGAATTTAATTCCGCATCCAACGAGCTCTCCCGATCGAAATTTGAGTAAAAACACAGGGAGATATGTCAAAAATACAAACAAAAAAGTAGTTTTTTTCTTTTCTTCCTCCAAAATTAATAAATATTATTTTATTATTTTAACTATTATTTTATTGATTTTTTTTAGGAGACCTAAGTTGAAATTTGCTCTAATGACACTTGTCTCATCCTAATATAATTTAGGAAAAACATAACTACTAATCCATCTCAAATTCTAAAATATAAACACCTATCAATATAATTATTAAAAATTTATTTTTATCATAAAATTAAATTTAATTTTCTTCAATATTCATGTTACAATAATTATATAAATATTCATGTTACAATAATTATGTAATTTAAATCATTTATAATTACAATTCCTAATAATTATTTCAAAATCATACTACAGAAAACATATATTAAAGGAATTAGTCATTACTATGCATCATAACATATAATGAAATTTCTGACCACCTAGTGTCTTATATGAACCAAGTCAATAAGGCACGTGTACTATTCTACACACACTAGCAGTTAGGATTTGCTGATATTTGAAAATGATCAAAATGTTTTTTTTTTCATAATTCTTCTTTAAAGGTTAATGTTCAAAGATCGGAAACTTAATTTAATTTTACATGTGCACTAACTCGCATCCAACGTTACTGGTGCACATGTACAAGCACTACATGACACTTTACCTCTATAAATATTCTTACCACAGGGATGTTTTCAACATGAAGGCGATGTTGAATTATCTTTAGGGTTTGCTAATAAAAGGTCTAATGATTTTTTAATAAAAAAAAATTATAAAAAAAAATTCCATAGAAAAAATCATATTTTATATATAGAATACAAAATACATTGTGTGAATGATCCACTATCAAAAATTGATGAGTGAACATATAATCCATAATATACATCTCATAGAAAATCTCTACAAAAGCATAAGGCAATAGTGTACTCAAAGAACAGTCTTCAAAGAAAGTCTGCAAGAACCAAGCCAGCAAACTACTCCAAATAGCACTAAAAGATGAGTGTATCCAAACAGCGACAAATAACTTCTCCTTAGTAAAATTCCCAACTCCAAGAACCATAAAAACAGCTTACTGCTCCTTAGAAAGTGACAAGTCCAATCAGACCAAAAGGAAGTATGCATAAACCTGAGACAAAGAAGTGTATCCAGATCAACAAATATAATGCCCCAAAGAAAAATAGACAAGTCCAAAAGGAAGTGTATCCAGACAATAACAAAATACTGCCCCATAGAAACGGACAAGTCCCACCATGATCTCATCAATAAATACAGTCCAAAAACTGTCAAAAAAACTATCCAAAGACTCCTTGAGTGCAACCAAAAAGTCCAAAAGATCATCTATCCATCATCAGAAAAATTCCCACAAAAACATTCATACAGACTGAAGTCTGTCCATTAGAGAGTATAATAACCATGATCATAACACCCAGAAACATTCAAAACAAGCCAAAATGAAAGAATTCCAGCTTGTCCTCCCAAAACCAGTTCATTAAAAAACCTGGAAAGTGTCATGTCTAACACACCCCTGAAATTAAAAATTGACCAAAAACCAATCTGTACTTTCCCACCATTAGTAGCTAAACGGTCCGCTAATGAATTCCTCTCTCTATAGATATGTTTGAAATATTCCTTATCAAAACAATCCGATAGTCTGATGACTTCTTGTAAAATCTGAACCAGTTGTATATTATGGATTCTGAATTTTCCCATGATCCAGTTAATGACAAGCAAGGAATCACCGAACACCTGGATATTAGTAATCTGCTTATCCAAAGCTGGGATTAATAGTAATTTCAAAGCATATAACTCTGCCATATTATTGGTCCCTACCCCAACCCAGCTTTAAAGGTAATAAAATGATCAGCTGAAAGAAAAAGTGACACAATTTTGGATTACCAATTGCAGAACCATCAAAAAAACCCCAAGGTTGGATTTTGTCAATTATTTCCTCAAAAATAATTCTAATTTTCAAGACAGCATTATCCTGTGGATAAGATGACAACATACCCAAACTATAAGCTGATACCTGCGCAGGAGTTCGTAAAAAGTCATCAAAACAACTATTGTTTCGAGCCTTCCAAATGAACCAGGAAACAATAATAGGCAATACTCTGAATACTTTTACCTTAATGTTCAGAACCCACTTCTTCAAACAATATAGTAAAGAGTCCCCATCCCAAAGATTCTGTAAATTGTACTTAGCTTCGATCTCCTTCCAAACTGATTTTTTATAAGGACAAACTACACCTATATGATATTTAGTTTCTTCAGCATCTTTGCATAAGAAACACCTTCCAGGACCCTCCCAACCCCTATGATTAAGTAAATCACAAATAAGTGCTTTGCCAGATTTAGCTTGGTTCCATACAAGTAAATCCTTATTATTACTAAATCTGATATGACTCGATTTTAGGATAGCTAGATAGCCATTCCATGCAATAATGTCCAAGTCCTCAACAAGACCTAAATCCACAGAGCTTAACCAGCCTTGTTCCATCCTATAGGAAACATTTGTTGTCCCAACATCTTTCAGAAAGAAATAACCTGCAGAATGCATAACTTCAATCAAATGAGAAGGTAAACTATGTCTCCATTTGCAACCTTTCTATGGATCCAAACCAATACGAACATTAGCTCCATTGCCAATCTTCCAAACCAGATAATCGCCAATTAGATCAAAAGACCAGAGTACAGATTTCCAACAGATTGAGATACCTAATTTCTTCTTATCCTTTTCTCTGATCCAGTACAGCAAAGTAAGAGGCCTAACATATTTCTGCAAAATAATATGTACCCACAAACCTGAACCATGAATAATGTTCCAAACACTCTTTGCAGCTAGAGATTTGGCAAAAAGTACAGGGACTTTTAAACCCCAACCACCCAAACATTTAGGCTTTGCCAAGACCTTCCAGGAAGTCCAAGGCAAACCATTAGATGAATCACAGTAACCAAACCAAAGAAATTTAAAACATAATTTCCTAATTTTCTCAATGATCCCTAATGGGATCCAGAAATGCATCCAATAAACAGGCAAAGCCTCAAGGACAGATTTAACCAGAACAAGTTTGCCACCCCTAGACAACCTTCTGAAACTCCAGTTTTTTATACGTTTCTCAACTTTGACTATGAGCCAATCCCAATCTTTCAATAAATATCTGCAATGTTTTAAATGAAAACCAAGGTATTTCATACCACTGTCAATTTTGAGGACAGTATATGAAAAAATATTTTGTAAACAGATCAGCTCAAATTAATCAAGCCCAAAAAAGTAGAAAGATGATTTATGCTCATTTATCATCATTCATGAAGCTTTAGTAAAGTCCATCAATAATTCATACAACATAGATAAAGACTGAGCAGATCCATCAGTAATCATAACAATATCATCCACGAAAAGAACATGTGTCAATGATATATTATTACCAAAAGATATACCTATGCATAAACCATTACATTTAGCAGATAAAAGTGCCCTACTCAAGCCTTCAGCAACAATGAGAAAAAGCAAAGGTGCTAGAGGGCACCCTTGTCTAAGACCTCTGCCAGATCTAAAAAAACTAGAGGCCATCCCATTAATCAGGACAGAAAAGGAGACAGAGGTTAAACTGCTCATAACCCATGTAATAAATGAAACCTCAAACCCCATCTTGGTTAAAATAACTCTTAAGTAAATCCAGCTAACTCTATCATAGGCTTTTGATAGATCAATTTTAAGAAGCACGGACTTTAAACCTTTAACATGAATTGTATGTAAACCTTCCTGGATAGAACCAATAGCATCATGTATTTGCCTACCAGGCAAAAACCCAAACTGTTCCTGGGAAATATATCTACCCAGAACCTGCTTAATCCTGGTTGATAAAATTTTACCAATAATCTTATAACAGAAGTTACATAAAGAAATTGGTCTATAATCATCAAAAGTACTAGGACAATCCATTTTAGGAATCAAAACAATAAAAGTAGAGTTGAAAACAGCTGGAATTTTTCCCAACTGCCTAGAATCCTCTATAACCCTTAACAAATCCACGCCCATCACATCAAAAAGTGCCCTATAAACCTCTACAGGGATCCCATCAAGTCCAGGACTTTTATCCTGAGATTTAATATTTCTTCAGGTTTGCAAATAAAAGTGAATTATTTATATATTTATTAAATAAGTTTAGAGTTTAAAAATGGTTTATGTTTGTTTTTAATAAATTGATTTATTTTATTGTATATTTGTATGTTGGAGAATAATTGAGAGTTTTTATATATAGATAATAAAAAAGTATTGAAAATATTAAAAACATTTAGTGATAGTAGACGAGTGAACATTTGAACTTTAATTTTTTTATTTATTTTTTAGGATTACAGTGTTTAATTTTTTTTTTAAATTAAGAAAAATATTTGAAAAAGAAAATATGTGTTTAAGTATTTATAAATAAATAAAATGTTTTTTTAGATTTTTATTTTAATATGGTTTTGTTATTTATTTTAAAAATAAAGTTGGAAGTAAATTTTAAGTTATATTATTTAGATTTTTTTATTTTATTTAGTTATGGGGCTGGTGCAAGCTAATGCTGGTCACTTATGACGCGTTCGTTGCAATGGACTTCTGGAAAAATAGAAATCTGAACGTCAAAAAGCAATATTAGAGGTACCTACACAACTTTTTGGAATATGGTGTAAGAATATGAAACGTGGACAATCGGATTACCTTCCAGAATATATAACTTTTATTTATGGAAACTAAGCATAAATCCCCAAAAACGAGGTTCTTCTAAGGTTGGTATGTTATATTTTTCCCAAAAGATAATGAATATGTTTGCGTTGGTCCACTTGTTTGGTATGCAAATGGTGGAATTTTGTGAAAAAAATTATATAGAGTTGTAGATAACAGGTGTGTCTAGTGCAGCGATATTTTTCCATATTTATTTATGTTATATTTTTTATTTTTCAAATTAAGGAAGTCAGTAATGCCCTAAAATGACAAGGTCGAGCGTTGTCCACCACATCTTGGTCTTAACATAGTCAATGAACGATACTTTTTTTTAGGATGTAGGTCTTTGTGTCTTCTTGTGCGGGTTCTTTTCCGTTTTTTAAATAGATGAGGCAATCAAAAGTTATAGCCGAAGCAAATAGCCTACCTTTTGTGTTATATTGACGTTAGTGCATTTAAAATCAAATAAAAAATGGAAAGAGATAATATATTTAAATAAAAATTACATATTCAGAATCTACAGACAGAGCTACACAAGTGTGTGAATTTTCATTAACAATGGACAAGCGTGGCATATGGAAAATCATGCACGAAATAGTAGTAGTGGTACAAAACAAGTTTTTATGTCATAAGACAGTCCAAACCACTTGGTTGGGCAACCCGAACCTAAAACCAAAGCATCCAAGTCATCCACCACGTTGGTTGTAAAAAAGGTGTCGTCAAAATTCTAAATTTAAATCACGCGCACGCACTAGAAGTGCAATCACACTCTCTCGGTGCGCACGCACTAAAAGCGCATGCATGCTACTTTGTACACTCATGTTAAAGACGTGTGCACGCATTTGCTAAGTAAACACTTTGTTTTGATTTTATTTTCAAGCATTTGCAATGGAATGATGATGAGGAGGAGGATGATGACAATGATGATCAAATGAGGATGATGACTATGTTGAGGAGGAGGAGGAGGATGACAATGATGATGATGAGGAGGATGATGACTATGATGATGATGAGGATGATGATGACAATGAGGATGATGAGGATGATGACTATGAAATGATGATGATGATGATGACGATGACTATGATGATGAAGAGGATGAGGATGATGACTATGACAATGATGATGATGATGATGATGATGATGACTATGATGATGAAGTGGATGAGGATGATCACAATGATGAGGATGATGATGTTGATGACGATGATGATGATGAGGAGGATTATAATGGCTATGATGATGAACAATGATGATGATGATGATGATGATGAGGATGATGATCACGATGACTATTACTATGATGACAGTGATGATGATGATGATGATGATGATTGCGATGATGAGGATGATGATGTTGATGACGAAGACTATGATGATGAGGAGGAGGATGATGACTATGAAGATGACTATGAAGATGAAAAATGATGGTGATGATGACGATACTGACGATGATGAGGAATAATGACGATGATGATGATGATGATGATGCTTGTGATGATGATGATAAGGATGGTTTCAATGACGATGATGAGGATGATGACTATGATGATGAGGATTAGATGAGGATGATGATGACAATGACAATGATGACGAACAATGATGGTGATGATGATGAGGATGATGAGGATGAGGACGAGGATGATGATGACGATGACGACGATGAGGAACAATGATGATGATGATGATAGGTTTAGTTGAAACTTTACTTTGAATTTATTTCCAAGCATTTGCAATGGAATGATGATGATGAACAATGATGAGGAGGAGGAGGAGGATGACAATGATGATGATGAGGATGATGAATATGATTATGATGAGGATGATGATGAGGATGATGATGAGGATGATGATGATGATGACGACGATGATGATGATGATGATGACGATGATGATGACGACGGTGAACAATGATAGTGATGATGAGGATGATGATGACGATGAGGATGGTGATGTTGATGACGACGATGATGATGAGGAGGAGGATTATAATGACTATGATGATGAACAATGATGATGATGATGATGATGATGATGATGATAATCATGATGATCATGATGACTATTACTATGATGACAATGATTATGATGATGATGATGATGATTGCGACGATGAGGATGATGATGTTGATGACGAAGATGATGATGAGGAGGAGGATGATGATGACTATGAAGATGACTATGAGGATGAACAATAATGGCGATGATGATGGTGATGATGAAAAATGATGATGACAATGACTAACAATTATGATGATGATGATGATGATGATGACTGTGATGATGATGATAAGGATGATTTCAATGACGATGATAAGGATGATGACTATGATGATGAGGATTAGGATGAGGATGATCATGACGATGACAATGATGACAAACAATGATGGTGATGATGATAATGAGGATGAGGATGAGGACGAGGATGATGATGATGATGACGACGATGGGGAACAATGATGTTGATGATGATAGTTTTAGTTGAAACTTTGCTTTGATTTTATTTACAAGCATTTGCAATGGAATGATGATGATGAATAATGATGAGGAGGAGGAGGAGGATGATGACAATGATGATTATGAGGATGATGACTATGATGATGAGGAGGAGGAGGAGGAGGAGGATGATGATGATGACGACGATTATGACGATGGTGAACAATGATGGTGATGATGATGATGATGATGAGGATGAGGATGAGGATGATGAGGATGATGATGAGGATGATGATGATGACGATGAAAAACAATGTTGGTGATGATGATGATGACAATGATGATGAGGATGATGAGGATGATGATGATGACGATGACAAACAATGTTGGTGGTGATGATGATGACAATGATGATGATGACAATGATGATGACGATGATGAGGATGATGATGTTGATGACAACGTTGATGATGATGATGAAGATTATAATTACTATGATCATGAACAATGATGGTGATGATGATGATGATGAGGATGATGATGATCATGATGACTATTACTATGATGACAATGATTATGATGATGATGATTGCGATGATGAGGATGATGATGTTGATGATGAGGAGGAGGAGGATAATGATGACTATGAGGATGAACAATGATGGCGATGATGATGGTGATGATGAACAATGATGATGAGGACGATGCTGACGACGACGAGTAACAATGATGATGATGATGATGATGATGAGGTTGAATTCAATGACGATGATGAGGATTAGGATGAGGATGATGATGACGATGACAATTATGATGAACAATGATGGTGATGTTGATGATGATGATGAGGATGAGGAAGAGGATGATGATGATGACGACGATGATGAAGAACAATGATGATGATGATGACAATGACGATGAGGAACAATGATGATGATGATGAGAGGTTTAGTTGAAACTTTCCTTTGATTATATTTCCAAGCATTTTCACTGGAATGATGATGATGAACAATGATGATGATGATGAGGAGGAGGAGGAGGAGGAGGAGGATGATAATGGTGAACAATGATGGTGATGATGACGATGATGATGAGGATGAGGATGACGATGACGACGACGATGACGACAATGATGATGATGATGATGATGATGATGATGAACAATGTTGGTGATGATGATGATGACAATGATGATGATGATGAGTAGGAGGACGATGATGAAGAGGATGAGGATGATGACGATGATGAGGATGATGATGTTGATGATGATGAGGAGGAGGAGGAGGAGGATTATAATGACTATGATGATGAACAATGATGATGATGATGATAATCATGATGACTATTATTATGATGATGATGATGATGATTGCGATGATGAGGATGATGATGTTGATGACGAAGATGATGAGGAGGAGGAGGATGATGATGACTATGAAGATTACTATGAGGATGAATAATGATGGCGATGATGATGGTGATGATGAACAATGATGATGGTGATGATGAACAATGATGATGACGATGATGCTGACGATGAGGAGGAACAATGATGATGATGATGATGATGATAAGGATGATTTCAATGACAATGATGAGGATGATGACTATGATTATGAGGATTAGGATGAGGATGATGATGATGATGATGATGATGACAAACAATGATGGTGGTGATGATGATGATGATGAGGATGAGGACAAGGATGATGATGATGATGATGATAGGTTTAGTTGAAACTTTTTTTTGATTTTATTTCCAAGCAATTGCAATGGAATGATGATGAGGAGGAGGAGGATGATGAGGATGATGAGGATGAGGATGATGAGTATGATGATGATGATGAGGATGATGATGATGACGACGATGATGATGGTGGTGATGGTGATGATTATGATGAGGATGATGATGAGGAGGAGGAGGAGGAGGAGGAGGAGGATTATGATGACGATGACGAACAATGTTGGTGATGATGATGATGATGAGGATGATGAGGAAGAGGAGGAGGATGATGGTGATGATGATGATGAAAAATGTTGGTGATGATGATGATGAGGATGATGACAATGATGGTGATGAGGATGATGACTATGATGATGAGGATGATGACAATGATGGTGATGAGGATGATGACTATGATGATGAGGATGAGGATGAGGATGAGGATGATGATGCTGATGACAATGATGATGAACAATTATGGTGATGATGATGAGGATGAGGATGAGGATGACGATGATGATGATAGGTTTAGACTATATTGTAGTGGTGATGATGATGATAGGTTTTATACTATATTGTAAAAATACTCGAAATAATCATGAATACGAAGTCATTGTTGAAGAACGTTAGTCATTAAATGAAATAAACTTTAGTGAGTAAATGCTCTAAGTGTTAGACAGGGGCGTACGTGCATTTAAGTTTGTGTGCATGTCAATGCGTGCACGTGGTCTTATACACGCGTGCGCATGCTTAAAGGTGCATGCACTCACCTCTTAGTAGGTAAAAAAAATAGAGTTCTGAATTCTTGGGATTGCTACCTATTTTCACGGGTTTTCTTTTACTATTCATGCGTCTTATGTTCCTCACCTGTGCAATTTGGCTCACAATCCATCACCACTCTTTGATATATTGGATGGAATCTCACTCTTGGAATCTATTAAACATATTCAGTGGTCCTGGAAGTTAGTGGAAAGATTCAAACTACAAGTTTTCATTGGAAGAAGAGATTATTTTGAATAGATATGGTGAATTGTAAATAATTGTTTTAATTCACAAGTTTCCAGATCATTTCATTGATTTATGTTTTATGATATACCTACAACAATATCCCTCTCATAGAAAACATTTAATTTCACAAGAATAAATCCCAACTTCACATCTAAACAAGTCTCATATTCTCCATACAAGATGAAGTATGCCATGTTAACTAATTTACATTTGCACATGAATATATTTTGATTTTACACAATGATGGCATAGATGAAGCTATATCTTGAGACTCTTCAATTTTAAAAAAAAATTGAAGTAATCATGGGAGAGGGTCCATATTGAATAGTTCACCAAGTTGTCCATATTCTCTATACAAGATGAAGTATGCAATGAAGACCAATAACCATTTTCACATGAATATATTTCAATTTCCCACAAGGATGGCATAGATGAGGTTCTCTATTGAGACTCTTCAATTTGTATAAAAACCTTGGAAGCAATCATGGGAAAGGGTCCATATTGAATAGTTCACCAACTTGTCCATGCTCTCCTCTTCATGCTAGATTTATCATAACAAGCCTTTGAGCTTGACAAGGATGCCTCTACCTCAATGATTTCTCCTTTTTTCGATGGATTTGTAGCCTCCTCATTTCACTCATCTTATTTTGACTTCCAATACTTTTTGAACACAAAGGAAGTCAATATCCTATAGTTGTAATACCTGCAAACTTGACTATCTTTACTTGACTCAAATAGAGTATAGAAATGAAAATTTGGTCCAACCATAAAGAGAAACCTTTAATCAATGATTATGTATCAATGCCAATAATTAGCATACTAACATATCTGTAATTTAGTGATTTATGTTGGAATGCGTCATGTATCATGTATAATGGAACTAATACCTTATTTGTTGCTTCTTCTATAGGGGTAGACCTCATAGTTTTGATAAAGAAACTTTTGGATATGGGAAACTCACGTAACAGAGCAAGAAAAACTAGAAGGAATATGCCCATTGAAAAGGAAAATGAGGTAACAGAAAAGGCCAGGTTGGTAATGGAGAGAGTGAGACATGGTCCAGACATTTCCACCGATACTATGTCTGATCCTAAAAAAGTTGATGACATAACAACCTATACTTCAGAACCACTGATGAAATGGTTGCATCCAACAGACCCAACTCAAGTTCCAACATCAACACAATCTCCAACCAACAATCCATCAACGAGCCATGTTGAAGCTCTTGAAGACATAGGTGTATTGAGATACACTGAGTATGAAGCATTGGACCTAGGAGCAATGAATAATTTGAAATCTCTTCCAAAATACCACATCCATGTCAAACACACTCCCAATATGGACCGACATGTGAATGATTCATGACAACAAAGAATCCCTGGGATCCATAGCTCATGTCCATATTCCCTACCTCGACTGTCTACTGCAAGAAAAAGTACTCCTAGATGTATCCATGTGGATGAAATTTTTCTATTAGGCCTTGAAGGTAAGTTTCCCAAACACACTATCGATTGGCAATGTAACAAATTAATGAAGGAATATTTTGAATCCAAAGGCGATGCAGGTAAATGTCAATTATTACTATGTTTGTTAAAGTCAAATTATTTAGTTGTTGTTAGGAGAATTCTGGACATAAAGATGGCTAGAAGTTCATATGCTAACAATCATATTGTTAGAAATATCCAATCTACTTTTAATGCGATTGGGAAGGCATCTTGTACTAAAGATCTTTGTGCAACTCATTGTGTGTTATCAGAATCAGTTGTAAGCAAGTCCACATGGCAACGTCGCCTCCTTTCACACACTTCTTAGATACTTAAATTAAATAGAAAAACTGTTCAAAAGTACTATGTTATAAGAGAAAATTTGCAGACTCCAGGTGGAAAAGATTGTTGGGATTTTGTCAGCAGGTTGCCTCGTCGAGATATGAAGCTAATTGATGTTGTCAAGGAATTAGTACAAATGTTCTGGCATGATCGTACCAGAAATTCATCTAATCAAAGAGATGTGCTAAAGACGAGAAAAGGTTCTACTGAACGTGAACCCCACATCAAACACTTCCTTGACACAACACAGACTGAACTCTATGAGAGATTCAAGAATGATCACACACAATTGAACCTGGGCCAAAGGTCATTTGATAAATGTAAACCATGGTACATTCGTATATGCATTGATCGAAACACATGCTGTTGTAGATACCATGTAGAATATGAATATTTTTTTGACACGTATAAACATATATTTTGTGATTTGCATACTAACCTTGAGCAGGGCTGCAATGAATCTATAATACCACCGAATGCATCGAGAGATTTTACCGCCAGCATCATGTGTCCAAGGCATGAAAGACAAAAATACTATGGAAATTCATGTCTATATGGGAATTGTTCCAGGTGCAGTGGGTTTGCTCTTTTGAACCGTTGCATTCATGGAAGTGATGAGCATCAATTTGGAAATATGAGCGTGGAGATGCAGAGCTTCAAGTACGTAACCTATCAATCATATAGTGCAAAGGAAAGTAAAAAGATTGCATTGGTGAAGTCACAGGTGCAAATGATTATTGCATGTTTTTCCTCTTACATGTTCAATTTCTACATATACATTCTTTAAAGGTTACATTCTAAGACGACTCTGGTTTTCATGGAAACAGGTATGGGTATGTGATTTTTTGATGGAGTTCTACAAGAAAACCGACCAGTATGTTCAACATGTGCACGTAGCACAATGGCAGGATGAGCAGTACAGAAAATGCAGGGACACCTTTCCCATTGGGACCATATTGTCAATTATGGATTTTGCAGAAAACTACACCCTTCAGCCACAAAATGAAATTCAGAGTCAATACTACCATTCCGACCAAGTCAGCATCATGGTACATATTGCGTATAGGCATGGCCCTAAGAGCGGTGTTAACAATAGGATAATACAGAAGGAGACAAACTTTTACATAAGCGATGATAGATGCCATGATCTGCATTATGTGCAACATTGTTTTCGAATTTTCTATGATCAGCTAAAGGAGGGAGATACACAGATGGATCAACATTGGATATGGTCAGATGGTTGTGTGGGCCAGTTCAAAAATTCCCCATTCTTCCAATGGATGAGTATGTTACATAAGACTTATAATGTGTCGCATATATGGAACTAATTTGAGACCGGGCATGACAAAGGTGAGCATGATGGGGCCGGTGCATGCATCAATACCACACTACGAAGGGAGGAGATGAGGTTTACCAGAAACCCCCATATCAAAGATGCAGAATCCATAGTTCAATGGTGCTCGGCAACCATGTCAGACCGAACTTCAGTGGTAAAAAGGCCAGTCAGGAATTTTTGGCATGTGGTTGACATAGATCGATCACGTTCCTATAGTTGTGGCACAGTACAAGGAAAATGTGTATTTCATTCGGTTTGAAGCTCAAATAACCCCCTATTTGAAATATGGATGCGGAAACTTGCTTGCTTTTGCAGCCCTTGTAGCAGTGGTGAATGGGATGAATGTGAATGCATGGATTGGGTTGATGATTGGGATCATGTGTCACTTGCAGTAGACCCATGTGTAGTCGGTGAAACAACCCACTTATAGGAGGGTCAATCAGCGATTTCAACAGACTACGACCATATCTCAGATCTTGTACAACCAGGACACATATATGTAGTTGCTTCCCTGATAAAAAATAAATGGGGCATGGATTATTGGTTGGCACGATGCATTCGAGGTAAGCAAATCCTGAACGGATCATTGGTTGATGATGAAGGAAATGAATTTCCTGTTGGCTCGGTGGTGGTTAAGGGTGAATATCTTACACTAGATGGGAAATCAAGAAGAAATATGGGCATGTATTTGTGGATTATAGACCAGGTTCTGTGGTCTATCACTTCACAAACTTGATTGTTGGCACAAACATCCATCTACAAACAATGTCAAGGAAGAACTCAACCAAGGTACGTTACTTCTTGCCTCATTCAAAGCACGAGAGATTGATGGAGTCAATTAGCAACATAGAGGATCTAGCTGGCTATATTGAATGAGATTAGGTAATTGTGCTTACACTCCACTTGGGTAATAGTAGCTGTCAATTTCAACCACTCATGGTCGTCTTGTCTTTTAATAGATTTTGACGTGTTAGCTTGCACAAGCACACAATTCTCTACATTTGACTATGCAAGAATACAAAAGCTGTGCAAGAATACAAATATGCCACTAAAGCTATGCAAGAATACAAATTTTCATCATTTGCATTCTCAATTCCCTCTGTTCTTTTTAATTAGAGATTGAATTATTTGAATGTAACTTTCAAGTGAAAATTTTTGATGCATGTATCTTCAATAGACATTCTTCACTGGTTTAATCTTTCACCCATGTTTCTATTACCTTTGCTACGAGATTTTAAACATCATGTCCTTCACAGGTTTGCTAACTTTGCACTTTATATTGTTCTCTACATGTCCTACTTGGTAAACCACTATCTTTGCAACTTTCTTTCCAATTTGTGTTGCATCGGGCTACTATTCAAAAAATAATTGCTCTAATATTGTGAAATGGTATTTGACTTGTGCATTATGCTTTCATCTCTAATTTTAATTGCTATTCTAGTAATTTTTTATCCTTCTTCTATTTGAGTAAATAATTAGAATTTAATGAGAAAGTAGAAGGTATAAAACAGAGCAAGGTCAACAATTAGCATGTCATCCTGGACCGAGAGTGACCAAGTGTCCCTGAACGACATTTTCATGCGACTTGCAGCTCGACATAACTCGATAACCAGAGTTCGAATCGATGAGTCTTTGACTCTATTAGTCCCCTGGCATGCCATTACCTCTAGAGGGCCCTCCCCACTGCATTTGCATGGCCTAGTGACTTCATGTTACATCGGTTTCGTAAACTAGGGTTTTGCTCAGTTTCCTTCAATGCAACTCTCGCACTGGTGGGTCAACTCTGAAAAAACCTCCTCCATGATAGTCTTGATTGTGTTCCCATGTCGGCATTGACCATACACACCTATCACATCCAATGGCATGCAATCTTGCTGCTTCGTTTGTTTTTTTGCTCCCAAACCGAGAGTGTCCAAGTGTCCCTAAACAACATTTTCATGCGACTTGCAACTCGACATAACTCGGAAACCGTAGGTCGTATCGATGAGCCGTAAACTCTATTGGTCTCCTAGAATGACATTACCTCTAGTGGGCCCTCTCCACCGTGTTTTCATGGGCCAATGACTCCACTGTGCATTGGTTTCATAAATTAGGGTTTTGCTCAGTTTCCTTCAATGCAACTATCGCACTGGTGGGTCAACTCTGAAAAACCCTCCTCCATGCCAGTCTTAGTGGTGTTCCCATATTGAAATTGGCCATACACACTTGTTAGAGCCAACGACATGCAATCTTGCTGCTCCATTTGGTTTTTCGCTCTCAGATCGAGAGTGTCCCTGAGCGAAATTTTCATGCGACTTGCAACTCGACATAACTCAGAAACCGTAGGTTGGATAGACAAGTCGTCGACTTTGTTGGTCTCCTAGCATGCCATTACCTCTAGTGGGCCCTCTCCACTACATTTTCATGGGCTAGTGACTCCACTGTGCATCAGTTTCATAAACTAGAGTTTTGTTCAGTTTCCTTCAATGCAACTCTCACACTGGTGGGTCAAATCTAAAAAACCCTCCTCCATGCCAGTATTGGTGGTGCTCCCATGCTGACATTGGCCATACACACCTCTTTGAGCCAACGACATGCAATCTTGCTACTCCATTTGGTTTTTTGCTCCCGGTCCGAGAGTGACCAAGTGTCCCTGAACGACATTTTCATGCAACTTGCAACTCGACATAACTCAACAACCGTAGGTAGGATTGAAAATCCATCTACTCCATTGTTCTCCTGGCATGCCATTACCTCTAGTGGGCCCTCTCCACCACGTTTCATGGGCCAATGACTCTACTGTGCATCGGTTTCATAAACTAGGGTTTTGCTCAGTTTTCGTCAATGTAACTCTCGTACTGGTGGGTCAACTCTAAAAAGCCATCCTCCATGCCAGTCTTGGTGGTGTTCCCATGTTGGAATTGGCCATACACACCTATCAGATTCAATGACATGCAATATTGCTACTCCATTTGGTTTTATTGTCCCAGACCGAGAATGACCAAGTATCCCTGAACAAAATTTTCATGCAACTTACAACTCGACATAACTCAGAAACCGTAGGTCAAATCAACATGCTGTCAACTCCATTGGTCTCCTGGCATGCCATTACCTCCAGTGGGCCCTCTCCCTCATGTTTTCATGGGCTAGTGACTCCACTGTGCATTGGTTTTGTAAAATAGGATTTTGCTCAGTTTCCTTCAATGCAACTCTTGCATTGGTGAGTCAACTCTGAAAAACCATCCTCCATGCCATTCTTGGTGGTGCTCCCATATCAGCATTGGTCGTACACACCTGTTAGAGCCAATGACATGCAATCTTGCTGCTCCGTTTGTTTTTTTCTCTCCCGGAGTGAGAGTGTCTAAGTGTCCCTGAACGACATTTTCATGCGACTTGCAACTCGACATAACTCGGCAACCGTAGGTCGGATTGATGAGTTTTCAAATCCGTTGGTTTCCTAGCATGCCATTACCTCTAGTGGGCCCTCTCCACTATGTTTTCATGGGCCAGTGACTCCATTGTGCATGGGTTTCGTAAACTAGGGTTTTACTCACTTTCCTTTAATGCAACTCTCACACTGGTGGGTCAACTCTGAAAAACCCTCCTCCGTGCGAGTCTTGGTGGTGTTCCCATGTCGACATTGACCATACACACCTCTCTGAGCCAATGGCATGCAATCTTGTTGCTCCGTTTGGTTTTTTTCTCCTGGACCGAGAGTGACCAAGTGTCCCTGAACGACATTTTCATGCGACTTGCAACTCGACATAACTTGGAAATCATAGGTCGGATCAACAAGCCATCGACTCCGTTGTTCTCCTGGCATGCCATTACCTCTAGTGGGCCCTCTCCACTATGTTTTCATGTGCCAGTGACTCCATTGTGCATTGGTTTCGTAAACTATGGTTTTGCTTAGTTTCCTTCAATGCAACTCTCGCACTGGCGGGTCAACTCTGAAAAAAACTCCTCCGTGCTAGTCTTGGTGGTGTTCCCATGTTTACTTTGGCCATACACACCTCTCCAAGCCAACGGCATGCAATCTTGCTGCTCTGTTTGGTTTTTTTCTCCCGGATCGAGATTGACCAAATGTCCCTGAACGACATTTTCATGCGACTTGCAACTCGACATAAATCGACAACCATAGGTTAGATACACAATACATTGACTATGTTGTTCTCCTAGCATGCTATTACCTCTAGTGGGCCCTCTCCACCGTGTTTTCATGGGATAGTGACTCCACTATGCATCAGTTTCGTAAACTAGGGTTTTGCTCAGTTTCCTTCAATGCAACTCTCGCACTGGTGGGTCAACTCTGAAAAACCCTCCTCCATGCCAGTCTTGGTGGTGTTCCCATGTCAACATTGGCCATACACACCTATCAAATCCAACAACATGCAATCTTGCTGCTCCGTTTGGCTTTTTGCTCCCGGACCAAGAGTGACCAAGTATCCCTGAACAACATTTTCATGCAACTTGAAACTCAACATAACTCAAAAAATGTAGGTCGGATCAATGTGTCGTCAACTTTGTTGGTCTCCTGGCATGCCATTACCTCTAGTGGGCCCTCTCCACCACGTTTTCATGGGCTAGTGACTCCACTGTGCATTGGTTTCATAAACTAGGGTTTTGCTCAGTTTCCTTTAATGCAACTCTCACACTAGTGGGTCAACTCTGAAAAAACCTCCTCCGTGCCAGTATTGGTGGTGTTCCCATGTCATCATTGGCCATACACACCTGTCAGATCCAACGACATGCAATCTTGCTGCTCCATTTGGTTTTTTTCTCCTAGACTGAGAGTGACCAAGTGTCCCTGAACGACATTTTCATGCGACTTGCAACTCGACATAACTCAGAAACCGTAGGTTGGATCGACAAGCCGTCGACTTTGTTGGTCTCCTAGCAAGAAATTACCTCTGTTAGGCCCTCTCCACAACATTTTCATGGGCCAGTGACTCCAGTGTGCATCAGTTTCATAAACTAGGGTTTTGCTCAATTTCCTTCAATGCAACTCTTGCACTAATGGGTCAACTCTGAAAAACCATCCTCCATGCCAGTCTTGGTGGTGTTCCAATGTCGACATTGGTCATACACGCCTATCGGAGCCAACATCATGCAATCTTGTTGCTCCATTTGGTTTTTCGCTCCCGGACCAAGAGTGACCAAGTGTTCCTGAATGACATTTTTATGCGACTTGTAACTCGACATAACTCGGAAACCAGAGGTCAAATTGATGAGATGTCGACTCCATTGGTCTCTTGGCATGCCATTGCCTCTAGGGGGCCCTCTCCACCACGTTTGCATGGCCTAGTGACTCCATTATGCATCGGTTTCATAAACTATGGTTTTTCTCAGTAGATTTATTGATGTTGTAATTTGTTGTAATAAGAGGTTCTAGATATGTTATATGCTTGGAAAGAGTGCCCTAAAGGGATTTATCTTCATGGTGTTAACGTACACTTGGACTAGGGTTTACTTTGTTGTGTTTCCTTGTGATTTTAGGATGAAGATAAGTGAAATATTGGACCATAGTGACCACCTTCACATACATGTTGAGGAGAACAAATGAGCATAGTAACCACCTTGGCACACATATTGAGGATAAGCATTGCAACATTGTAACCACCTCTGACACATATGTCAAGGAGCATTGGGAACAAGAAGATGTGGTACACAACTAGAGGAGGAATGCATTACATGATGAAACTTGGATATGCATAAGGACACTAGGGTTTATATATGTAAGTAATCCTTGGAGAAGGAGATATAATACTAGAGGAATTGATGGTTGTCTTGCAGAATCTATAGCTCTTGTTGTCAAGGCAAAGGAGGTATAATTAGGGTTCCAACCCTATAGAAGATACAGAGAAAAGAGATAATGTCTTTGGTGATATTGCAGTCTTATTCTTGTGTGATACATGGAGGTTAGGTAAATACCATGGAAAACTTAACTTGATAAGTCTTGAGCTTCTTTTGATTCCTTTATTAGAAGAAGATTTTTTTAAGTTTAGTTGATTTTCCATGGAGGTCTTGGTACTTGTGTTGATGCAATAAACAAAGACCTATGGTTTGAGGAATCATCCTAGGATAGACATGTTGACGTTGAAACTGGTACTAGACTTGTCTGAAATGTCGTGTGCTTCTATGATGAAAGATGATTAGGGTTTATAAACCCTAATGAGGAAAACAATTATAGTGTGGATACCTTAATGCATGCTAGGGTTTCATGAACTACAATCTCGTTGAGACTTGCATACTAGGGTTTCATGAACTACAATTGCATACTAGGGTTTCATGAACTAAAATTGCATGCTATAACTAGGGTTGAGAAGTTATGAGATGAAACACATGTACATGTACGAATTGAAAACCAACTAGGGTTGTGTGAACTACAATTGCATGCTATAACTATTGTTGAGAAGTTATGATATGGAACTAGGGTTTTGTGACCTCTTTAAAAGCTATGAGATGGAAGTAGAAACACATGTACATGTATAAATCCAAAACCAACTAGGATTTCATGAACTACAAATTGCATGCTATAACTAGGGTTGAGAAGTTATGAGATGGAAATGTGGATTTATGAGCTCTTTACAAGTTATGAGATGGAAAAGAGAAACACACCTACAGTTTCATGAACTACCATTGCATGCTAGGGTTTTATGAACTACAATCTCATTGAGACTTTAATACTAGGGTTTCATGAATTACAATTGCATACTAGGGTTTCATGAACTACAATTGCATGCTATAGTTTCATGAACTACAAATTGCATGCTATAACTAGGGTTGAAAAGTTATGAGATGGAAGTAGGGTTTTATGACCTCTTTACAAGTTATGAGATGGAAAAGAGAAACACACCTACGGTTTCATGAACTACCATTGCATGTTAGGGTTTCATGAACTGCAATCTCGTTGAGACTTTCATACTAGGGTTTCATGAACTACAATTTCATACTAGGGTTTAATGAACTACAATTGCATGCTATCAATAGGGTTGAGAAGTTATGAGATGAAACACATGTACATGTACGAATTGAAAACCAACTAGGGTTTTGTGAACTACAATTGCATGCTATAACTATTGTTGAGAAGTTATGATATGGAACTAGGGTTTTGTGACCTCTTTAAAAGATATGAGATGGAAGTAGAAACACATGTACATGTACAAATCCAAACCCAACTAGGCTTTCATGAACTACAAATTGCATGCTATAACTAGGGTTGAGAAGTTATGAGATGGAAATATGGATTTATGAGCTCTTTAAAAGTTATGAGATGGAAAAGAGAAACACACCTACGGTTTCATGAACTACCATTGCATGCTAAGGTTTCATGAACTACAATCTCATTGAGACTTTCATACTAGGGTTTCATGAACTACAATTGCATACTAGGGTTGCGAAGTTATGAGATGGAAGTAGGGTTTTATGACCTCTTTACAAATTATGTGATGGAACTAAAATGGTATGGTATGTTGTATGTTAATATGGTATGGTATGGTATGTTAGTACATGGTATGATGTTAGTATCATAGGGTATTGTAGGGTATGGTATGGTATGCTAGTATGGTATGGTGTGTTAGAATGGTATGATGTTAGTATGTTATGGTATGTTATGTTATGGTAAGTTATATTAGTTGTTAGGGTTTCATGAACTCTTTACAGGTTATGAGATGGAAGTAGAAACACATGTACATGTACACATCCTAAACCAACTAGGGTTTCATGAACTACAATTGCATGCTATAACTTGGGTTCAAAATGGCCCTCCCCCTCATGTTTTCATGGCCCAATGTGTCTAGATATCACTAAGAAACCACATGTTACAGCATTATATTATTGATGTAATAGAATATAAGCCAACAACCTGCATAATAAAACTAGGGTTCACATATTGAGACATGGAACTACAAACTAGGGTTTTATGAAATCTTTGGGTTTGAACATCAAATTAGACTGGCTAGTATCATTTAAGTAGAAACCAAATGGCCATATAGCCCTAGGATACACTTACAAATTGAAAACCAACTAGGGTTTCATGAACTACAAATTGCATATTATAACTAGGGTTCACAAGTTATGAGATGGAACTAGGGTTTTATGACCTCTTTAGGTATATATCCTTAGATTGGTTAGTATCATATAAGTAAAAACCAAAAGGCCCTATACCTAGGCTATGCACATACATTAAATAATTTTATTGGGATTAATATGAACTACTTACTATTTCATATGTTCACAAATGCAAATACCAATGTGTGCAAATGCTAGGAACAATACTCAAATTATCAAATTGTTACAATTGAATTAAACCCTAGGTTATGAATTGAATTTCTTTGTTATCCTAAACCCTAGCTAACAATATTGTAATTGATGAATAGTTACATGCTAGACTTGCCTGAAATGCTAACCCTGGCTAGACTTGCCTGAAGTGCCATGTGCTTCTATGATGAAATACTATTAGGGTTTATAAACCCTAACGAGGAAAACAATCATAGTGTGGAGATTTGAATTTTAGCTTATATTATCACTATGATTGGGTAGATTCTAGAATTGGTTATGCATGCTAATTTGAGATAATTTTGGGTTGAATTTGTTAAGTAAACTTTAATGGTGTTTATTTTGTTAGATATCCTAAGTGTAGACCTTTGGATAGGTCATCATGCACTTGTGTAGGCCATCAAGATGATGACTAAGGAAAATCCTCTGAAATAAAAGGAACTTGCTGGCCAAAATGACCCTTCAAACCATGATTGTACACCCAAAGAGAACATGTCGCTACCAAAGGAAGGATCAATAGGGATGACAAGATAGGAAGTGAGTGGGTAAGATAGGAAGGCAAGAAAGTGACCTTTGGCTATGATAGGTGGGTAAGAAGGCTATTAGGGCTGCCCTAAATAGGATATTACCTGTCAGGGTTTCCTCATTGATTATAAATCCTAGGTTATGCATGCTAACCTTCAAACTTCAGTTAGGGTTTCCTCATGGATTCTAAAACCTAGGTTATGCATGCTAACCCTTAAATCGTTAAAATTGAAACAAGTACAATAGCTCGTTAAAATTGCAAGTGCTCAATAGATCGTTATAGAAGACACATATTCATTAACTTGTTTCATTTTTTATTTGTCAAGGAAGAACAATTTTTATGGGACGTTAGCATTATGGGATGTTTTAATTTCAATTATGCATGTGGTTGAAGCATGTTAGTGGTGTTGATGGGATGTTATCATCATATCGTACAAAGTCAACCTCTCTTGCAACTGACATAAAAGTATTTCCAGCCAAGCATTTAGCATTATGACAGTCCTATATTTCACTTTTAGCTATCCAGGACAAAGGTACAATCTTTTTAAGTAAACATCAGTGATAAACAATTTTATAAGTGACAAGTTTCCAAGCCAATGGGACTGTTAAACCAAATCAAATTTCCAGTCAATTAAAATGTCTTATGACAGTCCAAGATGTAATTTCCAATCAAGTAAAATGTTTTATGACAATCCAAGATGTAATTTCCAGTCAAGTAGGAATGATAAGAAGTATATTCACTTGGCTTTTGATGACACAATGACTTGCAAGCAATTCAAGGACTTTTCTAGTATTTTTCCAAGTTATGGATGTTTATATACCACTGTCAAATTTGTTTAAGTATGGTTGGGAATGATTTTTTATATACAATCCCTTTAGGGTGTCTTTGTGCCACTTTAGATTGGGTTATGGAAAAATTTGAGGTGAGGCGTTAGTGAGTGGGTAAGATAGGAAGACATCGGAAGTGACCTTAGGATATGATAGGTGGGTAAGAAGGCTATTAGGGCTTCCCTAAATAGGATATTACAGTGAATATGTTAGGGAATATTAGGATGAGTTAATGGTGTTCTAGGGCTTTCCAAAATGGATATTACAGTCAGATGTATAGGGAGAGTCACGGGGGTCTAAGTAGTGTGGAAATGAAAGGAATAAGCCTTGCTTTAGAGAGAGGGAAAGGTAGGATTCTAGGGCAAGGGTTTTAGCAATGGTTAGGCTAGAATAGAATGGTTTAGGTGTGTCTTATGGCTGCCTAATAGGTGGTATTATAGTCTAGTTTGATAGACAGTCCTAGGGTTAGTCAAGGATAGAAAATGGAGTAGAAGGCCAAATGTTAGAATTACTATGTAAATACCAAATGCAAACAAGTTCTTTCTATTGCAATTTGGACAATGAATAAGATTGTATTTTTATGCATTTGTGTATTTTTTTGTTAACTAACCTACAGTGTTAATTTTTTTATGCATTTTATTATGAAATTACGGACTTTATTATTCCGTCAACAATAAGTATTGCAAGTGCATCAATTGTAAACTATGAATGTAAAGAAGTACAAAATGATATATTAATATACAAAAATATCCAATCATATACAAAATATGGCAACTTGTGCCTTATACAAAATATGGCAACTCATGCCCTATACAAAATATGGAAACTCGTGCCAAAATGTCACATCATGGCTTAGAGTGTACATAAGAGGCTCTCTCAATCCTCCTGCTCACCCTCGAAGCTCCCAAGTCCAACTCCAAAATCGATCTTCCTCTTCTTCGAGCTAGAGGAAGCTCAGTTCACCCGAATGCTTCAACCACCTCCCCTTGGGCTCTGAAATGACAACAATCAAATGTCAACTCCTACAAGCAATTATACAAGTATAAAACACAATTTAAATATCAAAATTACGTTTTCAAATTGTAAATATATCGCCTGAGATGAGACCGTAAGTGGTGAGCGGGCTACCCTCCTTTGTGATCCAAGTCTCTCAGCAATGCCACCCTACAACATTTAAACAATGAGATAACTCATACAATTTACTGCAATGTTAATTTTCGTTAATATTGAATGAGATTTTCATAAACTAATCAATCTCACCGTGAACACACCAGGCTAGTACTGGGGGCTGGCAGGTGGAGAAATCGACTGCTCCTCAGGGGTGGCAGGTGGAGCAGTGGGTTGTACAACCTGCTCTGATGCTAGGGTGGATGGCATAGTGGAGGATGTAGCCACATCGATGTTTGCTACAACACTAGGGGGCACGGTGGGAGAGGGCGTGGACTGGAGCGGGCGAAGTGGTGATGTATGACGATAAAGTACAACTGGTTGTAGAATGGAATGGGCCACCCTAGAAGAGGAAATGAGGGTGGTGGGGGAATATGGAGGGGGATGAGTTCTGGGATGGGGTGGAGGGATGGGTGAATGTGGATGGATGGTGTAATGTGGTCAGAGGGGGAAGGGTAGAAACATGGGAAACTACTAGGGAGGGGGTGGATGGGTGGGGCAGGGGGGGAGCTAGATGGAAGTGTGGTGGTGGGTGGGAGGAAAGGGATGGATGGAACGGGGTGGGGAGGGATGCAAGGAAAGGGACATGTATTCCAGGGGCTACACCTGGCATATATGGTGGGAAAAAGGAAGTCGATGGAGAGATAGTGACATCGACATGCCTATGTGGTGGGACCTGCATACATATTCATGTCATCGTGTATTAGTACATAAAAAATATAACTATACGAATCTAAGCCATCAAAACTGAAATTAAATTTATACTTTATTACAAGATACCTGCTCATGAGGGGATCTGCTAATCCCTAGTGGGGATGGCTGCTCACTCAATCCTGCGAACACATGTTCATTTGCACAAAAATATTTAGATTCAATTAGTAAATATTAACTAAATACGGGTCGAGAATTTAAATAAATATGCGACGATTTACATCCAATTACTACTAACATTAAATTTAATTACTGAAAGAAAAATACCTGTGTGTATGCTATCGTGATGTCCTCAGCAGCTGCCATGGCTCCATGTAGGTTGAAGGAACCAGTGTCCTCCCACCCATGTGTTGGAGACTCGGCACTGAATAGCTATACATTAAAAAAAATCAAGTCATCAACATCTAATTCTAAGTTAACTTTATTAGAAATTATGACATTAAATAAAACAATGACTAACCTAGTGTAGGTGGCTCTGTGTGCCATGCTCCTATGTGGGAACCTGGCATGGATTCCCACAATGAGAACAATGATGTGGCACTGGTCTCGTCGAGCTAGATGGATCCACCTAGCTACCACCTGTATCTGCTCTCCCTCGCCCACCACCAGTAGACCATGCAGAAGTGTGTCTCTCGAGGGGGTCGTGCTCACTCTGCAAGGACATAGCCACAAATTCGGTATTCCTGAGAAGGTGTCATGTGGCATGTCTGACGGACTCATAGATCTCATCTAGCCCACTACCTAACCCAGGGGGTTGAGGAGGCAGGTTTGGCTCTCGCCTAGGTGCAATAGGTCCTCTGAGTGGGTTTCGGTGGGTGTGAGGTCGATCTTCTGAGCCAAAACTGATGCCCTGGAACTCAGTGATGTCGAAGTAATTCACATGAAAACCTAACACAAACTCAGCCCATAGTTTCCTGAGAAAATACTGTGGGACCTCAACATTGTTGCATGGAGGCTTGTTGAATACCACGAACCATCTCTTCCTCCAATTTTCTCTCCATGGCTAGTAATTACACCAGTCCATGCAAACTCGCCTCTTCCTCACATCTAGAGGTTGTCCTATTCTAGGATCTGTAAATTTTCTCCACAGTTGGGATTTTTTGATATTCAGGTTTTTAATATCCTCTTTGGACATACTACTGTTATAATGCTCTCTCATTCGAGCCCTATATTTGCACAAATTGGTTATCTCACTATGGGCAATGTTGATAGATTCTATAATGTCTTGTATTGATGTGGCGAGGGAAACCCGAGAGGGTTCCCTCATGTTCTTCAATTCGTCACTCAACATTCTTAATTGGTTTAAATCCCCGTGTAATTCATTTTCAGGGTTTTTTTCTTCGTTTAATTCGGGATTTGGGTCCTCTGTTTGGTTTGTTTCATTCATTTCTTCGAATGGTTCATTGGTATTGGTCATTGTGGTTAGGTAATTTGTACCTGCAGTATCAAATTTCTCCCATTTCAATTGATTTTCAATATCTTTTTAATTTTGTATTTTATTTTAAAAACAATAAAAACAATGAAATAAACAAAAAAAATTGCATTCCTACTCTATTTACCTTACTCCAGCGTCGTTTTAAGCGATTTGCACAAGTTGGTTAGGCTCCTTGGGGGGCGAAATCATCTCTTTGGGGTTGAATTCGGCTCCTCCTTGCGTGCTCGCAGGTTGCAAAAAAATACAAACTATTTTTTTTAATACAACAGGGACGCGCGCGCATCCTTGTTTGCTATCCCGCCCAACCTGCGCGTGCGGCCAAATGCACGTGCGCGTCCTGAGGCGAGTGTGTGCTCTTATTTCCCACACTGACAATCTGACGTGGAGGTTCGTGAGTCTGAAGCGGAAGCGCATGCGCGCATCTACTAGGTGCATGCATGTTGTTGATTTAACCCTCTTGCGCACTCCCATTGCATCATAATTGGGTAGTAGCTTTGTGCGGGTGCCCTATGATCATTTTTATCTAAATTATATAACTTTTAATTAATTTGGAAATTTTTATTATTAAAATTGTATTTTTAAATTCATAAATAAATTTAATGCTCCTAACTATTCTTATTATAATTATAAGTTAATATTAGTAAGAATGATATTAACCATAGAAAACAATTGCTAAGGTTATTGTTACAAGGGTTGTTGGTATCCTTTCTTAGGGTATCTCCAATGAGCAATTTGGTATTTTACTTGGGCATCATATTCATGATGCTATCGGTTCAGCTCAGGAGAGTTTACACTCGATTATGACCATAAAATTAAAGGCAGCTTTGGTAAAAATTGATCTTTCTAAAGCCTTCGATCGGGTTAGTTTGGCCTTTCTTCAGATTATCTTGTCATAGGTTGGTTTATGTCCTTTGATAGTCAGTATGATTATGGGTTTCCTCTCTTTGGTTTCCTTTTTCGTTCTCATTAACAAAAAAACCTCTCCCTTCTTCAAAGTGGGTAGAGGTATGAGACAGGGTTTCCCTCTGTCTCCTATTCTCTTTGCGTTGATTGTGGAAGGCCTCATCCAAACCATTTTACATGCTAAATAAACTTGTCACTTTAAAGGTATTGGTATTAAAGGGCTATTGCGTCTCACTCGTCTATTGTTCAAGGATGACGTTCTTATTTTCTGTGATGGATCCCAACAAGATGGTGTGAAGATGGTCAAGATCCTTCTACTTTTCTGTTCGGCCACAGGTATGATTATTAATTTGGAGAAGTATTTGTTCTTTGTAGATGAGATGGCCTTACCTGAATTACTAAATTATTAGAATCTTTTGGCTTCTAAGGATTTGAATCTTGTTGATGACGTTAAATATTTGGGTTTTTTTTCTTTTAAACCTCTTGGTTATGGTGTAAATGGCTGGTCTCAGCTCCTTAATAAGTGTGAAGTCAGGGTTTCTAACTGGAGTTTGTGATGGATTTCCAAGGGTGTGTGTCTAATCCTTATCAAGTATGTTCTTGATGCCATTCCTTATTGGGCCTTTTCTTGGATTCTGAAAAGAATCCTTAATCGGTTGGATTCCATCTATTCTCATTTTTTCTAGTTTCGAAATTCTGCTAAAACTGGTTTTTCTTAGACACATTATAGGTGTGTTACTTCTCCTCATGTGTGGGGGGGTTAGTGTGTCAAGTATCTCAGGTTTTTTTCTCTTTCTCTTGCTGCTAAGAGCATTTGGAAGGTCATCCATGGTTCTGGACTATGGGTGTACATCGTGAAGATCAAGTAAATCTTCCCTAGTCTCCTTCATACTTTTCATGATAAGAATCTTCTTTTTATCAAAGATATCAGGTCTCAGACTGACCCTATTTCTCGGAGTACGATTTCGATTGATGCCTCTTTCCTTGGTCTTGTTGGAGAAAATGTTGAAATGTAGAAGTATTTTGTTGCTTCTCTATGGAATAGTCATATTAATCTTTCTTCTTCTATGGATCAATTGTGTTGGGATGGAGCTAATAATGGTCACTACTCTCCCCGTGATGGTTATCACTTTTTAATGGATAATTTTTTACTTGGATCTAATCAGATCTGGTGGTGGAAGCAGATCTAGCGTTTTAACTCTCAACTGAAAACTAAAATATTTTTATAGTTATCCTTTTGGACAAAGCCTTCACTTGGGATAAGATACATAGAAGGAACTCACTTGGTCATTGATTGTAGGTTTATTAAGCTTGTTTGGATTGTTTTGGAGATTCCTGTTGCAGTTAAAGATTGTTGGTTTGGCGACTCTATTGAGGAATGCAAATGGAATTGGTGCAGTAAGCCTTTAATCTCATATTTTTCTACTCTTGTAGCTATTGTTATTTGGTTGGTTTGGAAGGCTTGTAATTCTTCTTTATTTGAGGACAAGATTCCTCATCCAACAGTTTGTGCTATCCATTGCTTATCTTTTCTTGTGTCTTTTTCGCAAATCTATTTGTCTAAGAAACTACAAATTGTTAAACCCTTGGTGCTCAAAGACTTCCCCATTGCCTTCTTTGATGGAGCCTCTAAGGATAAGGATGGGATTTGCGAAGCACGTGGTGTTATTTTTCTTGCTAGAAATGTTTTCTTTTCCTTCAAAGCTAGTTTAGGTTTCGAACCAACAACTTTGTTGAACTTTCAGTGCTCTAGCTATTATTAGATTAGCCAAAATATTAGGCTTGGATAAGCTTTCTATCTTTGGTGACTCTTTTCTAGTCATGAATTGGATGAACAAGGCTTGGATTTGTCATAATATATCTCTTCTAGCTATTTGGAGGAAGTTCGGTTTTTAGCTTCTGGGTTTTCTAGTATCAGTTTCAGACATGTCATCTGGGAAAATAATATGAAATTTGATTTCTATTCTAAAGAAGGATTACTACTCAAGAAAGGAGATTGGGTTCTTTTTGAAAATGAATATGCTTCACTAAGTCTGCATCTTTGATTAGGAGGTTACTCGAACAGAGCTCTAGTGCCCTGATGATTCATATTTTGTTGGAACTTATGCTTTTGGTTTTAAGTTTTGAGTTCAAAATTTTTTATAGCTTCTAAATTTTTTGAGCTCTAGTGGCCTAATGACTCATATTTTGTTGGAACTTATTTTGGTTTCAAGTTTTGAGATGAGAATGCTTTATAGCTTTTGAATTTTTGAGGATAGTAAAAGAGATGAAAATGCTAAACTTCTTTAGTATATGAAGTATGTAATATATTCCATGAATACAATATGCATTTTTTTCTTGTAAAAAAAAGAATGATATTAACCAACATCAATTTTTGTAAGCCATGGTTTACCATAATCAAGGTTCACTAAAGTAAATTATGGCTAAGCAACATCAACCATAGTTAATATTAATTTTCTTATGACTAGCACAACCACATGTTTAAAAGTGGTTTATATAGTCCTATCTAGCCCATTTTCCATTTGGACATATATCAATCACTTTTAAAAATCTAGTTGTGCTAGTAATTATATAGTAAGAGGTGGAATGTGTTTGGAGTGAGGCAGTCTATATAATTTTCATTATATCACACTTTTAGCTATAAAAATGAAAAAATTGTATTTAATCATGATCAAACATACAATTTTAGCTATAAAAATGAATAATTTGTTTTTTTTCATTAAAAAAAATAATTTTTTTTTGTCTTAAAATAGTGACATAAATACAAACAGAATAGTTTGTATAATTATAATCAAACATAATGAATACGAACATAATGAACCTTTAATTCATTTATTTTAGTTTGTATAATTATACTAAAATATACTGAATACGAACATAATGAACGTTTAATTTATTTATTTTTTATGTTAGTAATTAATGACATCTTAATGTGTGAGATTATTTATTTTTTTAATTTGAATATTTTTTTTATAAATTAGTTTTAAGCCAAATTCAATAATCCATTTATAAAATTTAATATCTATTTTTGAAATTAATTAAAACAATAACAATTCCAGATATTACAATATATGTATTCAGGTAGTTATAGAAAGTAATTAATTTGTTTCTTTTATACTAGCACATCCACATAGTTTGTGGTTGAATCATCTTTATAGGGATCAAATGGTTGAGCAATAGTGATAGAATAGAAGACAATTTGAAAAAAAAATATCCTTCATACTCTTCTAATTAAACAAGTTCAATGAGTTATCCATACCTAACTACATGTTATCATTGACATTCTTATTGGTATCCATTTATCAACTATATATATATCACATTCTTCTAATTATCTTACTTAAACTGTTGGTTATCCATTCATATATGAGTTATCTATACATAGTTATCAATTATCCATTCATGAATTATATATGTTTATTTCATATCTTGAACAAAATGTAATAAAATCAATCTCCACACTTGTTTCATTCCACCTCTAAATTAAAAAACATAAACATAATTAAAAAACATAAACATAAATCATACCCCCCCAAATCTCAAATAAAAATCTATCGACCTAATTACATTTACACCTCCCATGACTAGTCTACGATATCTATGGATGACACCTAAGACCATCTACTATCCTGGTCCAAAAATCAACTCAGAGACCTCCACATAGAGACCATAGAAGTTTGAACAAACGTACAAAGACTCATCAGTTCACAAAGCAGGTCTTACGCTGTTTACAATAATGGAATATGGAACATCGATGGCAATGACAACAGAGAATAAGGAGACGCAATCGGCTGGCTAAATAAGTAGTCCATCGACAACTTGGGTAACTCTAACTGCGCTGGCAGCTTGTACGCTTTCTGGTTCTTCGATTCCATAGTTTCTTCATAAAACAGTATCGGTTCTAGAAACTCAAACAGACTAGCTTCTTCTTCGTTTGTATTTCCTAGAGCAGAAGGGCATACTGCCTTCTGATTTTCATTATAACGCAGTGAAGAAACTTCAGTCTCTGTCATTGGGTTTGATATTTGAAAGCTGCCATGAACGGTACTGCAGTTAATTGAATGAGACTTCTCTTCGTATTCGTCCCTTGAAACAACTTCTGCTTCTTCTCCCTCAACGTAATTCGGCATTGCCCCCTGTTCCATCGACTTCTGAGAAACAGCCTTTCTGTATATTCTACATAAAACAACATCCTTTATCTGAACAAGCCAATTGAATTAGTTCAGTATAACTTCATACAATATAATTCCTACAAAATCTTCAATAATTTTAAATACTTCCATTTTAACTCAGGAGTGAGAATCATCAGAAAAACTCCAAGTGCAGATCTCTCCCTCTCTCAAGATTCATATCTCCTGCCTTAAATAGTATGAGCGATCGAAAACATCCGAGTTTTAACTATCAACCAGAGGAAGAAAAATTCTAGAAGCAAATCTCCAACACAGGTGAAAAACATCAAACCTAAAATTATCTACAAACCCTAAAATTTTCTTGTTGGAAACCTAAAATTTCCTTGTCTAGAAACCTATTAGGTTTATTAACACAAACAGGAAAACTGATCACCTTGTGCGGGGATGATCTAAAATCTGGCATCCTGTACTCGTTCATGATCCACTCCGTCCTTTGCCCAAGCGGGGCCTTTCCTTTATAAAACACCAGAATTTTCTTCTGACCTATGCACTGAAGCCGCTCATTGCGAACTGTTCTATCCGAACCTGTAGCCTTCCAGTAACCCGAAACCGTCAATCTGTTAGGCCGAGGGCATGACTTCTTACTCTCTCTTGGAACGAAGAAGAACCATTGTTTCTCCCCAGCATCATTAGCCAAACCTTAAAGAATACGAATACATCAATGTTAGTTGAAAATTCTTAATCAAATTCAAACCGGCGAAGAAACACTAGAAAGAATTTAAGTGTACCTGGTAACTGCCAGGGATCATATTGATACAAGTCCAAGGTTGGTATAATTATATCGAGGTTCAGTGGGTGGTCCCTTTGGGCCCTTTTCTTGAGATAGAAGCCCACTAGTTCCTGTTCCGTGGGATAGAATCTGAAACCTGGAAATTCCTTGAAATCTCCCTGCACCCTCCCATCGTTGTAATATAGTTCTTCCAGCTGCATGGCCATCTGATCTATATTTTCAAGAACCGCTTACGAATTGCCTTACTATGCTCTCTATAAATAGGAAGTTTTTCACGTATTTTTGTAAATAAAGGGAGAGGAAGAGGGATATAAATAGGAAGCTTTTCATGTATTTTTGTAAAGAAAGGGCGAGGAAGAGGGATAGATATTCGAAACTTGAAATGGAAATGGAAGCCGTCGGGCGAAAGATTGGTCCACGCGTACGAGGAAACAGTGAATAATATAAACAGGTTTTCTTGTTCAAAGTCTTTTTCCTCCGCGTACCGATAGTCGTAGGAAGTCCAACGTGTTATTTCGTTGTAACACTCGGGAAAATTCGACGAAGTTGCAAACAACTTGGATTTTATTTATCCACTGCCAGCAGATAAAAAAAACAAAAACCATCTAAGGCCGTTGTCAGTATCTTATTTGGGTGAATCGCTGAACAAAACCGGATATTATAATACTTGTCACTGGACAAAATGATTCTCGGCAAGATTTGTTGAAAAGGATCCGCTGGCAATTATGCATTTCTTAAAAATCACATTTGACTGGATAATCTTGATCTTCTTAGTAATGTAATCAAATGTTCTGAGAATCATAATTATTGAATTGTATACACTTATATTATTAAATTGTATTATTAAATGGTCTCATACATCAATTTGGTGTCTCGGTTGGCGGTGACCTTCAAAATAGATTATTATTATTATTATTATAAATATGTAATTCATAAAATTTCAAAAGTTTGACCATAGAAGAACCTAATCTAGAACATCCTCGGATACCTACATGAAATAATACATGAAATAATAGAATAATTGGCCACCCAATGTATTGTGTATCTCATTACTTGAATCGATGATATTATACCTTTTATATCACTATTATTAAAAGTTAAAGGAGGCTTGGGAAAGAGAATAGATGATAAGGCGGAATTAACAATATCGATTCTTTATTTGGTTATTTATAAAAGTATGTAGAAGTTAAGTGTAATTGGGGGAGTCGTCAACTCAATGAAAGGGGCTTCCCTTTCAAAGCACAATATTTAAAACTTCCTTCTAAGAACTTTCCTTTAAGAACTTTATATGACGAGATTATGATTATGAAAGACGGCATTATGAGATTTCCTTTAAACAAGTCTATATGCCCGGGAATATGTTAGTAGACTCGTGGTCAAAAGAGAGACTCAAACGGCTCCTATAACATATTTGTAACATATATAGTTTAGAACATATTTGTAACATATATAGTTTAGAGTTTAGCTCACTTTTTCTTAGAACATTAAGAGGGTTTTTTTTGTAGGATATTATCTATGTTTTTATACAAAAGAAATTTATGTGGTTGTTCTTATGATTTTTAGAGAGGGACAATGAGCAAAACTTTATACGATATTATGTGTGTTTTTCTTAAAAAACAATTATGTTGTTGTTGTGATTTTTAAAGAGATGAGAGTATGAGCAAAACTTTATTTTTTTATCTAAGGGTTGTTATGGATTTTATACAACTTCTATGGATTTTATAGGGTTTTTAAGGGTTTTATGGATTTTTAAAGGATGGACACATTAAAATCCTTTTGACTCCTCCAATGGAGTGTTCTTTTTGTGTAGGATCATTAAAAGAGTTGAGTCCTAGATTAGTCTATGACTTTAAAAAACAATAATTCCAGGATCTTTGTCATTCTTAACCTATTTGAAACATTTTGGAATGGACAAACTTTGTGTAGCACACATCTATGGAGGAGGAAATTTGTCCTTGAATTGTTCCTAGCAAGCCATACCCCTTGTTCACTAATGAGAGGGAGAGCTTTATATGGATTTAGGCTAGGATTGCCACACCATGTACAAAGACACTCATACACATTTTGACCACCCAATACAAATATAGAACCACGTACAACTTCAAACTCCTTCCACATGTTAATAGAATAAGAAAATAAATGGGGATGGAGATTCAACATCATTCTTAGAAAGAGGGAAGCTACAAGGACTTTTCCAACACCTTCTATGCATGTGTAATCCTAAGTAGATATTTTAACCCTAAGAATCAACCACATGAGGACCTTAGATTTGAGAGGACAATTGAATTTCCATATATCCTTGTACCACTATGATAGCTCTTGAAAATATTCTTTCTCCCTTAAGAGTTAGTATCCCATATTTGGTGTACACCTCCCTCTAATTGGATTCCTTGACTAAACCAGTTCATCTCTTGCATCCCCAATCTTGACATGACTAGCTATCAATGCAAAGATATAACCTTCCCATATGAAACCCTCATCACTAATAAACCTTTCTTTGTCTAACAAGAACCACTCTTTGCTCCAAATAATATAATTTTGCATGTTTACATTTTCGGCTAAGTGAAAAAGGGCTCTATCCCATAAAGCATTAACCATATTCCTAAGGAGGTATTGAGTTTCTCCACACCCAACCGATGGATATTCATCCAACCTAACTCGTATACCTAATCAACGTTTCCAAACCATCAAACCCCCTATTAGAGAGAAATCCATAACCACAAAATTCCACACGATAGAGGAATTATTAGGAATTCTGGTCAAATGTTTCACAAAAATAACTATATATATTTTTAACACACCACCTTAAACCAAAGGCCTTCTCTTTTATAATCCTCCAAACACATTTAGCTACAAGAGATTTAGCTAAAAGTCCTTTGTATTCTTATCACCAAGCCACGAAAATCTAAAATTAAGATTTCATATTTTTCCAAAACCCCTTTTGGAATGAACATAAAGAAACCCACATTAGAGGAAATTTCAACTCAAAATGGGCCTTTCAATCCTAATTCAAATTCCATGGCATCATGTGTTAGCCAATGAAATTGCTTTAAATTTTAAATACCATATAGGTCTTAAACATTTTTTTAATATAAATTTGGGGATAGGTATCATAAAAAAAACTATTTTTTTTTTGTATTTTCGACATATCTCCCTGTCTTTTTACTCAAATTTTGAGTGGGAGAGATCCCTGGATGCATAATTGAATTCCACATCCAATGAGTACCCACTATGCATGCTTTTGACAGACCCTGCTACCAGAAAAACAAGAAATACCTTAAAAACGTGATGATGATGTATTTCTTTTTTTGGGGGTAGCGGGGTCCGTCTAAAGTATGCAGTGTGGGTACTCGTTGGATGGTGAATTTAATTCCGCATCCTTCGAGCTCTCCCGATCAAAATTTGAGTAAAAACACAAGGATATATGTCGAAAATACAAACAAAAAAGTAGTTTTTTTTTCTTTTTTTCCTCCAAAATTAATAAATATTATTTTTTATTATTTTACCTATTATTTTATTATTTCCTTAGGAGACCCATTTTGAGTTGATACACCGGTATGGATTCTAATATAGACTTGACTAAAACTGATCTACCCCACTTGCTAACAATTTATTACACCATAAACATAACCTTTTCTCCACCTCTGAAATCAACCAACCCCAATCACACTTTGTATAGTCATTGGGTTTAAGATAGAAGCCCAAATATTTAATGTCTTCCTAACCTTTCCCTTTCCATAGAGGATTGATTTCCTACATTGATCTACATTCTAGTAGTTATACAATATAGGTCTAGTACTTATCTTAAATTTTGAGCACCTCTACATGAAATATCACAAAATAAAAGGATACAATCCATGAAAAGAAGATGAGACAAAAAAAAATCCCACCTTTATACCTTTAAAAACACCTAAAACGTTCTATTTAGCCTTTCTACTACCATCAAGAACAATAAATAGAAATCAAACATAATCTACCCTACAAACCTCTATATTTTGCAGATTACAGTGTCATCTGGTTCGGCCAAGGCTCTTCCTAATGCAAACTACCCTTTATTGTTAATTAAAAAAATATCAATAAGCGAGTTCGCTGCTGGTTGCATTAGGTTTTGCTGACGAGTGGTAGCTGAGGCTACGTTGAGAGCATGGCAGCGCCTGGGGGTGGGGAGGCCGCCCCCCCCCATCCATTTCTGATGCCGAAGCCTTCAACAGGATTCTAAGCAGAGGCAAGAAAATCTCCCCTCCAGAGATCCCGAAATTCATAAAGAAACTAGAAGAAATCCCAGAAATATCTCTTCCTGAAGAAAAACCAATGAAAATAGCTCTGGCATTGGCGAAACGAGGTCTCGTGGGTCAGTTCATGGGTCTATGGCCCTCCACCAAAACAACAGACGACTGGATACAGAGAAATTGGAAGCCCAATCTGAAATAGGGAGTGACCTGCTACCCGGTAGGGTGAGGGTTCTTCATTTTCGAATTTATATCAGAAGAAGATCGGGACTTAATCTTTAGGAACGGCCCCTACTTCATGGGGACGCAGGGATTATACCTGAACAAATGGACGCCAGATTTTGATCCCTCGGTCGATCTCCCCAAGGAAGTGCCGATGTGGGTCAGGCTTCCTAACCTGCCGATGCATTGTTGGGACCTTGAATCCCTGCAGAGAATAGGGAATGGAATCGGGCATTTCATTGACAAAGCTGATAATAAAGGCCAATACACCTGCGCCAGAATTTGCGTGGAAGTTGACCTGGAAGTCGATCTCCCTGAGGCAATAAAAATAAAAGTCGGATCTTGGACCCATTATCAGAAATTGGATTACGAGCACCTGCCTTTCAAATGCAGGAATTGCCAAGAACATGGCCACTTCCAAAGATACTGCCCCAAGCTTGCTGCTGAGAAAGAAGATGATGAGGGATGGCAGAAAGTTAAAAAGGGGAAACCCTCGAACATCCCCAGAAGCAAGGAGAAAATGACCCAGGTTACTCCAAAGGAAGGCAGACCAAAAATCCCCAACCAGGAAGAGACTAATGCAGCCCAAAACCCTGAAAAGATCCTTGAAGCTGAAGATGTCCGGGCACCACAAGACCCTTTCGATCCAATCCACCAATCTGGGGTCACCAGTCCTTCCAAAGAACACATCAGTCTAGGCTCGACAGGAGATGATACCTCCGAGGAAGGTGACACGGAAGCCAACAGCCAGTCTAGTACTCCAGATCAACCAAAACGCCGACGAAAGACAGAGAGAAAGAGAAGGTAAGAACAGTCCTAGAAGGACATGGTCCAAGGCTCTCAACACACCATACCTGAAATGATGAACACCAGATCTGGGCTGAAGCTGGGAACGACCCCGAAAGGGGGTCACCACCCTACCCCAGGAAAATAATGCAATACGTCTCCTGGAACTGCAGAGGACTAGGTAGCCCCCTAAAAGAAGAAGCTGTTAGGGATCTAGTAAGAATAACGATACCGGAAGTCCTGCTAATCCAGGAGACGAAGCTGGAGGAGGATGCTCTTCTCCGTGCGAGCAACTCGTTTTGGAAGAAAGGCCCGGCTAGGGCTGTAAGTGCTAGAGGAGCCTCGGGAGGCCTAGCAACTTTCTGGGACTCTGCAAAGCTAGACCTAATTGAAGAAGAAGGAACCACCCATTGGTTATTCACCAAGCTGCTTCATAAAGATTCCGGCAACCTTGTAAGTCTTTTTAATATTTGCGTTCCTGTCTCTTTTGCTGAAAAAAAAGATTGTTGGGATTCCATAAAAATATTTCTTAATCTCCATAAGCCTGAAAATTTAGTGTTGGCTGGAGATTTGAATGTAACTCTTGCTCTGGCCGAGAAAAAAGGGGGATCAATAGTGAGGGACCCGGCAAGAGAATGGGTGGAAGATCTGATGCTGGAATGGGACCTTGAAGACATCACTCCGGTAAAAGGAAATTTCACCTGGTCAAACAAAAGGACAGGACCCGGTCACATTGCTGCCCGCCTTGACCATTTCCTTATTCAATCCTCCTTCCTAACCCTAGGGCTTTTGGCCTCCTCAAAAATCCTCCCGCATTACACTTCTGATCATAACCCGATATCCCTGTCTCTTTATCTTGAAGAAAGGCTAGGCCCTATCCCTTTCCGGTTCAGCCCAATATGGGTCTCCCAGGAAGGCTTCCTTGACATTGTTTCTAGTTCTTGGAAAGGCTCGATTCAAGGATCCCCTTCCTACATCTGGGAAGAAAAGCTTAGAAGACTCAAAGTAGCCCTGAAAGTCTGGGCCAAAGGGCTGGGCTCTCCCATAGCTAAAAGGAAAAGAGCCCAAAAGGCCTTGGAATGCCACCAGATAATCTTGGAAGAAACCGCTGTCACCCCTGCTTTGTTATGTAGGGAAGCTGAGCTTCAAAGGGAATACCATAAAGCCTGCAGAGAGGAAGAAACCTACTGGAGAGTCAAGTCAAGAATGCTTTGGCTTCAAGCTGGAGACAAAAACACCACGTTCTTTCACAAGCAAGCCCAAGCCAGAAAGATTTATAATTCCATTAATGAAATCCAGTCTCAAGGCCAAGTGATAAAAGACTTTCGAGGCATCAAGGAGGCAGCCCATTCCTTCTTCAAAGATCTTTATTCCGCCCCGAACCAGGACCCCGTGGATCTGAACTCTTATCCTCTCTCAGAGATCCCAAACTTGGTTAATGATGAGGATAACCAGCAGCTAAACAGTCCTATCAGTATTCAAGAAATTAAGAAAGTCCTTGACAAAATGGACCCAGACAAAGCTCCAGGACCGGACGGATTCACTGCCCGGTTCTACATCTCTTGCTGGGACATCATAAATGAGGACCTGTATAGAATGGTGTAGAAAGCATAGAACAACAACAAATTAGGGGGCAGCACAAATTCCTCCTTTTTGGCCCTCATTCCAAAAGAAAAAGGAGCCAAAACCTTCAACAGATTCAGGCCAATTTCCCTGTGTAACATAGGTTACAAAATCATAACTAAAATTATGTCTAACAGACTTAAAAGAATGCTGCCTAAGCTGATTCCGGAAAACCAAGGGGGTTTCGTGAGAGGAAGACAAATTTTGGATAACATTATTCTAGTGCAAGAAGCTATCCATACCAGCTACAAGAAAAAAGAGAAAGGTATGGTGGTAAAGCTGGACTTGGCTAATGCCTTTGACGGAGTCAGGCATGAGTTCCTCTTTGCAGCCATGAGGAACTTTGGATTCAATCAAAAATTCATTATGTGGGTCAAAGGTTGCATCTCAGCTCCGTGGATCGCCCCGTTGGTTAATGGACGTCCCACTGATTTTTTTCAGGCCTCAAGAGGATTAAGGCAAGGCTGCCCCCTATCCCCGGTTCTTTTTGTCATGCAAGCCATTGTTCTAAGCTATCAGTTGAATAGAAGTCTTCAAAACAGGTCTCTCTCTGGCATAAAAATTGCCCCAAGGGTCAAGGAGGTCAACCACGCCCAGTTTACTGATGATACTCTTCTTTTGGGAGCTGCCAACCCCATCAATGCCAGGAACTTTAAAACAGAGCTGGACTATTACCGGAATAGCTCTGGGAGTGAAATAAATTTTCTCAAAAGCAAAGTCTACGCCTGGAACTGCTCTCCTCGTGAAACTCTGGAGATTGCTCGGATTCTTGAAATGGAAGGCATCATTGCTTGGGACTCCTTTACTTACCTGGGCATACCTATTATCAAAGCTGCTCTAAGAGTTGTCCACTGGCTGCCAATGCTGGACAAATTAAAAAACAAGATTCTCGCGTGGGGGGCAAATTGGCTCAATAAAGCTGGCAAAGTGATCTTAATGAACTCTGTCCTCATCAGCCTTCCAATTTTTCAATGCTCGATGCTGCTAGCTCCCAAAACTATCACAGCCAAAATCAATGAGCTGCTTCGTAGATTCCTGTGGGAGGGTGGCCGGAACAATGAGAAAAAACTCCATCTTGTAAGCTGGGATAAGATCACCAGGCCAAAAATGGAAGGAGGCCTTCAAATAAGAGACGTGGCCACCCAAAATCTTGCTATGGGAGGCAAAATTCTATGGAAAATGATCACAGGCAGAAAAACCTGGAGCAAGCAGATTCTCAAGAAGAAATACTTTACAGGAGATAGGCAGAGATGTCTGGAAAGACCCACGAAATTGCAGAAAGGTTCCCCAGTGTTCTCCCTCTGCAAGAGAGATCTATCTTTCTTCACGCCCAAGCTCACGTGGTCTCCTGGCAATGGGGAAAAAATCAAAATATGGGAGGATTCGATCCTCGGGGAGCAGCCTCTCATCAACTACAGCGATTTGGGCAATATTAAATATTGGCTCCACGCTAATAATTGCAGAACGTTGATGGATATCTCTGTCTGGAACAATGATGAGGACGAGTCTTGGGCAAAATGGAACCTGAGCGATTTCCCCCACGAGTTAGAAGAGGAAGCTGCTACGTTGCTGAAATTATTGCAAGGTAAATCTCCCATCAGTGCCAAAGCCAAAGACAGACGAAGTTGGGGATCTCGATCTGGCACATACTCTGCAGCAGAGGGCTATGTTGTGATTTTGGAGGTGCCTTGGGTTCCCCCCAACCCAGGGCCGTGGAGAGCTCTTTGGAAATTCGCCTCAATCCCAAAAATCGATATTTTTACCTGGAGTGTCCTCCACAACAGCATATTGATTGGAGAAAAGCTGAAGAACAAAGGATGGGAAGGGCCATCCCGGTGCCCTCTATGCAACCACGCTGAAGAAACCAGCGATCATTTATTCATCTCCTGCGAGTTCACTATTCAAGTTTGGAATTTCATGCTAGGCTCAATCGTTGTTATTCGGCCTATCTCCTTCAAGGAGCTGATCAGTAGCTGGATATCTTTAGCTCCCTTCAGCTTCAGCAAAAAAGATACCCTCAAGACAGCGTGGATGTGGACCCTGAAGTTTCTGTGCTGGAAATTTTGGCTGGAAAGAAATAACAGAATCTTTAAGGAGAAACGCAGACTCCCTAATCAAGTGGCAATTAAGACTAGGACCATGCTATCTAAAGCTTTGAACACCAAGTCTAATCTCAGAAATGAGGCTGCCCTATCTCTCGAAGAAGATCGTTGGTTAAAGGAGATCAATGTGAACCAGCAAAGCAATTTTTCTACCAATCCTCCTCATAAGGCCCGTTGGGACATTAGGCTGGAAGAACAGGAATTCATCAAGTGGAGATCATCGCTGGAAGATTGGTGCCTTTTCTTTGACGGGGCCTCGAAAGGGAATTCAGGTCCAGCTGGAGGAGGAGGCATTTTATTCGATCCATCCGGCACCCTCTGCGTGTCCTATGCCTAGGGCCTAGGCCACGCCTCCAACAACCAAGCGGAGTATCTTGCGCTGTGGCAAGGGCTGAATCAAGCAAGAAAGAGGAACATTCAGAAGTTGACTATCTTCGGTGACTCTAGGCTGATAGTCAAGGCTATTCATACCAAGAAGATGACAATCGATATAGGCCTGGCCCACACTCACAGAAAAGTCATCCTCATGCTTAAGCATTTCAGGAATCATAGGGCTTACCATGTTCTAAGGAGTCTCAAATAATCTAGCAAATGCGGAAGCCAACCGAGGTACCACCCTGAGTAAGGGTCAGATTATTGTAAACGGTGAAATATCAAATCACCCGCTCCCCTAAGGCTCTTAAGGATGATCTCCCTGGTCCATTAGGCTCTTCCCTGCTCAAACAGCATTATTCTGTCCTGGTTGTCAAGCCAGAAAAGAAGATTAGTATAGCAGCTCTGGAAAATTGTTCAGGCCCTGGCAGCCCATTTTCCAGTCTCTAATTAAATTTAACCGTTTCCGTTAAAAAAAAAAGAACAATAAATAGAAAATATGGCACTCCAACCTCAATCCTTTTCCAATATTGAAGCCCAATAGTGAAGTCAATGGTTGATCTCCATTTATCAACATAACAAAAGAAACAAAGGAAACAAAATTCATAAAAACCTCAACTAGAGACAATTGACCTTATCATGTGATTTAGATGGGTCAGCTTTTATCACCATAGAAAATAAACCTCCTCACCTTAATTAAATGAAAAATTTCCTAAGCCACTCCTATAGCGTCATGAATCTACCTTTTAGACAAAAGTCCAAAGTATTCATGTGAAATGGACCTAGAATGTAAAACATTTACCCTTCTACCTTTACCCTTCTAGTAATTTCACTTTTGAAATAATTTTATATATATAGTTACACACTTAGATTTTATTGAACTCTTCAAAACCAACAAGATTATCAAACTTAGGTCAAATCTTGCTCACTCTCATTCGGTTAAGGTGTGGGTCTTGTCAGAAAGGCGACCCGAGTTCAACCCCCTTAGGGGTGAGTTAGTTGGGAGGAGACACCCAAAAATCTAGCCATCATAAGGGTTGGTGTGGCCCAGTTCAGGTGCGATCCCTGGGTGAATTTGACGACTTAGATGCCCATGGGTTGCGGTTATCTTAGCCAATGGTGGAAATACACTGGCCCAGAGTGATGGGAATTTCTTACAAACAAAAAAACATATTATCAAACTTAGGGATGAGGAGAAAAAATAGAAGTGAAAGTTGCATACATCCTACCAAAAATCCTCGACTCTTCTACAACCCTTAATATATCCTCCTCCAATACCTCATAGAATCGTAGAAATAACTCTATTAACCATCCATTTGGGCCTAGTATTTTATATGTTTGTAAATAAACAAAATCTCCTAAATCTCATCTTTTGTTACATCTTCCAACAAAGTTGCAATGAAAACATTGTCTTCATTAGAAAAAAAAAATATAAGGCACGACATGCCATTCTAACAACTTCCGCTATTGTACATCTATTATATTCCTTACATTGACCACTAAAATGGAGAACCTCTGCCTTTGATAAATCCTGAAAAAAAGGTCACGATAGAATCATATAGACAATGTAAATTTCAAATAGTGATTATATTCCTTCTAATAATTTGCAAATTGATGAAATACTTGGTATTAACATCACCTTTTCCACACAAAGTGCTCAACCTTTTAACTATCATGATTCCTCTTTTTTATCCATTAAATCTTTCTTCCTCTTATATAAATCATAAACCTTATCCTTGTGATGTTCATTTGTAAATCCTAACGAAACATAAAAATCGAGCTCATCTAATGGAACTTTAATATCTTTTAAATAATTCATTCTTACCCTTCTTTTCAACTACCCACTTCACCACTACTTGTTTTATTCTCTTAAATTTATTCCTGCAAGTTGTAAAGCAATTGACTCACTAAGACCACCATCAAAAAAAAACTAGTGAGTCTTAACAAGTTGAACAAACCCCTCATCTTCCAACCAATGTGCATTGAATTTGAAAGGACGGGGAGGCTTTTTCCCATGGAATCCATTTCCACTAAAATGGGAAAGAATGCACAAACTTTCCCATATCCCACCCACAAATTCAAATATTCTCGGTTATAAAACCTTCATAAATTGTGAACCTGTCACACCTCTTTGAAATACTCTCAACTCCTACTTTTTCTATTTATCCATGTTGACCTGCGATTCACTAGAGACACAACTACCAAGCCACAATCCATCAAATTATTTACAAATTAACCTAAGAGGGGTCAACCAGAGTAGCCTCTCCCAAAATTTCAAAGTTACTAATAGAAAAATTGAAGTCTCCCCCATAATAATGTAAGAATGCCAAACCCAAATCATCCTAAATAGTTTGTACCAAAAATCAGTTCAATACACATATGGCCCATAAACATTCAAGACTAAGAGTTCCTTCCCCATATTTATAGAGTAGATATTTAAACCTATTCCTAAATCACAAGACCAAGAGTCAGAATAAGAGAGGAACCTTGGATTCCACATATAAATCAAACCACCAAATCTTCCACTCACATAAAAAAAATCAATTCCCATCTACAAAACATCTCTGAAAAATTTGCACAAATTATGTTCGCATAACCCATTAACTCTTGTAAAAGAATAATGATAGGATTATTAAGTTCCACAAGCCTCTTAAGAGGAAATTTATCCCTAGGGATTCCTAAACGTTTGTAATTCATGGAGAGGAAAATCATCATGGATAAGATTATGTGGTTTTACCTATTCTAAGTGCCTCTTTAATGGAAAGTTTCTTCGAAAAATGAAACTTTAGAATACCATTCTCTTGTGCTAAATATAAGTCATGTTTTATTCCTCTAACCCCACCCTTATTACCTATGACCTCATTTGCATCCAAACCCTCCAACACCCCCACCTTCAGCATCATATACACCCTCTTTTTTACATCTCAAAAAATAGTTGTGAGAACCCTAATCCAACTCTTCAACCTTCAACCCATAAATGAAAGGCATATGCTCACTTTCTGTTCAAATAATATAACTTCGAATAATATTCTACTTGTATTTTGCAATATTATTATTCCTCCTTTGGGAAATGTTACTGATGTAAAAGGTCATGTAAATGTCATGAGGTGAGCCCTCGGTTGTAAGTCAGGTCAATAGCACCCAGAAAAGATGAATATAATTATTATTGTGAAGTTTACCTAGGTAGGTCAGCCCTGTCAGTAAAGTAGCTCGGCGTAGTTAGGTAAAATGTCAGTTGGGAAACTAGTATAAATAGGTAGGCGTCCTCCCTCATTTATACACCTTCACTCTCCCTTGTATTGCGCAAGAGAGAGAAAGAGGGACTGACCGAGAAGGAGGAGGACCAGTCAGTGTCTTTGGTGTTTTGGATCTTATGCTTGGGGTTTTGTCTCTCTATCTATGATACCTTATTCTTTGGTCATTACATACTCATAATCTATATTGAGGAAGTTTTGTTGGGTTTTTCCCTTTAGGGTTTTCCCAGGATAAATTGTTGTGTACCTTGTGATTGTGTTTCTTTTAGTGATCCTCCTTATGTTGTTTTATGAAAGTATATTAAATGATAATCAATTTAGGACTTAAGCTATTACAACATAGAAAACTTAACATGGTATCAGAGCTATCCTGAAAAGTGCAGTTTTCATGAGGTAAATCTCTCTGTCCTTCTCCATACAAGGAAATTAAGGTTTTTTGATAAAGTGTAATTTTTTACTGCAAGTGACATAATGAAGTGTTCCCCTCCTAGGTGCATCACTTGACACCAAGATCGAAGTTTTCCAATGGTAAATATCCTCCAAAAATTCAAGCCCTAGTTTGGCTTGAAACCAGAAAACCAAAAACTACAATATGGGATCTTACAAGTCCAGTTTCAAGGGTTAGAAATTTAATTCTTCAAAAATTGACTATACCATCATACTTGCCTCATTCATGCACATCTTTTGGTGAGTATAGTTTTCATTTCTAGGAAATTTTCATTTTTTGTCATTTTCTGATCTCCGGGGCAAGATGTCTCCAAGCACTAAGCTTGATGACAAGCTGGAAGGAATAGAAAAATTCCATGCTTGGAAATATAGAATAGGACTCATTCTAGAAGAGAATTATATTTCAAATTTTATCAAGGAATTTTTGTCAGAGCCCAAAGAAGATGAAGCAAAGTACAAAAAATACATGATTAGATCCAAGGGGATCATAGTTTATTCAATCAAGGATCACTTGATTCCTCAAGTATCCTCTAAGGATAAACCTAAGGAGATTTTTGATGCCCTATTAAGATTGTATGAAGAAGAACCTACTAAGAAGTCAGCAAGGGAATAAGTTGAGGAATATATTCATTCTTCGCTCTCTCTGGTTTTGTGACACCTAGAAGTGATACATGGTTTATTGATAGTGGTGATTCAAAGAACATGAAAGGTCAGAAGAATATTCTCTTTTGTTTTGAAGAAAGGGACTCTCCTCATAAAGTTTCAATAGGAGATGATTATCAATATCCCATCAAGGAAATAGGATAAGCCACTAACAAGCTTGATTCAAGAACCCCAATGAAGATGAAGGATGTATTATATGTGCCTAGATTGAAGAAGAACTTACTTTCTATTTAATCCCTAGATAAGAAATGATTATGGGTTTCCTTTATATATGGTCAAGTTCTTATGTGGCCTAAAGGTAAATATTTAGAAGACGCATCTGTCATTGGGACAGAAGAAGGTGGAATGTATAAACTGAAAGGTCACTTTGAAGCGGCCTTGATTCATGATACTATAACTCCATGTGAACTATGGCATATAAGGCTTGCTCGCATAAACTACAAATCCCTACCACATGTGAGTAAGGTAGTCACAGGTGTACCAGACCTAAATATTGATCATGAAGTAATATGTAAAGGATGTGGAAAAGGAAATAACATAAAGAATCTATTTCCAAAGAGAGACACCAAGTCTGAAGGAATATTGGAACTTATACACTCAGATGTATGTGGTCCTATTCCCTCAACATGTTTAAGTGGATATGTATACTATGTAACTTTAATTGATTATTACTCTCATAAGACTTGGGTTTACTTTTTGAAATCAAAAGATGAAGTGTTTGGAAAGTTCAAAGAATTTAAAGAATTGGTAGAGAATCTTCCAGAAAGAAAGATCAAGACACTCAGGTCAGATAATGGAGGAGAGTATAATTCAAATGAATTTGGAAGCTTCTGCAAAGATGTTGGTATTAAGAGGGAACTTACCACTCCCTATACTCCACAACAAAATGGTGTTGCTAAAAGGAATAACCAAACCATTATGGAAGAAGTAAATACTATGATCCATGATCAAGATATTCCTATGTACTTATGGGCTGAAGCAGCAAGGACAGCAGTATATATCCAAAACATAATATCCCATAGTGCACTTGGATTCATTAAGGCCATTGAAGAAATGTTCAAAGGAAACAAACCAGAGGTAAGTCACCTCAAGATATTTGGTTGTCCAGTGTTTGTTCATATACCAAAAGAGAAGAGAACCAAGTTGGATTCTTCCAAAAAGAAAGGAATATTTTTGGGCATTGTGAGTTCTCCAAGGCCTTCAAAATCTATATATCGGGTTCCCATCATATGGAAATTAGAAAGGATGTAACCTTTTATGAAGATGCAGCTCTCAAGTCGAGAAAGTGTCAAACTGAAGAAACATATGAAGAAGTTGTAGCTCCCAGAGCTACAAAACCAATGAAAGAAGTTGCACCTTCTCATGATGATGAGATTCTAGAAGAACATGATATGTTGGAGCCCCAAGAACCTCCCCACATGAATATCTCCCACAAGAGAAATCCAACTTGGGACCGTGATATTATTCAAAAAGTAGAAAGGTATGGTGCTCCAGAAGGCTCCACAAGGCAGAACAAGAATCCAAAGCCATTTCCTAGTTATGGATTTGATGTGTGATCTTGTAGAAAAAGAACCTACTTATTTTGAAACAGTTGTTCAAAATAAAGAATGGGTAGAAGCTATGATGGAAGAATGCCAATCCATAATGAAGAATGATGTATGGGAAATAGTTCCCAAGCTAGAGGAAAAAAGTGTGGTGTCTTTGAAATGGATCTACAAGATCAAATATACAGCCGATGGAAGTATTAAGAAGTACAAATCCAGTTTTGTGTCCCATGGATTCTCTCAAAAGGAAGGAATCAATTATCAAGAGACATTTTCTCCTGTAGCAAGGTACACTTCTATCAAAACCATCATGGCACTAGCATCCAAGACATAATGGAAGTTACACCAGATGGATGTGAAAACAACCTTCCTAAATGGTGTTATTGAAGAAGAAGTGTACATAGAACAGCCACAAGGTTTTGAATTCGAAGACAGAAGAACACATTCCTATAAATTGAAGAAGGCTATGTACGAACTAAAGCAATCTCCAAGAGCTTGGTATGGGAGAAACAATAGTTTTCTTACGAGCTTGGGCTTTACCAAAAGTAAGGTTGATCCTAACCTTTACTTCAAGGTTATGGATAATGAACCTGCCATTTTATTGTTGTATGTATATGACTTATTCGTAACAGGTAATGAGAAGCAAATATCAGAGTGTAAGAAGAATCTCACTGCAAAATTCGAGATGAAATACCTTGGCTTGATGCATTATTTTCTAGGTCTTGAAGTATGGCAAAGCCCAGAAGGAATCCTCCTTAACCAAGGGAAGTATGTAGTGGAAATCCTGAAAATGCTTGACATGTTGGAATGTAAACCCATGGTCACACCCATGGATACACACTTGAAGTTGATTGTTGATGCTTCGTCAAAATTAGTGGATGTGACACTATACAAACAGACCTTTGGTTCATTGATGTATCTGGTGAATACCCAACGATGTATATTCTTTGTTGTGAACACTTTGAGTCAGTATCTTGTTGAACCTAGACATGTTCACTTGGTAGCTACAAAGCATGTGATGAGGTGCCTAAAACGTACAATAGAATACGATCGTAGTTATACTAGAGATCATGACTTCAGACTGTATGGTTATACAGATTCATATTAGGAAGGAAGTGTCTTATATAGAAAGAGCACTTCAGGAGGATGTTTCAATCTGGGATCATCCATGATCTCATGGCTAAGCAGGAAGTAGTCCAGTGTTGCTATCATCACTACAGAAGTGGAATATATTGCATCTTGTTCCACTAGTTGTGAATCCATATGGTTTCAAAATTTGTTATCAGATCTATTTGATATGGAGATGGATGCTACTATGATTCTATTTGATATCCAAAGTTACATGAAGATGAAAGAGAACATCATGTTCTGTGATAAGATGAAGCACATAGAAATATGGTACTTCTACATTCATGACATGGTGCAAAAGGGAGCTGTAAATCTACAATATGTGAGCACATATGAGAAGGTTGTAGATTTGTTGACTAAGCCTCTATCTTGTGTTAAGTTTGAACACTTCTGATACAAGCTTGGCGTTGTTCAAAAGGACTTCCCTCGAAAGGGGGAGTAGTATCCATAATATGGAATCTCGATCACAGTGGGTAGCTTAGTTGGGATTGATTGTCCTTAGACTTGATCCCCTAATTCCAAAAGGAAGGATCGTATTAAATGTTTATGTGGAAGGATTAAACATCCTTATAATTGATCTCATAATTCTGAAAGGAAGGATCATCTTAAATGTTGATGTGGAAGGAGTAACCATCCTTAGACTTGATCCCGTTATTCCGAAAGGAAGGATCATCTTAAATATTGATGTGGAAGGACTAACCATCCTTAGACTTGATCCTGTAATTCCAAAAGGAAGGATCGACTTAAATGTTGATGTGGAAGGACTAATCATCCTTAGACTTGATCCTGTAATTTTGAAAGGAAGGATCATCCTAAATGTTGATGTGGAAGGACTAATTATCCTTAGACTTGATCTCATAATTCCAAAAGGTGTTGTACAAAATTCCCACACTGAGAGGGGAGGTGAATCATTGTGTGAGACATTTTAAACTTTTTACCTTCTTTTAGTTAATCAGAGCATACCAATAATTATTTCATCAATTGCATAATCAAATTCATCATGAATCTTAAGCACAACATCACATCAAAAGAGACACGAGAATATATGGAATTTTGATCTTTATTTATTGTACATGGAAGACAACAATCTTCTCTATTACAATCAGCACCAAATAATGAAAAGAGCACCAACTCTCATAACAGGACCCAGCCTGGTTTTCTTAGATCCAACTAAGAAGGTTTTGAGGAGTCCAATCCTCAAATGCAAGATTCTTCTTGCAAGCAATCATATGGCTCTGTTGCAAAACCAACCTCTTCTCTACACATCAATATATGCTCATTAGTATGTCGATCTTTCTGCTCATCATTGTTTCTCATCTCTCTTGCTCATCATTGTTTCTCATCACTGCTACGCATATACGTTGCTCATCACTGCTGCTCATCTCTACTGCTCATCATTGCTGCTCATTATTGTTGCTCATCGCTACTACTCATCACTTCTTCTCATCTCTGCTGCTGGTCATCCTTTTCTGCTCATTAATATTGTTGGTCAAGCTGGTCAATATTCTCATGTACACATCATAGTACACCTCATCATACATAATTACTGAACAAGTATTTATGCTCTTCTTTCACTGAACATAAGGCATGCATCGACATGCATTATCATCATAGGTATGCATGATCATCAATGGGTATGCATCATCGTCATAGGGTATGCATCCTCATCATCAAATATTAATCATCGTCATGAAGTATACATCATAGTGCATATGAGATCATCATCACACTATGGTATGCATGTATATCATATTGTATAGGAGTGCATCAACATCATAGAGTGTGCATCATTATCACATGCATTATCATCATAAAGTGTATCATATCATAGTATTTAACATCATCATCATATCCTCCATAATGAATTCAAATATATATACCAATATAGAGGCTCACATACTAAGATCAAATATGAACTCTATCCATGAGAGACATGTGCCATCACAAGAGAAACCCAAAAGCATGAACCATACCTTTTTGAATATCACAAGATGAATAAACATTAGAAAAACAAAAATTAACTCTAGATCATGTCACCACATATCCATCGTAACATTCTTTCTAACGAGCCAAGAATTTTGTAATTCCAATTGTGTATGAGAAAGTTATGCCAATTTTAGTGAAGATGCCCAAAAATTTCTCCTCCACAAAGTTTCGCACTTTTCTCCAAGAGTTGCAAAAATACCAAAGACTGACTTGATTGATGAACAAATGACATGTTTGATATTCTATTTATATAGGTTTTGTAATAAAGTTAGTACCTCAAACTGGTCCGACATGCAATTCAAAATTACAAATAATTAAATTCTCTTTTGTTTAGTTGGCTGACCCAAAAAGGTGGGTACACCAACTTCAAAAATTCATCTCTTCAACCGTAAGGAAATAGAAGATGTTCCACGTATCAATGAAAATGACTTAACGAGGACTATCTCCCTATGATGGTTTATTTGAAAATTATTGGTATAATACCCTTAAATTATTCGATATGTTCAAGATGTCAAACACCCCACACATGAGGGTGCCAAAGACCATGCCACCAACAATTTCAAAGTATTCTTCAACATATAAATGCATGTCCATGGGATATACCTCCATCTACATGCCAATATCCATATATACACAAAGAGGACCATACATCACCATCAACAAGCTACCAAGTGTGTGGATTCAATACCCAAGGCACCACATGCAAGGTTTTCAAGGACTCTTTCAAAGATATCATATAATATTTAAACAAGATACTTTCCATGGAATTCAATCCCATCACATAGGACTCCATCTCCTAGTGATGAGGGAATCATGAACAAAGATTCCATCATATCAAAGGCTCCAACAATCATGGGCTTACAAACCACCATATGTATGGATTCCAAGACCCAAATCTTTCCAAATGCACCATCAATGATCATATAGTTTCCAATGGTCATCATGCCACCATTGATGTGGGTGCTAAACCATATCATGCATAATGACCATGTCCAAGGGTTCCATGAAACCAACAAGGGATACACGGGCATCAAGATCTTCATTAAGGATTCCAAGTCTTCATCAAGTCATTAATGACCACATCGTCACCTTTAAGGACCATTAAGCCATCAAATGTGGGTCCAAGGGATTTTTTAGGGCTTTTTCATCAAGCAAGGGGCTTCATAGGATTCTTCAACCACCTCAACCACACCAGGAGACCTCCAAGGGTGAATATTCATCATCACATCACCTGTGGGATTGCTATACCTTCTCCTGGGTACCATGACACCATTAGAGAATGAATGACCACAAAATGGGTCATTAATTCTTCTCCAAACCATCTAAGGCTTCACCATCATCCACAAAGGCTTCAGCACCATCTCCAGGTTCTTCATCACCATCAGCATGGTATTCAACATATTCAACAAGGTGGTGGCTACAAGATCTAGCCTTGTGGGTACAAGGACCTTGTCAACTGGGTACAAGGTACTTCAAAGCACAAAACCACTATGTAAGGGGTACAAGGCTCAAACCCACTTTGTAAGGGGTCCAAGGCACTGCAAGTGGGACTTGGTGGCATCAATGACAACCTATAGGGCCACTGCAATTCCATGTTGGCATCAATGACAATTTCATCAACAAAAGGAAGGATCGTCTTAAATATTGATGAGTAATAGACTTGATCATGTAATTCCGAAAGGAAGGATCACCCATAATGTTAGTATTGGACTTGATCCCATATTTATGAAAGGATGGATCCTCTATAATTTTAGCAGTGTACTTTATCATGTAATTCTGAAAGGAAGGATCATCCAAAATGTTAGTAGTGGATTTGATCCCGTAATCCTGGAAGGAAGGATCGTCTAGAATATTAGTAGTGGACTTGATCCTGTAATTCCGAAAGGAAGGATCGTCCAGAATGTTAGTAATGGACTTGATCTTGTAATTCTAAAAGGAAGGATCATCCAAAATGTTAGTTGTGTACTTGATCCCATAATTTCGAAAGGAAGGATCGTCCAGAATGTTAGTAGTGGACTTGATCCTGTAATTCCGAAATGAAGGATCATCCAGGATGTTTGTAGTGGACTTGATCCCGTAATTCTCGAAAGTAAGGATCATATAGGATTTTGGTAGTGGACTTGATCCTGTAATTTCAAAAGGAAGGATCATCCATGATGTTGGTATTGGACTTGATCCCGTAATTTTGAAAGGAATGATCGTCTAGGATGTTAGTAGTGGACTTGATCCCATAATTCCAAAAGGAAGGATCGTCTCGAATGTTAGAAAGTAAACTTGGTCCTATAATTATGAAAGGAAGGATTGTCGAGGATGTCAATAGTGGACCTGATCTCGTAATTCCAAAAGGAAGGATCATCCTGTGTATGTATGTGTTAGTTGTTATTAGTATTGGTAGCTTCACAAAGAGTTGATCTCGTAATTCCAAAAGGAAGGATCGTTTGAGTACCACAAATTTGTTGTCCATGATACCATAATTCTGAAAGGAAGGATCATGTTGGTTGTTTTTATACCTGACCTAGATGATGTTGCTCTAAACTTGAGCTATTGATGATGAAGTCACATGTTGTTTTTGTTATTCCAGCTTTATGTCGATGATTCAGCCTTGTGTTGACGTTGTTGTTGTTATTACAGCTTTATGATGATGAGCCATCCACGTGCTTTCAATGTTAGTGATGTATTATTTTTATGTAGATAATGGTGTTCCATACTGCAGATGATATTTCCCCAGTTCCATGATGCAGATGATGATTTAGTTTCATGTTGCATATGATGATGTTCTAGAAAATTATGATGCTCCATATCCATGCTGCAGATGATTCTCTAGTTCCGTGTTGCAGATGATGATGCTCCAGCTCCATGATGCGGATGATGTTCCAGTTCCAGAATGTAGATGATGATGTCCCAGTTCCTTGTTACAGATGATGATACTTCAGCTATGTACAGAAGTTGTTGATGATGATACTTCATCTCTATACTGAATATGTTGATACTTTAGCTCTGTATTGAAGATGATGATGACGATATTCCAACAATTCTATGTCGATGCTCTCGCTCCATATTGCAGATGATGATTCCCTAGTTCCATGTTGCAAATGATGATGCTCCAACTCCTTATTGTATACGATGATGTTTTTCAAAACTTCCAATAATCTATAGATGTACCAGACGATGTTCCAAAATATGATGTTGATGATGCCTCCTCTCTCCTTCTGATGATGTTGTATTGATCCACACCAGTTGTTTTTTTTGTCAGTAGAATACCCTTCTTGTTAAGGGGGATTATTGAAATAAAGTAACTTCGAAGAATATTCTACTATACTTGTACTTCAAATTATTATTATCCCTCCTTCGGGAGATGTTGCTGATGTAAAAGTCATGAAGTAAACCCTTAGTTGTAAGTCGGGTCAATAGCACCCAAAAAAGATGAATATAATTATTATTGTGAAGTTTTCCTAGGTAGGTCGCCCCTACCAGCCATGTAGGTCAGCCCAATTAGGTAAAATGTCAATTGGGAAACTAGTATAAATAGGGAGGTGTCCTCCCTCATTTATACACACTTGTATTGTGCAAGAGAGAGAAAGAAGGACAGACGAAGAAGGAGGGGGACCAGTGTCTTTGGTGTTTTGGCTCTTATTCTAGGGGTTTTGTCTCTCTATCTATGATACATTGTTCTTTGGTCATTACATATTGGTAATCCATATTGAGGAATTTTGGTTTTGCTTTTCCCTTTAGGTTTTTCCAAGGATAAATTGTTGTGTACCTCGTGATTATGTTTCTTTCATTGATCCTCTTTATGTTGTTATTATAAAAATGTTTTAAATCATAATCAATTTAGGACTTAGTCTATGACAGCATAGAAAACTTAACACTTTCTTTCCCTAAGGTTGTAGGATATCCCACAAACACATACTTATCATTAAGAGAAGATCCCAAGCCCCAATAATCTTGAGCAAAATCACCTCAACACACTAGCCTATCCAAAGGGCCACCCTCAAAAATTCCCACAAATCCTATTATTATAATTAGTCAAAATTCCATTATTCTTATAAACAAGATATATACAATGAAAAGGAACCAATTCCTTTAATTACAAAGATTTCTATGTGTCGCATTGAAAATAAGAGGTCACAGTGATTATAGGATTTAAAGTGACTTATAAAGAGGAATTCCTTGTAACCTCTCTCAAAATTGAAGATATGGAAGGCCCCTCAACCATATGCTAAGTATCAGTTTGAATAAGAACTAGACCAAAATGGATATCTAAAATAAACTCCTTATTGACAACTAGAACACAACCAAAAGAATAAACAACATTTCCACTGTCATTACCTAATGCCTTCTGATCCTTCACTCAAAAAACAATTATGAAAGGAAACTCACAATTTACAACTAGTTGTCCATACTTGTGACTTCTAGCAAAATGAAATGACACCCCAAAATAATCTAGAAATTGCACAATAGAATAGTCCCCTCTTTTAAGGATTAAATTGAGTATAATTCCCTCTTGAAGATCAATCTCTACTAGAATCTAAATGACGATCATTATGCCTAAGCCCAAGAATTGCATGCTTTCCTCAATGAAGGCCCCAATCACCTATCTTATCTCCTTAAACACTTTTAAGGAACATAAATCCATGGGTAGGATAGGAATCTCTACCCACACTAGTGTGATAGTGATATTCTTTGATCGAGGATCAAAAAAAGGAGACCAAGCCTTAAGATGAAGTAGACTCTTACCTTACTTTTGACAAGTTCCCAAGATTTTCTTAGCATCATCCTTGGACCTTAATATAAACCCCAAGTATACATAGAGAAATACAAATAACTATAAAAATTACCCTATTGTAAGCTCCCAACATTCCTTCAACCATATTTTTAGGTTTTTCTCCCCTAATATACTACCTTGAAAATTCCCAACTAATTTCTTAGCCACTAAAACAACTACCTCCTGCATCTTAACATATACTTCTAATACCAATTTAATTGAATCCACTTTTGGTCAAATGCATTTTTTTCTTAATCCCATTACAAGAATTCCCCTCATTTACCTCTAAACTAACACTCACATGAGAAGTCAAATCCAAAACAGTGGTGAAATCCCCATCCCTATCATCCTTCTCCCCTTTAACACCACTAACCCCAAAACCAACAATCTCTACTTCACTTAAACATAAACGACACCCTGCCACTGATAGAATGAATGTTGTACACAAAATTCCAAAAATAACATAAAAGTAGAAAGAACAAGTAACCCTATACCTTGAGAATGAAATAAGATATTAATAAGAAGCCTATTTGAGGGGAAAACATCCGTATGCAATGTATAAAACTCACAAGATGAGATGAGATTATCCAAAAACTAGGTCTCCTTGGTATATATATAGGAGACAAAGAGTACAATTACAATTCTATCTGACCATACAATTTCAATTAAGGTCCTAGCCGACTAATAGAGATAATACTAATATAATAATAGAAATATGATGTCACAATATATAGGTATTAACATTCTCGTATCCTTAAAACAAGTGTCGTCATCAACACTTGGTTAACTTTGAATGCTTTTGCATGAAGAACATGGCTTCCCATGTCGCCTCTTTTATTGGAAAGTTCTTCCACTTGATGAGGTACTCAGTAATTTATTTATTTCATAGTTACTTGATCCTTGTGTCAAGGATTATTTCATTTTATAGTGTCAATTTTGCTTCTTCATTAATCTCTGTTATAATATTCTAGACTAGGATCTTGTTACCAATTACCTTTTTTAGGCATGAAACACGTAAAACTAGATGTACACTTGAATATTGTGGAAACTCAAATTTTTAATCCATACTTAAAATCCTTTACAACACGCTATAGGGAACATAGTGCTTGGGTTTGAATTTATTGTCCTTCTTTCGATGCTTAAGGGACATCTGATTGTACGGTTGTAGCCTCAAATACCCAATCTCCCAATTCAAATTTCCTTTCGTTATGATAATGATTGCTTGTTGTTTCATCGTATTTTGTGCTATAGCCAAGTTATATTCCAATAGTTGGAGAACATATTGTTGGTTCTCTATGTGATCATCGACTACTTGAACCTTAGCTTTCTATTTCAATCCTTGATTTCATGGAAGGAGGATGATAACCATAAAGTTCCATAAATTGTGACATTTTTTTAAGTATGGAAATATGTGTTGTACCACAATTATGCTAAGGGAAACCACTTAACCCATTGTGTTGGTTTATCAAAGGGAAAGAAATGAAGATACCTTGTAAGGATTTATTCGCAATCTCAGTTTTCACATTAGATTGAGGATGGTAAGAGGAGTTGTGATGCAACTGACTTCTCAAATAAGAAAATATTTCCTTCCAAAAATCACAAATGAAATTTGGATCTCTATCACTTACAATAATCTTGGGGATTCCGTGTAGCTTCTAAACAATTTCCATGAATTTGCAACTGTTGTACTTTATTTAAAAGGATTATAGTTCTAAATGGGCGTACTCTGAGAGTTGATCCACTACTACCATGGTGACAGTATTTCCTTCTAACTTTGGTAAACCTATGATACAATCCATTGAGACATGTTCCCAATGCTAACTCAATATGGCTAATGGTTGTAAAAGACGTAGTGTCTTGATTGTATCCCCTTTTATCTATTGTGAAACCAAACATTCTTCCACAAACATTTGGACATTAGCTTTAATACCTTTACAAAATAAATCCTTCTTTATCCTATGGTAAGTTTTCAAGAAACCTAAATTTCCTCCTATAAGATAAGTGTGCAATTCCAAAAGGACCTTCTATAATATCCTAGCAATCCTAAGAATCCTATAAGGTTCTTCAACATTTTAGGAACTAGCCATTCCATGAGAGCCTTAATTGTTTTAGGGTCCACTTTTAACCTTCATTAGATACAATACGACCCAAATATTCCACTTCTTGAACCCCAAAGTCACACTTAGAAGGCTTAGCATATAGTCTGCGCTCCCCCAATAGTTTTAATACCCTACCAATATATTGTACATGCTCTTCCTAACACTAACACAAAATTTCTAAGGAAGGGTTTAAAAATAGAATTCATCAAGCTTTGAAATGTGGAAGGTGCATTGGTAAGGCCAAATGGCGTCACCAAAAAATCATAATGATCTTTATGTATTTTGAAGGCTATTTTCAAAATGTCTTGTTTCTTTACTTTTCAAGGTTGTTGTTCCATGTAATTCTTCTAATAATTCATCAATTACAGGAATAATAAACTTATCTTTGATAATCATCTAATTAATCTCTCTATAATCTAAACACATATGCCATAAACCTTCATTTTGTGAACCGTCACCACTGGCGCAGAGAAAGGACTTTGGCTAGGTTGAATGATGGCTATATCTAAGATTTCTTGAAAAATATTTTCAATGTCTCTCTTTTATGCATATGGATACCTATAGGTTTTGATGTTAGGTGGGACACTTCCTGGTTGAAAGTGAATATCTTGTCCATGATCTCGAGTAGGTAGAGGACCTTTAGGCATCTCTCCAAATACCTTGGAATAATTGTTAATAACTTGTTGGGGATCCATCGAAATAGAGGGTATAGATGCTTGAACATATAATGAGCACAATTGTGAAATTACTCAATGGTGTCCATTTTTTAGAAATTTTGTCATGCTATTAGAGATTATCACTTTAGAGGGTTTCCCTAGAATACCTCTGAGTTCATTTTTCTTTCTTTTTTACGAGAATCTCATGAAAATTTCCTGAAAAATTAAGATCCATTGTTTCAAATTATCATAGCCACTAGACATAGGGGATTCACCTTATTGATTGATATCTTATCAAATTCATTCATAAATGGGGATTTTTTAATTGTGCAAAATAAGGTCAATATAGTGTAGGTATTGAGGGGGTAGGGACTAACTCATGGGAGCTTTTTAAAATTGTAAATATGTATTGGGAGGGGGGCTCAACAAAATGATTTTGGTAGGTATTTGTCAATATCTAGTTAAATGAGGGGTCTTCTTTAATATCCCATGAACGAAGGAACTTTGGCATAGTTTCACTGAGTGAATACCCTTTGCCATTGGACCCCTAGTACAACATCAATACCACCGATTTGTATTACAATCATTGGACTTTAAAATAAATACATTCCCATAGCAATATTAAAACTACTGAAATCCCCTTAAAATTTATGGTACCTCCATCTACAACCATTACTTGAAATTTTAGTGATGGATATGTAAATAAATTGAGAAATTTTTATGGTTTTCCATTAGTGAAGTTATTGGTACTACTAGAACCAGTCAACAATGTTATTCACTCTAAGACTCAACTTTTAAAACTTCTTAATGTGTTTTGTAACTGAATCTATTTGATATTTATCAATTTACTAAATAAGGTGTTGTTCTTAATATCCCCATAATATTCTATCAATTCATCCTTAAATATAGACCAAGATACAACAGATTCCTTTTTTGGTTACAAATGATTTGGTACCATACAAAATGAGCAGGCTCTAAATACAACGATGTAATATAGTTACCTTATGTAAATTTGGCAGTTGGTGTAGATCAAAGAATTGCTCCATATGGAATATTCATGGTATTGGATCATTTCCATCAAAATTTCTCATATCAATATTGGGAATAAAGTAGTTAATTGGTTATACTTTGAACCCATGGTGGTGTGATGAATGATCAATTGTAGAGGACTTGAACTTCTTGTTCTCCAACTATTTTTTCCATTTCCTCAATATGTGACTTGTAAATTCCCTCTAATCCTCGTTCTTCTCTTCTTGAGGAGCTAAATTATGAGGAAAAAGATGTATGATCTCATTTAAAATATCCCCCTTCATAACTTTAGGGTCCTATTTACTTGTCATATTTTCAATATCCTCTTTACAGGTCATCTCCCTAGCCATATTTTTGGGATCCTCTTTACCAACCATCTTTCTGAGATCCTCTTTATTGGTCGTCTTTTTCAACTTTATATATATATATATATATATATATATTGTTTACTAATCAAACATGTATCACTTCCAATCCTAGAAAAAGAGGAAAATTCTTGATGACTTTTTCCCAATGGAGAAAAGAGCAGCAATCTCACTCTCTATTTTTGTATGGTGCCTCAAGAGGCAACCCTAGGGAGGCAAGTGTGGGAGGGGTCATTTTTTACCCTGGAGGAAAAATTGTGAAGAACTTTGCTTGGGGGCTTCAAACCAAGACAAACAACGAGGTGAAATGGTTAGCATTCCTTCATGGCCTAGAAATGATAGATTGGGGATCCATCTCGAATATTCTCGTCTTTGGGGTCTCACATCAAGTTATCTTAAATATTTGCTCGGGATACACCACAGGTTCCATCAATTGCGAAAAAATCTTCGATCAGATATCCCTCCTAAATTCCCCCCCTCACATTAGTTTTCGGTACATGCTCAGAACAAACAATTCTTTCGTTGATCGCTTGGCCAACAAAGGGGCCTCCTTACCTTAAGGCTCCTGGTTCCTTAGTTTATAATGATCAAGGTAATAGTCACAAGTTTATTCCCTAAGCTAACTCTCTCTTCCCCTCACCTTGCACTCACCCTCTCCCCGCCTCCCCAATGGGTCATTTTGCTTCGACTCGCGCGCTCTCGCCCATCCGGCCTAGTGGATTCTCTGTCGACGTGTGGCCTCCTTCCCTGTCATGCCTTAACTATTTGTCCTCCCTTCCTGTGCATTCTGTCTCCTCCCTAGATGGCCACACATGCGATATGGCTTTTTGTTTTCCTTCAAATGCTTCCCTCCTTATGCCTCATTTGTTCTCTGGTTCTGTCGACGAAGGCTCTGTGTGTCCTATTGAAGGATCTGTGACTCTTGTTAAAGGTACATCATTCGTGGTTGAATCATTTGATGTTGAAAGCACTATGCCCATTTTTTATTCCTATTCCGTCACAATTGTGACACCCTCCAAGGATACTGCTCTACAGGTTTTGACCTCGACTCTTTTAGCTCAGATTGCAGATTTAACGATGGAAAAAAAGGTCCAGGATCTGGGTACACTACTCTTAAAGCAGGACAAGATGACCTTAAGAAACATATACGTAGGCTTTCAGAATTTGTAGTAGTGGGCATCGAGAACAACTGGAACACAACATCTGATGTAAAACATTTGGTTTCTGACATTAGGTTTTTGTCCAATTAGATAGGCTACCATGACTCCTGCATAGACGACCACGACAAATATCTTAAGGAACTGATTGGAACGGTGCATATTATCAAGGAAGAAGTGTTGAAGCTTTCTCAAATGAGTCAATGCAGCCATTGTCAATACCACCCCCATAAAATAGCTCAGCCTATGTAAGACATTTTAGTCACCCAGCCTGTGGGATTTCCAGGAAAACCAAAATAATCCTTACTGCTCACTCTATTTTTTTGTATAATTTTGAACCAACGATTTGTTCATATTTAGTCTTCTTTAGTAATAGTTAATAGAAGAAATTCTCTAGTCGGCTTTAGTGGGACACCAACTCGGATGGTAGCATATGTTGACCTCTTTTTCAGCTTTCTTTTCCCATACTTTTACTTGATCTGTACTGGATGGTTGTACACAACCCTTTTTAATATACATATTTTATTGTTTCTTTTAAAAAAAATCAAACATATATCACTAACCTATCATTCAATTCATTAACCTTAGCCTCAAAATTGGATAGTTGGTTACACACTTATTCATTTTCTTCATGAGTCATGGTTGATATTTTGAGAGGTTTAGTAGGAAAAGTAATTTTTGGTCCATATTTTTCCATTAGATACCACTGATATTTACCATAATTCTTATTTATTTCCTCTTTATAGATCCTTTTGAATCACCCAAAATAAATATTCAAGTCAAAATTTATGAAAGTTCCAAGTCAACATACCTTTAAAAACCCTAACCAACATTTCTCTTGAATTACATTTGAGGCCTTGGTATCTCTGCGTCATTTAACAACAAGGTCCTAGTTAGCACTCAAAAGGATCCTAGAGCTTCATAAACCAGGAGTCATCCTCATTCTAGAAATGATAGGAAAAGGAAATAAGATGCAAGAAGATCTAAAAAACAAATTTGAAGGACTGGAATTTCATAGGGTAGACACAGAGGATAGATCAGGGGGATTGTTAAATTGATGGAGGAAGGTGTTATTTAGGTTAAATAATTCAAACCCTTTTTACTTGGGTATCATGGAAAAGGTATACTAGTTGGAAATGTGTGAACCTTACTTTATTGAATCCAAAAAAAATCTTCTAGTATCCTAGTATGCCTTCTCTACAATGCCATGGTTTTGACCCAATTCTAATGTGCAAAGAGAGAATTATGACAACTTTTCCAAAAAATAATCATTTTTGTCTTTTCTAGAGAGTGAAATTGTACATACTGACACATGTATAAATTTACTTTTATGGTTCTAAAAAATTTAACCCAAACAGTGTGGTATGTCTTCCTTTTGATGCAATAGGTGGCACTCAATTTGGATCTGTCAAAATTTAGATATAGTAGATTTTCCCAAAGCACTCATTTGAGACTAGCTTTTTGGACTAGTAAAAAACCCTAACTTCCACAGACTATAACTCTAAACTTATAATACACCAAAACATAAAATGTTTATCAAGAATATTTTGTTATGCCCTCTAAGGCTCCACAAAATTTCATTATTTGAGACATCTCCAAAAAAAATTATAGTGAAAATGGATACGATACCAAATGTTGTGCACCAAATTCCCAAAATAGCATAAAAGTAATAAAAAAAGAGTAACACAATGCTCTTTGAGGAGGGGGCTTCTTATACAATGTATCAAAACACAAGGCAAGATGAGATGATCCTAAAACTAGGCCTCCTTGGTATATATATAGGAGACAAAGGATACAATTACAGTTCTATCCAACCATGCAATTGTAGTTAAGGTCCTAATCATACAATAAAGGAAATATTAGTATAATAATAGAAATTTAATATCACAATATATAGAATTAACAATGGAACTCCTCTCCCACTCCACTGGATAGTGTACGTGTACTTGATTTACTCTACATAATAAGTTATCTGACCTTGGACCCACCCTTCCAAGAATATTATCCACTTATAAACTTAATATGCCTAACCCCATAGGACCAACATAATACTTGGCATTGGCATTATGGAAAAGTAACCCTGGACTCAATGAAATGATAGCATTCTCCAACCTCGAAAAAAATCACATGCACATTACCTAGAGTCTATGGGAAAGGAGATAATCCAAAAAATACCACTAAAGCATGTGCAATGGATGAAGTATTAAATGCATTGTGCCTTGTCACCTTATTGTAAGTGATCCTATCAAATAGAGAGCCTCCGAGAGATAAAAATGTGGGACATGAGCCATAAAGCATGCATGCATTACCTCCTATATCTATATTGCATCTTTGATACCCACATAATGCCATGTGTATAAGGCTATGAAGCCACTAAAACCCCCCCTGGTTCTTATACCTTAAACACTATAAGTCACACCTAGAGAAGACCCCCCGAGGCAAGGAGATGCCCCGATTTAGCTACCTTCATATGGATTTGGATAATATTCAATAAAATCAAGTTCCATATTCAAAACCAACGTTAAGATGAAACATGAACTTTTAAAGGATTTGAGACAACTACTAGAATATGGGGAAAACAAAATATGTAGAACTTATATTCATTTCTAGTTAAAAATGAAGACGTGAGTCATACGAAAATGTTGAATTGATCCAATTCTATAAAAAGATAAGGGGTTTTAAAGAGGAAGAATCTACATTATTGTTAATGAAGAAGGTTAAATGTTTTTTAGATTTTGAATTTGAATCAGGTCATAAACATTTGCTGAAATTTCAATTTTGGATTGTTGAAATAGTTGATTTAATGCATAAATGAATTCAACACTCTGTACGTCTATTGCAACATTATTTGCAATGTTAATTATTGATATCTCAAGTGCAATAATCCAAAATGATTCTTGGTGATTTCAAACAAAAAATGTCAATTTCTTTTTTCTTTATTTTTATTGCCTTCAAGTTATAAAATTAAAATGATGGTCAAGTCCCCTTATTCAACATTATAAAAATAACTTGCAAGATTAATATTGAGTAATGAAAATAAATCGTTTTCAAAATTAAAATTGAGTAACGAAGAAAAACATTGCATCGGTTTTAAATAATAAGGTGCACAAAGTGTGAGGAATGTTTTATTTCTTGCTAATTATGAACTCATTGTATGATGTTGAAGGATTTAGTGAGCGTAGTTTCGGTGATTATAATGTTTAGGTAAATGTCCTTATTTACTTCAATATGTGGAGATTTAATCATCTAACTTCTTGCTTACAATTCATAGCACTCAACCACTTGAACTAACTCTAACTTAACCTATACTTCCCTCTTATAATTTATTTATAATTTATTGATTTATGAAATGTACCACCAACATAAAATATAATACATATTTCATAAAATAAAATAAAAATCAATATAATCATATTAAATGTGCTCTAACTTGTCACATAACATCATAAATACTAAATTTGATAATTACAACATCTAAAATAACTTTATGTTATATTAAATGGTAGCTAATTAGTGTCTAAGAACTAAGAGACGAGGAAGCTTATAGAGAAATTTGTAAGAAAGCTAGTATAGTTAAACATGGAAAAATCAATCAATAAATTTAATAAAAAGGTGAGAAGACCCATCCTATTTTTACCACCTTGAATTTTGGAGAGTTCACTTCAAATTTTCTATTTTTAATGTGCTTAATTAAAATTTTAAAATTAAAACTTATAAATTACTACTTTCAATGTGCTCAATTAAAATTTTAAAATTAAAACTTAGTTGTAAAATAAACAAACAACACATCTTAAAATACCTCAAATCTACCTTAAGATTTGAGTGTGAAATAAAACCTGGTCACACTTGTGGGTGTAGTGTTAGATTTAATGTAGCATTGTATACAACTAATTAGGAGCATGATAGAATATTTCATCTTCAAATTGGATGGTTGTGAAAAATATTGAAAGTTCTTTCCTAGATAAAACTTAATGTCATATATAAAAATATATTCATTAATGTATTTTTTTATGTTAGTAAATCAAATAATTTTATAATAAAAATGTTATATATATTAAAAATATATAATATGAGAATAATATATAATAAATGGTTTTTTAAACATATTTTATATCATAATTATGTTAAGCTTAAGAGTAACTTTTGTAATAAACAATCCTTAATTATGTAAATGTACCTTTTAGTTTTTCACAATATGGAATGGTTAATAGTTACACATTATCTTTAAAGTTCTTTCGTAGATAAAACTTAATGTCATATATAAAAATATATTCATTAATGTATTTTTTATGTTAGTAAATCAAATAATTTTATAATAAAAATGTTATATATATTAAAAATATATAATATGAAAATAATATATAATAAATGGTTTTTTAACATATTTTATATCATAATTATGTTAAGCTTAAGAGTAACTTTTGTAATAAACAATCCTTAATTATGTAAATGTACCTTTCAGTTTTTCACAATATGGAATGGTTAATAGTTACACATTAAATGTTATATTTTTCAAATCTTGTAATGTTTTTAATTTTAATTTTGTTTTAGATATGGATTATAGGGGAAGAAAAACAATATCATTTCTTTGTCATATTTTTGAATAAAGATATCTTTCTCTTTATAAATATTTTTAGTGAGGATTTTGAAAGTTATGACCGTATATGTGCATTATCTCTTATCATGTTTGTAGTGTTCGTTATATTTTTCAAATCTTGTAATGTTTTTAATTCCAATTTTGTTTTAGATATGAATTATGTGGTTAGAAGAAGAAAAACAGTATCATTTCTGTCATATTTTTAAATAAAGGTATGTTTTTCAAATCTTGTAATGTTTTTAATTTCAATTTTGGTTTAGATATGGATTAGGTGGTTAGAAGAAGAAAAACAATATCATTTCTGTCATATTCTTAGAAAATTCTTTTTTAATGATTGTTTTATTGAAATGAAAATATATAGTAATGTTCTTTCCCAGACATATTTTTTTGCACACTTTTAACAGAATGTTTATAATAAATCATGGTTTCACTCAGAACCTTTTATTGCACAATTTTAAGAGAATGTTAAAAATAAATCATGGTTTCACTCAGAACCATGATATGCTCGTCGTTTAATTCATATGGCCCAGTGTTTAGTGGATCTCTAAATGGTTTAATTGCCTTGGAAGAATATAAAATCCACAAGAACTATAAGAGCTATAAGAATCTATTTTGCCAAACACACGTGGCCTAGAATTGCATTTTGTCCATCGGATATATGCACAGACTTGTCTTAGCTTGGTTTAACACTCCTTGAAATGTAAATCTATATTATTTGAAATTTTATGGATTAATCATTATATATATTAATCATTCATATATATATATATATGATAAGCTTAGATACAAAGAAGCATGTGATTTTCAAAATTCTTTATTAATCATTCATATATATATGATAAGCTTAGATACAAAGAAGCATGTAGAGAATTGGGTGAGGAAACTATCCTTATTTAACATCGAAAAATCATGAATAAATTTAATAGAAAGGTGAGAAGACTCATTATATTTTCACCGACCTAAATTTTGGAGAGCTACATCACAAAATTACTATTTTTAATGTGTTTAATTAAAACTTTAAAATTGAAACTTATAACATAAACAAACAAGACATCTTAGAGTACATTAAGATTTGAGTTTGAGATAAAATATAAACACACTTGTGGGTGTACGGTTAGATCTGATGTAGTGTTGTATACAACTACTTACTAGCATGATAAAAAATTTCATGTTCAAATAGGATGGTTGTGTAAAGTATAGGATAGGATGGTTGTGTAAAGTATTGAAAATTCTTCATAGATATGTATAAACATATATTAATTGTTTTATGTTTGTCAATTAAATATTTTTATAATAAAGATATTATATATATTAAAAGTGTATAAATAGTAAATGGTTTATTTTGAAAATATTATATTAATTAAGGTGGTTTTTATGTTAGTAAGCTAAATATTTTATAAAAAAGATATTTACAATGAAGGTGTTACACAATGGAGATGTAGTCTCGAGAGATTCCTCGTCACTCTGTTTAATTGAAAATCGACACGTGTGTCATCGATTTGGCGAATGGTAGATAAGCACGTGTCTCATGATCCATTTGGGGTTTTTCTTGCGTTGATGACTCTATTGTCTTATCTCTTATTGTCGCCTGTTGGATCCTTCACTCTCCATATTTCAGTAGAACACCCAACGGGGGGCTATGTCTCATCGCTTTGACAAATGGTAGCTAGACAAGTGTTACCTGTCTTTGTCATAGAAGTTGTACTCCCAGTTCATTTGTAATTAACACAAGATTTTGTCAGTTTTCGTAGGATTTTGTCAAAGATGCAGTCCTTGTTCCGTACGAAGCAGCAAACTAATACAAAAAACCAGACTAATAAACCATACAGATCAGCATCTTCTCCTTTCATCATCTCAGCTGTCACAGGATCGGTGGTTTTTGCAGTGTCCAAAACAAGGGAATGCCTCTGTGAAAAAACTGCTTTGATCATTTTTCATCGCAATGGAAGGAGACCAAGTGGAGACCAGGCTATCTACAACCTCAGTATTTCTGCAACTCAATTTTTCCGCATTTGATTTTCCACAGATTACCCTTTCGCAAACTCCTTTCCGCAATCTCCTTTCTGCAAGCTCCTTTTCCGCAATACAAATTTTGACGAATTTATTTCCGTAGTTCTGGTTCTGCAACTCTATTTTCGTAAATTTCCCTTTCGCAATTTCTTTTCCGCAACAGTCTTTCTGCAATTACGGATTGTTGGTTTATAATTCTCAGTTTTAAAAAATGGCCTTCCGTAAACTTGCGGCTACAATGGTCCTTTCTGCAATCAAATTGCGTATTGCGGACAGCGGATCCTCCTTTTCACTTTTCCAAATATAGGCTTCTGCATTTTTCCTCCCGCAACTTTTCTTCAACAATTCAAGTTTTCGTAGCTTTAAAAAGTTTGCAACTTCACATTGCAGAACTCATTCTCAATCGTTGATCTATGCAGCTTCTTCTTTGTCCATTGGTCTTAGATCAAGTGCAAATCTTCACCTTGTCATTATGGATCTATTTATTTCCTTACACCTTTCTCTTGTGGATCTATTAATTTTCATGTTAACTGGTTTTTGCTGCACATGCGGGTTGACAGATGTATCAAGTGTTTTGCTGGCAGGTGGCTTGTGTGTTTTGACTAGACTTTTATCTGTGAGCCTAAACGGCCAGTCATGTGCATGAATAGATTGATGGGATTATGTCCTGACATATTTTTTCATGCACATTTGGTGGTCAATTTCATTTTTTGGGCAAATGTATGGATTGACATGCCCATCTTTTCTGCCAGTGTCCTTCACTGTAGTTCATTTCTTTGAATTGGGCATAGCCTTTGCCAATATTTGAGGCCAAGGTTCTTGCAAAAAAAATCGTTCAAGGGATTTCGTGGGTTTAGGCTCAGAGTTTGTGGGGTCAATTTGGTCATAGTTTGGTTTCACTGCATTTTTTCATGCACGTTTGGTGGTCAATTTTATTTTTTGGGAAAATGTTTGGATTGACAGACCCATCTTTTATACTAGTGTCCTACACTACAGTTCATTTCTTTGAATTGGGCATAGCCTTTACCAAGATATGAGGCCGATGGTTTTGCGAAAGTTTCAATCTGAGGGATTTTGTGGGTTTAGGCTTAGAGTTTGTGGGGTCAGTTTGATCGATGTCTTTTGTGGGTCTAGGCTCAGAGTTTGTTGGGTTAATTTGGTCGTGGTTTGGTTTCACTACCGCTCGATTCGAGGAAGAACACTTCGTCGATGTCCCTTCATCGACATGAATGCTCTATGTTAATGCTTCATCAGTGCATTGTTTCTCCATTAATACAAGAAATCTTGTCATTTGCTTCAGACATGACACTATATCTTAATTGTGGCTCAGCTTATCAAGATCTCGAATATCTTGTCACAATTCTCGATTTACTGGATTTGTTGTTGTGCCACCTTTGATTTTCACATTTATACAAAGCTTCATGTAGCCAATATCTAGTATTATTTGGCTTTGGTTTGCTTGTATTGCTTTTGTTGCCCTTCATTTACACCAAAGGGTTTGTAACTGAGGTTTTGCCACTTTGTCAAATTTGCAGGTATTCCTTGACTCTGCTTAACTGTTTTCAACATTCATTGTGGTAACAAATTATTTGCTTGGTATTTCTATGGCTCTGAATTTATCTTCTTCTTACAATTGGAATTTTAATCTTGAATGTTTAAAAATTTAGTATTTACTTACAAGTTGATTAGCTGTGATTTATTCAATGTCTGTTATTATTTTACAACAAATATACATTGTCTGGCATAGATTTGACAGTGGAATTATTGTTGCTCTGAATTACTATATATTTATTTTCAAATTGAGGGTTTCATTTTGCAAAATGTTTGTAAATGTTACTTTGGAATGGGTAAGAGTAGTTCTAAAACATGTTATTTACTCTACTAGCGGAAAATGTTCTTATCTTGCATATAGTTGACAGTAGAAGAAAAACACCTAAGACACTTGTCAATTCTAAAGCTTTACATATATCACTTTTTTTTTGTAAATAAGAAAGTTCCTTATATTGCCTTCAATAAGATTTAAAAAAAAGAGACAGTGACGAAGCCCTACCTACATAGGGAAAACAAGCTTTGAAGTTTCCAAAATTACAAAATTGCATTCTACCTCGAAATGAAACCAGCCTATACCATTTAGATTTAGAGTTCTTTACTATAAATCGTTTGCAAATATTCATAGAAAATAAAAGTAAACTAAGCTAACTAGAGATTTAGCCAATTTTTGGCTTGATGTCAGTATCCACAGGGCTGGATTTGTCCAGTTTAATTCCAAGGTGATTGGCAATCTGTTGCATGTTATTGGATAATTCATCCAGCTTTAGAAGAATGGCTTCATGCACCTCTCCTCTGTCTACCAGTGCTCTTCCTAAAACATTACTTTTGTTGCCAGAGGTATTCCATGGTCTTCAAATGAAGAGAAGTTCTTCCTCTAGAATGACCAAGGTTAGGTATGAGAGCTTCGGATTCCTCTCTCAACTCATGGTTCGGAATGCAATTTCTGGTGGTTTTGGCATCATTTTCAAAGTATTCAATTTCTTCTTTCACCGAGTTCGGAATCGAATTCTTGTGTAGGAGGGAAGTATGGACAATGCTTCTCATACCTCTATTGAGCGATCCAGAGGAGCCATGGTGGGGAGTGCAGGAGCGTCTACGTGATGATATGGTGAGAAGATCAGAGTGGAACCTAATCCATGGAAAAGGGGCTTGCAGCTGAGGCAGCAAACTAGCAGGAGTGCTTAGATAATACTCTGCCAAAATCCATACAGAATACACCGCTAAAAATGAATGACAGGAAGGCTCAGAGGATAGGGGCCACAAAAGGTAGACAAGAACAGGAGTCAGAAGGGGATTAAAACTGAGAGACAAGAAGCCAATAGAGCGGAGCTTACCTGCGAGCATCCCAAAATCCATAGTTTGCAAGAAGTCTTCTTTGAGCAGGAGGCTCCCCTCGATGCACCACGCGTCATCCGCAACCTAGAGAAGCAAGACCCACTCCTCTGACTTGCAAACCACCTTCACGAGAAAACCTTGCTGCCTCAAACCAAACAAAGAATGATAAAGGTGAAGAGAGTGTTTCCTTGTGTCTGTCATGCTAACCTCCATCCTATTTATCCTTTGAAGCCACATGCTTACCACCCTCGAGCTCGATGACCCACCTGTTGTAGCGTGCCAACTGATGGTGTCTCCCAAGCTATCACCTCATTTATTTGCATTGCCCTAGAAACAGTACAAGAAGCCACTACCATTATCATCCTGAGAAAGGGTTAATAAATTATATTTGGGTTGACAGAGGTTTGGCACGGGGGACATGCAAATACGACACGTTCTTAGGCTCCTTCATCATTCTCACTAGGCATGTCCATAAAAAACAATTAACATGATCGCTTCCAAAACATGCAATCCACACTACCAAAGAATGTGTTATTTCACTCTGAATAATCGCATATGTCTTGTTGACAACATATTCACCTTGAGGCCACTCAATATATATAGAGTAATTGATGCAAAAAAAAAATTATGTAACAACATCTCTGGCAATGCATAAAATGCAAAACAAACGCAAAGTAGAGTTCTCCATAAGGATTCAAAATGAAAGCTACGAGTGCAAGTGTTGCCTACACACATGCGCAATGCAAATTTAAAATTGCACACATTATTTGTAGTCATTTATTTCTATGTATAAACTTTCCTTTCTATTTGTGGATTTCAAACCAAATGACCATTGTCGCTTTTCATATCTATACTTTCATTTCTATATATTTGAATGAACAAACCTCATAAGTTTTATATCATTTGCAAATTTTTTTCATGCCCTATTTGATTCCACAGGAAAGAACAACCATCACCTTATGGAGACTATGCTAACTGAAGATGTTATTTCACTCTTACTACATGGTGTTGTCAACCTTTGCCCACTAATTCAAGTTTCCACATTAAACCAAGTGAACTCACTCAACTCATCAACTATTCAGTTCCGAAATTCGATCTCAAACGACCTTCACAAGCCTGAGATATTGCTTCCAATTATATATAATAGTCTTGTAGAATATGGGAAACTATTAAAAGAAGGAACTATAATCAAAGTCACCCATTATACATGCAACATTGTACATAATGTAACATATGTTTCATTTCCTCGTTGTTTTTTCCCACTTAATGAATTTCACACCATTGATGCGTCACATATTTTTGTCTCCCATTACTCTCTAACATACTTCTTCTTACCAGGACTATCACATTGCTTGCACTTGAGGTTTTCATAGTGGATGCATCGATTATTGGAGACCCTTCATCTTACTACTTAGTTGTAGCCTCTCCCTCGTAGAGTAGCTCCTCTGCTCCAGAGAACAGCTTGCTCCAAACGTGCACCCCTTCGCTTGTGAGCCCTACCTAATTAAATCAAAACCCTGCCTTTCCTGCATCGACTATCCCATTCACATCACGTGCGTCTTCTAGCAAAATTTGGAGCATTCAAGGTCGAGTTATTTCCAAGACAAACATTCATGAATATGGAAATCAACAAGGGTCTAGAAAAGTGTTCAAATTTGACCTTGTTAATGCTTCACACGATGAAATACATATCTCTGCATTCAATGAATTGGCACTCTCTTTGTACGACCAAATACAAATAGGAGTAGTGTACATAGTATCAAATGGCACAGTCAAAGAATCCAATCCAATTTTCAACCATTTGGAAAGACATCATGAGATTTTCCTAGGTTCCTACTCAACCATCCAACCATGCTTAGATAAATACTCCTTAATAGCTTTACATTTCTTTAACTTTAAAACTATTCAATACATGCAAATTATACCTGTAAATTCCATGGTTAACCTTCTTGGACTTGTAATTTCATTTTCTCCTGCATCAAGCATATGGAAACGGGATGGTGTAGAGACTGTATGACACACCATTGGACTCCACGACATGTCAGGATATAGCATTGGCATAGCACTTTGGGGAGAGCATTACCAAATTGAAGGAAACGAGCTTACTAACCTTCACGGTTTAGATACTCCTCCAGTTTTAGCAATCAAAGGCACCCATGTTACAAAATTTAATGGAAAAACTATTGGGACTATCTCGAACACTACTCTTTTTATAAACCCAAATATTGAAGAAACTGTCCTTCTCTAAAGATGGTTTGATGACAATGGATTTCGTTCATCCTCACCATATTTGAGCCAAAAATTCAATGCCTCTCATTTTGCTCCTCGTAAAAGCATTAGCATCAATGAGCCACAAAATATTGAACTGTCTAAAAAGGCTATTTGGTACTTTGCTGTTGCAGCCATCACAAAGGTTAACATGGATGACTTTCATTTCCTTTCATGCCCTCTTTTTTGTTGATGGTATACAATGCATGAAAAAAAATTCTCACAAATTTGGAAACATTTGGCATTGTGGTAAATGTGATGGGGAATTTCTTGAATGTGACTATCGATACCTTCTAAAGGTTGACTTGGAAGATATCACTGGACACCTTCATGGTGTCGTAGATTTTGATGATGATGCAAACAAATTGGTGGGAATTTCTATGAAAGAATTGTGCATCCTCTCAACTGAAGCAACATCAATTGTTCAAATAGCCCAAAATATCTTCAACAAACAAATTTTTCTTACTCTTTCAGATAGAATAGAGACTTCTGTGGAATTGCACATGGAAAATTTGTAATGGTGATGGTTGAAAACATTTAATCAACAACTTAACCTAGACATACAAATACATAAGTTGTTTCAACTTGATACTGAAGCATTCGTTATTGTCTGTAATGAATTGCCTCAATTCTCGAATTTGTCCTTAATTTATGCTTCAACATAGCAGGGTTTTTTTTATACTCCATTTATAGTTTTCGCTTTTAGGAGTTCTATATTTGAGTCTCATAGTTCCACTATACAATCTATCACTTAACATTTTGAACCTAAATTGTTAATGCAACCTATATGGTCACTTTTGAATACAATACTAATTTTCTATTATGTTTATTTATAAAATAAACAACTTTGTTCTCTTCTTTCTTACCACAACTTGTCATTCTTCTGTACAGAACAATTATTACATTTATTGGTTTTTTTAGTATATGTTGTCATACTAAAATTTGGTCTTCTATATTGTTACTTTCTTACAATTATCAAGCTAAAACTAAAAAAATATATGTACTCCATAAATGTTATTTTAACATACATGGTTGGTTCCCAATATGCAATCACTTAACATTTTCTTTAGATATTATGTTTTATATCCATATACTTTCCACTTAATACATATACAAAATGTGTCCCTACCACCAATGAAAGCTTCTAATTCTTTAACAAGTTTACGATTTTCTTGTAGGAATCATTCTGAATCATGACAATGAACAAGACAATGCATGAAGAAGACTTGTATATGCGCAGAAAATAAATAAAAAACAACAAGAAGCAATGTCTTCTTTATAGAGTTGCTTGTCAAGCTGTGGATATGTCTTTTTCATTTTCTCTTGGCTAATGTTCCAATACACCATCCCTTCCATACCCCATGCTAAATCCATCCAACACCCCCCTTGATGATGCACATCAATGATTTCGTAAAAGAATGGACCAACTAGCTGACATGAATGTCTGCTCGATTTGTAATGAATGTTACCTTGGAATTGCAACAAAAAAGTTCCATGGTGCATCTGGATGTCCTCATTGTATTCTAGAAAGAAAAGGCCATCACTTTTCATTAGAAGACAATATGAACCCGGGCATCCAACCACCTGTCCTTGCAATACTTACACATGTTGAATAAATTATCATTAGTTATGCTAACCCAATCCTACAAGTCACACATGCTCGTGGTGGTCAATATAAATATTATGGCCATACTATTTGCTTCCCCCAATACATTTCCAATATTTCCACATCCCTACCCCATTTAATATCATACCTTGACATCCATGTTGTTCGCAAATGCAACCTTGCAAACAATCCATATGAACTCTTTATTAGTCAAACATGTGTTCTTGTTGATCTTGAATACAAAATGGCCAATGATATGTACTATAAGGATGTACGAGTCAACCGAATTGCATTAGCTTATTTTCCTCTTGTTTCAACAAACATTTCACCTTTGATTCGCCATGTTAATAGCAATGATGCGTTAGCTCATCAGCAAAGCTCATCCTCTATAGTGCAACCACCAAATTCATTTGAACCCAATGAATTAGAATCCTCCTCATTTATTTCAACACAAAGAAATGCTAGAACTGAGTTTGAGGAAATTAGATGCTTCTTACGCATACCATATATCCCACTACCAGCTTCCATTGATTCCCCCCTTTAGGCATCTCCCCTATCATTGAGTACAACATAGAAGGCCTTCTTTCCATGTCCTTTCCAACCTTGTTCCCCACTAGTGCAGCAATGATTAAACAACCACGCATTCATCAAGTTGAGATACACGAATATGCACTTCACCTCATTCACTACCATGACAACATATTTGGGAAACATCCTCATTTCTGGTACTGCATATACAATCTAATAATGTCTTCATCGGAGTCATGCTACTACTTCTGTTTTTGTCAAAATTAACCTTGAAGATACATCCCTCCCACAATACTTAAGCTTGTTAACAAATTGCAAAACATGCCTAATGATGAAATAGGTGAAAGGGTCGCACGATTTGGGTCTTCATTGCGTGGAACACGCTCGTATTGGAACAAAAGTATATATTAACTCATAAATATGATCAATCAACAAGGTACATCAACGTTCTTCTTCACCCTTAGTGCAGTTGACACAAAATGGTCGGATTTGCATGCTCCAATGCATGGTGATATCCCTACCAGTTTAGATCAACACCATCAATGGAATATTCACAACATCATATCAAATCCATATATTCCATCAAAATACATGCACAATAGATTCAAAATATTCCTTGAAGAGGTGCTTGAAAAAGGCCTTCATATAACCGATTCTTGGTGCAGGTGTTTTACTATCTCTTCCTTATTATCCTTCTCTTCATGTTTGTCACTTCATAAGATTTCTTTCTAATATATTCATTTTCCTCCCATGTAGGTAAAATTAATGGAAACATAGGGGATCCACACACATTCATGGTTTTATTTGGTTGGAATATGCACCAAATATGGACACCTTAGACTAGGAAGATGTTCTTGCAATTGAAGTTGCAAAACACTTTTTTGACACATATGTTACAGCTTGGAATCCTTGTAATGACCACTTGTCCATTTTTGGGTTACATAATTCTACTACAAATGATCCATGCAGTCTTTCATCACCATCCATATTTGCATCAAACTACTCAGTTGACTATGAAGAACTTGTAAATTGTGTACAAAGGCACACCAGATGTTCATAATCAACTTGCCTTCGCAAAAAATGAACATATGTTCAATGTCGCTATGGTTTTCCCTATGACCTAGAAGTTGCTTCTTCCTTATTCATTGATGCAAATGGATGTAAAACCTACAATCCTGCAAGAAATTATTCCCTTCTAAATATTCACAACCCAGCCATGCTTTCAATATGGAGGGCTAATGTTGTTTTCCAACCTGTTCTTTCTAGACATGTTGTCCTCAAATATATTTCAAAGTATGCATCAACAGTAGAACAAAAATCAAAAAGTTACCATGCTATTCTCTCTCGCCTTGCACATGCAGCAGCAAGTGATGGCCCTGTTCTTCAGCCAATCAAGTGATTCCTTGCACAAAAAGTTGCAGAACGAGAAATCAGTGCATAAGAGACATGTCACATGCTCCAAAAACTCCCTCTTGTGCTTTGCAACCATCACTTGTTTTCCCTAAATGTGATCCAAAGTGTCTTTCATCGCTTTTGTAATGACACTACTAACACCCCTCCAACCCCCCCCCCCCTTCATATTTGCATACATGGAAAGACCCCTTGCTCTTGAACATCTAACCCTGCTTAAAGCTACTCGTTCTTGGTCTTTCTCACCTAAAAGGAAAAAAAATCCATGGAAACCAAACTTGTGTCACAAGATTTTTAGAGTCTTTCCACAATTCACTTCCATTCCTCCCTTTGATTCATCAACTTTTGAACCATTTTTTTGGAGCGAACTTCTTCTATACAAAGTTTTCCATGCCTTCCCTGAGGATATTGGAACAACAAGTTATGAAATTATTTCTCATTGGCATCGCATTAAAGGCACATATGGTGTGTGGCATGTTGAACACATACAAGAAGAACCCTCTACACCTCCATATGATGATTCAAACTTCGATCCAATTCCCTTTCCCTTGCCCCATACCATGGATGAATAGGAACTTCTCTCTCAAATCCTACCAAGCAACAACATCCATATTGATGACCTTAAAATGCTTGGACATCGTGATTTTGACAAAAACCACAATTGGACACATAGCAATATACCCACCCATTTGCGTGAAACAACGATATCATTCATTGACCTCAATCGCTTATCCACCCAACTACATGAATACACCATCTCGTTGTCCAATTCACCTGGTTCCTTGTCTCCCACACAACACATATCCTTTGATCTTGTCATTTCCCATTTTAGAAACACTACACCTTCTCAACCACTCGAAATGCTTATTCAAGGCACTACAAGCACTAGGAAATCTTACATCATATCTTGCTTGAAATCTGCACTCCAAACTCTACACAAACTACCTCCCCACTGCTTCTCCTAGATCCAACTGGTGTTGTTTCCTTTAACATACATGCACTTACAATACATTCTACTCTTCGAAATACCCATTGTTTAAATTCTCCCTCTTGAAGGCCAATGCATTTCAAAACTTCAAGAAGAACTCTACCATATTCGGTATATTCTCATTGATGAAATGAGCTTTATTAACCCCAAAAATGTTAAATCAAATTGATGCACACTTACGTCAAGATTTTCCCTCACATTGTACATCTCGTTTGGTGGTCGTTCCATGATCCTTCTTGGTGAATTCAAGCAATTGACTCCAATAAAGGACATCCCCATGTATGCAGGCTCATCCCTTAAAACTGCTCTATGGTGTACAGTTGATACTTTTGTCACGCTCAAAACCATTTTCTAACAACAAGGAGATATCCCTTCTCAAATTTCCTTTCGCCAACTCTTACTAAACCTTAGAAATGCAACACCAACTCATGAAGACTGAGCAATCTTAATGACAAGAACAACTGCATCCCTTTCACATGCAAAAAACTGTTCATTTGAACAATCTACCCATGTGTATGCCACTAATAGCTATGTTGCACTGCACAACAAACGCATGCTCAAACACCTTAATATGCCAATTGCACAGTGCTTTGCAAAACAAAGGAACAAACATGTCCTCCAATCCATAGATGATGAACAATTACCATTAAAGGTCCTTTTTGCTATTGGTCAACAAGTCATGTTAACTACTAATTTATGGGTTGGAGCAGGCCTTGTTAACGGCTCACTTGGAAAAGTCATTGACATTGTCTACAACTCCAATGAACAACCTCCTAGCTTACCAACCTTTTTTTTTGTCGAAATCCTCCACTACAAAGGACCCTTATGGGATGCTTCTAAACCTACTTATGTTCCCATCTCTCCCATAACAAGAGGAACATGTAGGAAACTACCATTTTATATACTTAATAGAGGACAACTCAGAGTGAATGAGGACAAGACCCCTTATGAACTATGGTATGGAAGAGCACCCTCAGTCAAATATTTCAAATTATTTGGCAGTAATTGTTACATTAAAAGGAACAAGGATAACCTTGGAAAGTTTGACTCTAGGACTGATGAAGGAATATTTCTAGGATATTCATCCACCAAGAAGGCATATAGATGTTACAATAAAAGGTTACACAAGATTGTAGAAAGTGAAAATGTAAGAGTAGATGCCAAGAAGTGAAAGAAGTCATGGCAGTGCTGAAGATACAAATAATTAAGAAAAGGAAGAGTTGTAAGAGGACAAATGTACTCATGATGAAGAAGAAGGAATAAAAAATGAAGATACACAGGAAAGTGAAGAAGACTCCCCAAGACCTGATACAAAAACTCCATCTATAAGGATACAAAAAAATCATCCAAAAAGTGAATAGCATACTGATAAAAATCAATCGAGGGTGGCAGGGTGGTGCTAGGGAAGACTATAAGTCTGCAAAGGGTGTTGTAGCATCCTTGTCTATTGTAGCAGACAAAAACCCAAGGTGTTGGAGTATCCTTGTCTTTTGTAGCAGGCAGAAACCCAGGTTGTTGGAGCATCCTTGTCTGTTGTAGCAGACATAAACACAGGGTGTTGTTGCATCCTTTCTGTAGAAGCAGATAAAAAAAAATTGTAGATTCATCTTATTAATGAGTTTGAATTGGTGGTTTTCTCTTTGAGGGTTCCACAATAAAATTTGTGTTAACCTGTTTGATTCATTTTGTGTTTTTATTTTAAAGAAAAAGACAATACTAATTCACATCCCCCCCACCCCCCTCTCAGTATTGTGGGATAATTCAATAAGAAACAGGTTACAGCTGAGCAAATGGCACATATGTTCTTTCAACATGTATGGGTTCATTTTGGACTTCCCAATTCTATTATTTTTTATCGATATTATTCATTTCTTGGGAATTTTTGGTCAATTTTATGGGCACTCATGGACACCAAGTTGAAAAAGAGCACATCATTTCATCCACAAACGGATGGTCAAACAGAAATGGTGAATAGAACCGTAGTATATCTTCTTAATGGATATTGGAGCAAGCATCCTAAGATTTGGGATGAACACTTACACTACATTCAGCATGCTTACAACCGTGTTAAAGAATCATCAACTCAAACATTTCCATTTGAAGCATGTTTTGGTTATTTTCCAAAATTTCCTTTAGATTTTATCTTTGGGAAAGATGTTTCTATTGATGTTCATTCGAACATTGATAAAGCAAAGAATTTCATTGAACAAATTCAGTTAGTGCATCAAATGGTACAAGAGCAGTTGGAAAAGAACCAAGCCAATTACAAGACAAGACATGATAAGCATCGAGTTGATCACAGTTTCCAAGTTGGAGATGAAGTTTGGCTTTACATTAGCAAAGAGAGGCTTAAAGGAGAAGGTAAAAAGTTGAAACCAATAAGATATGGACCTTTTGAGAGTCTTGAAAAGATTGGTAACAATGCCTTCCATTTAAACTTGCCTCCTTATATCAAATGTATGCAGTTGTTAATGTTGAGAATCTGAGATTATATGAGCCTCCTTTGATTGATGATCAAGGAGAGCATGTTCAGATTCCTTCTATAGATGATTTTTTGCTAGAATATATTTCTGAATTGCAGCACGATACCATCCTTGACAGAAAGATAAGAACTTCAAAATGAGGAAATGTGGAGTACCTTCATGTCGGTTTAAAACACGTCTAAAATGCACAAATCCAAGCAAAGCTAAATGGATTGAGGTTTGAAGTGTGATGGAATTGTACCTTCACCTGCAGGTTGACTAAAGGTATTATTTTGGAGGTCCAAAAGCTTCCCAATGGGGAGGAGTGATCTGGAGGATAAAAAAATGAACAAAAATCAAAGTGCTCAGAATTGATTGAAAACATACTCATACGTAGCCATTTTCCTCACAATTCCAATGCAACTTGAATGGGGTCAAACGGATTTCATATGATAAAGATATGGCCTTCTATTTGTTTCCCCAAATAGGTAAAAATGTTAACTGTACAGTCCGTACAGCTGACGTGTCAAAGGAAAAAGGGTCAATGTGGCTTCCACATGGCAAGTGTTATGGTGGCATAGGGGATGACGTGGGCCAATGGTTGGATGCAATGTGTACCTTAAACTACTGTATTAAATTTTGGTTTGGAATCCATGGGAGTCAAACCCCTGAACTCCCACACTGCAAGCGAATTTGCGTAGGCTAGCTACCATCCCACCTACAAGTTGTCTCTTAAAATTATTTGAATTTTCAAAACATTTTGGGTCTAGGGCTTAGCTCAACCCAAACCCTTTAACGCTCCACCTTCCCACGTTCAAGCATGTTCAAACGGGCCTTAAACAGACCGTCGACTTAGTGGCGATGAGGGAACCCTTTGGTCTGGCCCTAGGCCACGTGGCTCCACGCGCCCACAACCTCCGCCCATAGGGGCGCTAATGGTCTTACCAATTTGGCCCCAAATTTTGAAATTGAGCTAGGGTGCTAAGTTTTGGAGTGGGGGTTGGGTTGTGATTTTGGTGGTGCGTTTTAGCAGGGAGAGAATGGAGGTTTCTGGGAAAAATAGTGTATCTTTATTATTTTGAGGCCAAATCAGGTGTTGTAAAAGCCCAGGTAGGGGTTTTTGGACCTTCTAAAGCTATTGGATCCATCTATTTTGCAGTTTGAGCATTGTAAGGAATTGTGTTTTAAAATATTTTGAGCAGAATGAAAATGATTTATTAGAAGCTGGACCAGGAGATGTAGCCCGAGGAAGGGGTGAGCTCCTTTATAATTTGTTGTGTTATGCTCTTTGTTTGATGGGTTCTATTTACTATTTTTACTGCTCATGTTAAGCAAAAATGATTAGTTTTTATGTGCTTGCAATCTTATCCTATTTCCCAAGACACATACAATTTTAATGGGACTTTTAAAATTATCAAACCTTGTTTCATATTCAGATCAAGTGTCTCCCAATAGTTCAAACATAGGGCTCTTACTAATTCAATTTTTCATTTTGAAGAGACTTCAAAATTAAAACTAACCATTAACTTAAAAAGTTTCACAACCACATAAATATAATGTCAGAATGCATATGCATTACTTAAAAGTTAAAAAACATGACTTGCAACCTCATTAACTAAGTGACCATGAAAATATTCTTTAGAGACAAAGTTGTGTTGCAGCTGCAACAAATTCCCAAAATTCTAAAAAAAATTAGGACCCTCCTTTGCTTGAATTAGTTTGATTTTTCTTCTTGAAATTGGTCTAAGAACTTTCAGAAAAACTTTGCTTACGATTAACTTGAGCTACCCATTGGGTTGATTTTCTTCTTCTGATGCCGGAAATAATCCACTCTTTGATCTAGCTTTATCGCTGCTCTTAAGCACATTTGAAGCATGTTTAAATCGGAAGTTATATTGGTTTTAATCGTCCGCCGTTGCGGGTGGAGTTTTGCTTTGGTCTTCCGCCATTGCGGATCAAATTTACTTCTAGCTTCCGACCCTTTGGCTTTTTCACGTCGGATGCTTTTTGATTCCGCATCGGAAGTGCTTATGCTCTTTTCTTCCGCCGTTGCGGGTGTTTTCTTGTTTGACTTCGATTTCTCTCCGCCCGTCCCGATCGGAAGCTTTTGGGTTTTGTCATGATTGTTTCTTCCGCCGTTGCAGACGGAAGTACCTTTTCTTCTTCCGATTGGAAAACTGTCTGACATCCGATCTTTTAATCGCTACCCGATGTATAACCCAGGCGGAAGGTTTTACGATCTTTTCTTCCGCCGTTGCGGATGGATTTAAGATTTCATCTCCCGATTCAAAAACCTTCCGATGTCCGACCTTATGGTTCTTTTCTTGCCATGCGTGTCTCCACGGCTGGGTTTACTCTTTGACCGTCCGCCATTGTGGAAGGGAGATTACTGCCAGCCTCCGATGCAAAAGCTCGCCGATGTCCGATATTTTCTTCTCGCACGTGTGAGCACATATATATATACGGGGACAGTGTATTGTTTTTCCATTGTTATTTTAATCGCCAAAGCACTGTCGCCGTCATGGAAGCCTGACCGTCATCGACCCACTCATCTTCCCGTTGATTGTGTTGCGTTTGCCAGGTAGGCTCCTCGTCGTTTTTTTCTTTGGAACTGTTAATGGTTTTCTACGGTGGTTTTGTGTCCCCGGCTGTTTTCTTCGTCCCGCTAGGTTATACACCTATATAAGTAGGTATTTTATCTTCTTTGACCGTGGGAGGGCAGTTTAACCTTCAGAGTAGCTTTGATTTTTCCACCACCATTCGTTTTGCTACCTCGCGCATCGGGGTTGAAGCATTTCGGCGCAGACGGCCGTTACGCCGTCTACGCCAAACCACCCTACATGGTCATGATAGGTAGGAGGTAGGTATACCATGGACTGATGTGGGGGTTTTGGGGATGTTTATCCTATGGCGCGTTACTCGTATTTGAAAGCCCTAGCTACGCAGTTCTGTACGTTCTCGTCGAGCTTAGTTTCAAACCCATGGCCTGCTGGAAGGAATATGTCTTTTCTATTGGTATGTAGGCATGGCGCCATCGAGAAAACCTCATAGTTACTACCATTGTTTCCCGCACCGCTTAAAGCCCCAGCCGTTTTGTACCTATGTGATTCAAGCTACCCCGTAGAGATCGGCGATCGAGCCTCAGCCTGTGTGAGGAGTTTTATCTATATTCTTAGTTTGATCGACCAAAGGGGCGCGGGTATGGTTTTGCTAAGACGTCGTTAAAACCTTCGTAGCTGTCTTTCCCTCACAGCGAAAGGATCATGGCATGTATAGAGAGCAGAAATGGGTGGCCTATGGATGTAGTCTCCCTTGTCACTTTGAATATGACTGATATAATTGTTCAAATATCATACAGCAGTAGTAAATTGCTATTTTTACTATATGTGATATATTCGCATTATGCTAGATATAGACAAGGTCATTTAATGCTGCACTTTGTTTGTAACAGTTCGGATTAGTTAGGCCATTGTTAGGCTATCCATGCATACATGTATCTCTCTAACAAGTTGCTGTCATAATACACATTCAAGAAGTAAAACGCTGCACACTGTCATGTAAATGTCTGTAACTTAAATTGCTTAATGCCACAATGTTATACATGGCAGGAAGAACTCACAATGTCCAAGAGACAAAAGAAGAAGGCCCCAGCAGTGGAAGAAGGGCCAGAAGTAGAAGTGGTAACAAAGACAGAATATATATATGAGGATACGAAGTGCATTTCAGGCATTGAACCCGAATATCAGTGGGGAGATATCTATAGACTAATCACCCGAAGAGAGGTGCCTGATATAGGGCTGGAAGAAGAACCCATCTACGCCAACATCGAAAGATCTGCACTAATGAAGGTCGCCACTAGGCCAGAGATCTTCCCATGTTCTGAAGTCATAGGATGGATTCTGCCTCGGGCGAATGTCTCAACAATGATCCTTGAAGATGTCAACAAACAGGGCTATTCTGCATATAGCCCTGGATATGTAGCCCTAGCTTACCACCTGCCAGAAGCTGAAGTGTTTGTGTCTGACGACTGGTTAAATAACGTAAAGATGGATATTATAGAAACCTTGAAAAGAATGATGTTGACCGGAAAGCATTTTAGAGATAGAGTAACAGGGCAATATGATACAGCTACTCTACAAGTTCCATACAGATTCATAGCTTTAATGCTCAACAGAATCTTTGGAAGAGATCATGGCAGGCTCTTCAAGCTAGAATGGGTCCCAATCATCTTTCAAGTTGCCACCCAAGGGACGATTTTTAATTGGGCCAGCCTGGTCTCAAATAGTCTCTCTGCTTGTCTGGCTGCAGCCCTGGGAGGAGAGGCCCGGAAAAAGTCTGAGTTTTACATGAGCTCAATACTTATAGGTTGCATATTGTGCCACCAGCCCTTCCCTGGTCTTAGATGCATCTAGGACAGGGAAAGAACGCCTATCTATGCTGCCTATAGACCATTGTGGGCACATGTATACCACATCCATTACAGAGAAGTCTGTGAATAGTTCCTGATGCCACTATACACACTCATCTTTCTGAAGGAATGTGACTGTATGTCAGAGGGGGCCATGCAAGTGATAGAAGAGTACGCAGACTATTACTTGACTGAAAATGGCATGTACTTCAGAATGTTTGGTGGCTCAAAAGCCCCTGCCCTGCTGCCTAAATACGCAACTGATTATGTTATCCACAAGGAGGCAGTCAGACAGGTGTTCATAGATGGAATAGGTAGTTTTATGTTTGAACATAAGAAGACTGCATACCTTCCTTTGCCATTCAAGCTAGGAAGCTGCAGATTCGCTAAAGTGAAACAAGCTGAGGAATTCGTAGGAGAATTAGAGAAATTCCATTTTGGCAGAATGTCATTTCATAGGAATGACTCCCAAGGTAAGGTGGTTGAGCATTGTAAAGAACACAAGGTTCACTTTGAGTATACTCACCATTTTGATAAGGAAGAATCTGTCTTCCGAAGTGCCCCTAACATGACAGCTCTGAAAAGAAGGTTCAAGCCAAAGATCACCACTAAAGGTGGAAAAGGGGCTGACCAAGCCAAAGCTGAGCAAGCCAAAGCTGAAGAAGAGGCCAAGAGGAGACAGGAGGAGGCCCAGAAGCTAGCACAGGAAGCTGCAGGATGGCTTCATAGCGAAGAAGAAGAAAAAAGGAAAGCTTCCCAAGAAGCAGCCAAGAAAGCTCAAGAAGTAGCCAAAGAGGCAGAAGAAGCAGCTAGGAAAGCAGCTGAAGAAGTGAAGAGAAATCTCGATGAGGAGCTAAAAAAGCAGGAGGCAGAAAGGCCAAAGCTGACAGAGACAGAACAGTCAGCTACTGAAGGGAAAATCCAAGAGACAGAAAACCCAGAGGTCCAAGACCCACAAGTGCCTGCTGCCATCACACTTGTGGTCCCTACGCTCAAGTTAGTTCCTTTTGTCCAGAAGAAGGGAGAAGAAATCCCTGATTTCAACACTCTATTCTATGATAGAGCAACGAAGAGGATAATGAAGAGGACTGAAAGAAGGGTTGAAGCAGAAAGCATGCCTGGGAAGATGATAACAGATACAGTTGTTATGTTAGGAACAGATTAACATCCTAGGTTCACTCTGAGAGCCGGGGCTGCACTGATCGATGCCTCAGAAGATAATATAAATAGGGTGATGACTGAACTGGATTCATCTAAGAAATCCTCTGCTCAGCTGAAGGATACCTTGAGGAAAGAAAGAGAGGAAGGAAATAGGTTAAAGCGGAAATTTGAACACTTATAGAGGGAGATGAAGACTGGTGAAGCTAAATTGCAAACCCTACATGAAGAGAGACAGTCTCAGGAGACCACACAAGAACGCCTTGAGCAAGTGCAAGCAGAATATCAAGAGCTGAAGAAGGAGAAGGAGCAGTTGCTGGGAAAGGTGGAAGAACTAGAAGAGCAGCAAAAGATCCTCTTGCAGGCCAATGATGTGCACACCCAAGATCTGAACAAGAAACATCAAGAGCAGCTTGCCTCTCTGACTGCTGATATGGAGGCAACAAAGGAACAGCAAGTCAATCTCCAGCCATTTAAAGAACATATCCTGGCTCAGAAGGCTAAAATGCTACAGCTGTAGACTGCTCTGGACGAAGAAAGGTGCAAAGTCATTCAGATTGATAGCCGGTTAGGGGAAATCATGGAAACCTCCTCTTACTTCGTCGACAGATCCCAGGATGTTCTTGAGGTTTTGAGTGCCAGAATGGCAAGGTTGGAAAATAATGCAGAGACTCCGGCAGAGCTACCAGCCAAAGACCATCAAGCCCTCAAAAGGGATCATGACCTAGTAGAGTTCGCTGTCAGCACCACTGAAGACTTCAAGAAGGCTATCAAAAGGACGCAGGGAGCATGCTCAGAATACTTCAGAAGGCTCCTAAATACATACAACCGGTGTCAGACAGAAGCTGAACATAAGCTTGATGAGTTCCTAGACCATGAAACCTTTATAGGAATATTGCAGAGTAGATATCAAGATGCAGAGGCCAGAACGCAACAGATCAAGGCCATTGATGACCTAGTTTTGAAGAGTGAAGTAGGCCACCCAGCTGTTAGCGTGCAATTTTTGGAAGACCAGCTTCGGTTGAGCCCAGCGAGGATAGAGGCCATAAGGAACCAAGTTGCAAATTTTGAAATCAACATTCAATTCTTGGAACCCTGCACCTTTGAGGGTATTGCTGCTGAAGCGTCAGCATGGAAGAAGTTTTTAGATACCCAAGCGGGACCCTCCTCATGATGGATTAAGCATATTTTGTATTTTTGTATAAATTTTATAAAGACACTTGGAAATGTAAAGCGTTGGGAAAACAAAGGGTTGGGAAGCCCAAAGGTCACTTTGGGCAGCCCAACCATTTTACCTTTTTGTATAAATCTAGAAAGTTTAGGAGGAAAAGGGACTTTTTTTCCCAGTTAGACTGAAAAGGTTATTGTAAGAAGAACTACTTCTCTTTGCAATAAAGTATTTGGTTTTCCTGTTGAAGAAAGATCGGTGGGATTTCAAATGTTGTGCAGTGGACAATTGAAAGATGAACTATTTTGTTTTTCAGTATGGTGTCCATGAATCGTGAGATCGTTCTAACTCTATGACCTATGTCTTTGTTTGAATGACTTCTGGTTTATTTTGATGAAATGACCACCATGAGTAATGTATGCTGTCCATACAACAATTAGCTATCTGGTTGTTGAAATATCTTTAATTGTTCATGCTTGTAAAAGGGAATATCAGCTATCTATAATTGCTCTTTATTATGCGTGCACATACACATTACTCTTACAGAAATCACATTCTTGCTCCCCGGGGATAGGTAGATAAATAGACAAGTAGACAGATAGTTAGTTCAGTTCATTACCGCATGTGTGATTCTGGTGCCGGTGAGCCTAAGCGAGAGGTAAGAACCTGCGCATCACATTGTGAATGGTCCCTGCATCCTTCACTGCCTTGCATATGTATTTAAATACTTGCATGTCATCCTTAAATCAAAAAATACAAATTGCCGGTGGACCGGGCCGCAACCAGTAAAACCTTTGTTTTGTTGTTTGACCTATGGTAGCCAGACCGAAAAACCGGATGGATTCCCTATACCAAACAGTCAACGGGCTAGTTGGGAACGTTGACTGGGGAGAATCCCTTTCTGTTGTTGCCTGCGATTTTCCAGGCCTCAACAAGTTGTTGATCTCCAATCGCAGTCCCTCTTTTGATAGAGAATCTACTACTATTTTTCCTCTCTAAATATATGGTAAAATATTACTATTTGAAATAACTAAGATATCCCTTTTAGCTAGTGAGAAATCTACTTAAGACCAGGATTAAGGATCTATGTATTTATCACCATCTAATCTATTGTTAATGTTGAGTAAATGAACACCTATAAGGTGACAACATTTCTATGAAATCCACACTTTATAAGAAGGAACAAAGCTTTATGTTCCTCTTGGTTGTTCAAGCTAGAGCAGTGATTTGCTTTGCCATATATGAAATGTGATTTCGATAGGAAGAGGAAAAAGTCGAGACTGTAATAGACTTATTGAATGCGCCCTTAAAGAATCCCATGTTGCACCCCTATTTATGATTAGTTATTTTGGAATCTAAGATACTTTTATCTTAGGAGTGGCCTTGAAGGATTCTAGCAAGGCCGGGACCTATAGTGAGACATTTAGTGAAGGAGATTAATTATATTTGAATAATATTGCATTCCTTATCAAGTAGATCCCCCAAGTCGCCAAAATAAGTAGAGATCCTAACCCTTGTAGATCACTTTTATTAAAAAGACATTAAAACAATCCTCCAAATTGAAATTTTACCATAATGGCACTCTATCAAGTTGCATCTCAATATCACTCCATACCTACTTCATGAAGGGACACTTAAAAAATAGGTGAACATTTATTTCATCATCTCTATGATAGAGGCAACAGAGCCCCTACCCTTATTTTCCCATCAAGTGAAGTTAGTCCCATGTTTGAACTCGATTCTTCATAACTAGCCAAAAGTGAAATAAACTCCTAAGAGGTGCATTTATTTTCCAGCCTTCGGTTCTTTTATCGGGATCAAGCAGTTGTCCAAAAAAATCTGGGATCATGTGCCTTGGAAAAGAATATTCGGCATGGCCTAAAGCTGAGGAAGAAAACTAAGGTTACTCCATAAATAGATCTACCTTGACTTTCTTTATGTTAGGTATTGACAACTCTGATTGTTATTTTTACAACACAAGTTAATATATTCATAATAGGAATTCTACTTGGACCATGAATCAAACTGCTTCTCATTAACTGCAACTGACATTGTTGCAATGACAATAATCCTTGATTGCTTCTCTTGTTTCAATATTCAGTTTTAGCAATGCTACCTTTATTTTGTTGGCGAATATATCCTTCAAGGTGCGAAATATAACTATTGGCGATTTTGGGGAAAATCTTGGAAAATATTGGCAAACTTCGCAACAAGTATTCATTGCTATGATATTATCACTGAATTTTTTTCATGCCCCAAATTTTTCATTGGGTCGCAATGGCCTAATAACATTTTCCATATTCATGAGAGTTTGTCAAATTGATGCTAAGGGTCAAATAATTTCCAAGGAGGAAAATTGCTAGTTTCCTAGGTTGGGAGTGGAAGTTTTGGGATTTGGAATAAGGGGGACAAGAAATGATGTTTGAACATTACAATGGCATAAATATCTAATAAAGGAGATAAATAAATAAATACAAGGGAAAATCAAAGTGGCAAATGATCATGAAGACACATGGAGGATGTGGGACCCACACAAGATAGATCTTCTATGCCACATGGCATCCTCCTCTTGTCATTTAGAATCCATAAGAAACCCAAGGATCTTGGGATGAGTTGTAAGGTCAATATACTTGGAATGAATCAATTAAGGTTGAATTGGAGTGGAAGAGTAACTCTCATGGAAGAGGAAGAGGCATTTTGGAGCTAGTGAGACACTTGGACTAGATTCCCTAGCTCTATGACAACAATGATGAAGATGATATGACGTTTATAACATATTGCAGACATGAAGGCTGAAATATGACCTTTCTAACATGTCAGGTCGAAATATGGCATCCAATAGGGCGATCCAGGGATTTAGGGCAGCTAAGATGCTTCCACGTGTGATTTGGTGGAAGTGGGAGACTAGGAATTGTTGTACAAGTGGCATTCTTTGGAATCTCTTCCCAACTAGACTTGGAATGCATATATTTGAAGGAATTTGACCCATAGAGAGCCTAGAAACTTTATAAATTTCAAGAACAAATAATTAAGGCATCTTTATATCATTTGAGAAATTTGTATTTGTGGATTGAGAGAGCTAGTGGATGACTAGTTTCTTGCCTTAACCAATTTCGAGGGTGAAATATTCCCATCCAAGTTGGTGTTTGGAGAGGCCACTTAGGTATTTCATGGAGCTTTAATGGAGTCATAATTTATAGTTTCAATCTACAGGGCAGCTCATGGACACTTCAAAATAAGCTTGTTCTTCCATCTATTCCAAGTTTTTTCATCATATTCTTGCTCTATGGATTGAGTTGCACTTTGTGAGCTATTGATCTATTTTGGGAAGCTTATAATGCCCCATTATTTTATGTTATGATTTAAATTCTCTATATTTAAATTTCAAAAGACTCTCAGGTTGAAATACCAAAATATTTCATGTAAAAAAGCTAAAAAATGAAGAAATAGTACCATTTCCCCACTATCTTGTTGTGAACCAATGTAATGTTGATGGATTCGAATGGATAAGTAAAATACTAATGGTTTAGGGATGAATGGAATTTTATTGATATATTATATAAGTTTAATTTTAAGTACATAAGCATTTGGAGTCATTTTTTTGAGTTTCATGGCATTTGGAGAATATTGCCTATCATTTCCCCCAAAGTTGAAACTAGTCTTTTTGCATCTGATTTAAGGGAGTTGTAGCAGACATTAAAAGTTGAATGGTGATGCATATGAGTTCCTGTTTATTTCCTTTATATTTCCCCTACTTCCATTCAGAAATTATAATTATATTGAGTGCATTTGGGAAGTCATTTTCAGTATTGATTGTGAGGGAATTAGAACCCCAAATTACTAGCCACAACTCCTACCTTGACCAGAATCTTAAAAAAGTTTGCAGAAGACTTTAGAGGTTCATAAATATTCCTTGAAAATCATATTCAAACCTTAATATCATTCATATACTTTTTGTTAATATTTGGGAGCATTTGGACCAATTTGGAGACCTAGACATCAAAACTAGTCAAAGGTCGAAATAGGGAAAAAAGTGAAAAATTGGTCTTTGTAATAAAATTTTGAAAAGGGGACATTACAAGTGGTATCAGAGCATGGTATTTGAACCTGTTCATTAATACCATACATTGAAGAAAAATTTTCAGACATGTCTTGTCTTCACAATAGAACCACAATTCCCACTTTCCTTCCTCCCCGACCAACAATTACAAAAATTACAGCCCTAGATATTGGAGCATGTCTCTAGGAGTATTGGAATTTGAGAGGGGATATTCATGAGTGGTATTCTTTCCAAGAATATCTTGTCAATTATTGATTTAGGCACAGTAATTAAAATGTGAACTCATTAAAGAAAAATCAGCCTACTTGTGGAAAGAGCAAAGATTTATCTTGCACTATAAATGAGGAAGTTATAAACACTTTTACGGACATCACATGGAATATATGGAATAAATGTTGTTCTAAAGGAGATGAAAAGAAATTAGATGCAACATTAAGGTAAGAAACATAGAATCATGAAGTGGAGCATCAATTATCTCAAGGTGATTTCAGAGAAGAACATAAAGAGGAAGGTGAAGGAAAGCTCACAATACTTATTGATGGGGGTTGTAAAAATCAAAGAGAATCTACTGATGGGTGCTCACAAATCTATGTTGGTGACATATATATCAGATTTGGAAATTTTTTTGCAAGCCAAATTTCTCATGAGCATAAATATGAATACATTGTAGCAACAAATGAAGAACCAAGGTCAACTTCCCCATCACCACTTGAGCTTCAAGAAGTTGATCAAATCAAGAAGAAAGAAGAAGAGGAGGTTCACTCCCATGAACCATCCTTAATTGAAGGGTATTTGAAGATGAATGAAATGGATATCCATGAGTACCTTAGCATACTCCATGACACTAAATCATTGGTGTCAAATTCTTGTTGGAAAATTTCTTCATTGGAGGAGCCATCCTTCCTTGAAGACATGGAGAAGATTCAAAGAGCAATGTGCAACATTGAAGGTAATTTCATGTCTTTGATTTTTGATAGAAATAATTTGGTTGAGGTTAATGAATGTTTACATGAAGAATACTTGAATAATAATGAGGATATTCATAAGCTCAAAATTCAAAATGAGCAACTTCTTGAGAGGTTGCAAGATACGTGTTCTTCCTCCTATGTTTCATATTGTCATAGGGTAGATTGCTTGGAGGATTCTCATGACATGAGGGATCATGAGAAACATGGAAAATTGCAGGTTCTTGATTTTTTTTAATATAATCTTGATGAGATCCAATCACTAGTTGTGGTGGAAGAGGAACTTGAGTTGCCTCTTTAAGATGGGTGCACACTTTTTGAAGAAGTGCATGATTCCACTACCTTGGAACCAAACCATGAGGAATTTTTTGCATTTTTAAGGGAGGTGCACACTCCTATCCCTATGGATCCTTCACATGATGAAAATGTTGCACTTTCTGATCATTTGGGTGAGTTGGTTCTTTCTCCTACATCCTACACTTCCAAATTTTGCAGCATTCATCCTAATGAAGTATGGGTGAAAGGTTTATTTTTTATGGTGTCACATGAGGAGTATGGAACTCCTAGATTTACTTTTTACAATGACATGGTTGGAGCACATTCTTATTCACATTTTCAGCAGCATCCTTTGTTACTTTATGATGATTCATATCTACATGGATGCACCTATGATATTAATTTGAGTCACTTGAAGACTCATGGTTTTTCTTGCTCAACACTTGGTTCATTTGATGTTGGAGGAACTTCATCCAACACTAGGGTATATAGATTTATGATTGGACAATTTTTTTGTTTCCAGCCACATACTTTGTTATATCTTTATGATTCTCTCATTCATGGATGTATGGGTGAGACTTCTTTGAGAAGTCTCCTTGTTTATTTTGCTCATTATTTGGTTCGGATTTGAGTGGAGATTCTTCATTCACTTCTTGGATGAAAGAATACATATTTTGATGCATATCACCTCCTTTTGGGGCAGCATTATAGGACATGGGATCCTCACCTATTTCATTGGAGAATATTTGATTGGTCACTTGAATCTTGTATGCACTTGGCAAATGTTGGTCTACTTACTTGGAGGTATAAGGACTTTCATGATTTTTTTATGAGGCACCTCCTTGATGTACATTTTTATTATGTTGTTATGTACTTTGATGATATATATTATGTACTCATGATGTTTGAAAGAATGCATACAAGAATATGAAATCTAGGAATTATCTTTCCTAATGGTATGGGTTGGAGAGCACTCTTAATTGTTGGAGTGCAATACAAGCAATGGGACCCTATGATAGTTTTTAGTCCCATGGATTTCAAATTTTTTGGGAAACAAGTAGTATGGAGGATGGATTCACCACTTAATAAAGTGATTTTAATCATATTAGTGCAGCAGCAAGCATTCTGGTTCCTCTCTAAAATCTTCATGGAATCTCAAAGACTCGGAGTTGGGAAACTCAGTGGCAGCTTCAAAAGAATCATACAAAAAGTAGGTTCTTCAACACCCATGTTTGAAATTGCTTGAGGACAAGTAATATTGGGAAGGAAGGATTTTTCATGTCCCAAATTTTGCATTGCATCACAATTTCCTAATCACATTTTCCATATCCATGAGAGTTTGTCAAATTGATGCTAAGGGTTAAATAATTGCGAAGGAGAAAAATTACTAGTTTCCTAGGTTGGGAGTGGAAGTTTTGGGATTTTGAATAAGGGGGGAAATAAATTATGTTTGAACATTAGAATGGAATAAATATTTAATAAAGGATATGAATAAATAAATACAATGGAAAATCAAAGTGGCAATTGATCATGAAGACACATGGAAGATGTGGGACCCACACAAGCTAGATTTTCTATGCTACATGGCATCCTCCTCTTGTCATTTCGAATCCATAAGAATCCCAAGGGTCTTGGGATGAGTTGGAAGGTCAATATACTTGGCATGAATCAATTAAGGTCGAATTGGAGTGGAAGAGTAACTCCCATGGAAGAGGAAGAGGAAGAGGCATTTTGGATCTAGTGAGACACTTGGACTAGATTACCTAGCTCTATGACAACAATGATGAAGATGCTATGAGATTTATGACATATTTCAGACCTAAAGGCTGAAATATGACCATTATAACATTTCAAGTCAAAATATTCCATCCAAGAGGGAGCTCAATGGAGTTAGGGCAGCTAATATGCTTCCACATGTGATTTGGTGGAAGTGGGAGACTAGGAATTGTTGTACAAGTGGCATTCTTTGGAATCTCTTCCCAACTAGAGTTGGAATGCATATATTGTAAGGAATTAAACCCATATAGAGCTTGGAAACTTTATAAATGTCAAGAACAAATAATAAAGACATCTTTTGATCATTTGAGAAAATTGTATTTGTGAATTGAGAGAGCTAGTGGATGACTAGTTTCTTTCCTTGACCAATTTCGAGGGTGAAAGATTCCCATCCAAGTTGGTGTTTGAAGAGGTCACTCAGGTATTTCATGGATATTTAATCAAGTCATAATTTACAGGTTCAATCTACATGGAATCTCTTAGACGCTTCAACATCAGCTTGTTCTTCCATCTATTCCAAGTTTTTTCATCATATTCTTGCTCTATGGATTGAGGCGCACTTGGTGAGCTATTGATATCTTTGGGGAAGCTTATAATGCCCCATTATTTTATTTTATTATGTAAATGATATGTATTTCAAGTTCATTAGACTCTCAGATTGAAATACCAAAATATTTCATGTAAAAATGTTAAACAATGAAAAAATAGTATCATTTCCCCACTATCTTGTTGTGAACCAATGTAATGTTGATGGATTCAAATGGATAATTAAAATAATGATGATTTATGGATTAATGGAATTTTATTGATATATTATATAAGTTTAATTTTCAGTACATAATCATTTGGAGTCATTTTGTTGAGTTTCATAGCATTTGGAGAAGATTGCCTATCATTTCCCCCAAGGTTGAAACTAGTATTTTTGCATCTAACTTAAGGGAGTTATAGAAAACATTAAAAGTTGAATGGTGATTCATATGAGTTCCTTTTGATGTACTTTATATGTCCCCTACTTCCATTCAGAAATTTTAATTGGATTGAGTGCATTTGGGAAGCCATTTTTAGTATTTATTATGGGGGAATTAGAACCCCAAATTACTAGCCACAACGCCTACCTCGACTAGAATATTAAAAAACTTTGCAGAAGCCTTTAGAGGCTATAAAGCTTCCTTGAACATCACATTCAAAACTTAATAAAATTCATATACTTTATGTGAATATTTGGGAGCATTTGGAACAATTTGGAACAATTTGGAGGCTTAGACATCAAAACTAGTCAAAGATCGAAATAGGGAAAAACGTGAAAAATTGGTCTTTGTAATAAAAATTTGAAAAAGGGACATTACAATTTTTTAGCGGCCTTCCCTTATAGTAGTATTTGTGGTCATGATTGATAAAAACTTGCTTTCATATCATACATATTTAGATTCCATCTTGTGTGAATGGTAGGATTTACTACATAAGTAGTTGTTACAGACATAATACATCCAAACGATTGGAGAAAACAAAACAAGACATTTGTGGACTAGTATGAAAGTGGACAATTTCATAAGTTTTACTCTTACCCTTTAATATTCAGAGAATAAAATATGGTTGCATGATTCATAATATAGTATGGTACACATTTTTGTATGAGCTAAACTCCATATTTCCTGAGCTCATTCACTCTCTCTAGTTGATTTCCAGCATTTCAAACTTTATATTTTTTAGATTAATACAATCAAATGAATATATTAGTTGTTCAAGAGCTATGTTAGTACTAATTGTCAGGGTTGTGAATATAGTTCACAATTTATTTGTTCAAGAGCTATGTTAGTACTAATTGGTAGGGTTGTGAATATAGTTCACAGTTTTCTTTTTTCCCTCACTGCATACTATTATAAATATTGATATGAGCTAAATATTCTTATGAATATCCTTTACGTCTCTGTGTTACAACTTATAAGGATTGATATGAGATGAATATTTTTGTGAATATCCTTTACCTCTCTATGTTATAGCTTGGAAATTGTGGAGCAATTCTTTCAAAGGAAGAGCCTTAGACACTTACCATTGTGGCTTGGAAATATCAAAAGATGTTTCTTAGGAGATGATATAATTAGTCTATGCCACCATTTCAAAGACCTTGTATATGTAAGTAAATGGGTTGATCCAAGTAAGTGCATATTAGAATGTATTATTTTCCCAATTCTCTGTTTTATAATTATTTGTCTAAGAGATTCTAGAGAACAAGCTGATGTTGAAGTGTGTGAGATTCTTCCATTATTTGTAAAAATGACCTCATAGATGGGATTTCCTTAGTGTCTGATCGACTAGAGATAGTAAAGCATATATCTCTTAGATTGCAAATTTGTTAGGAATTGTTGCTAATTTGTTCATGATTAGCATTTCTATGTTGTTTTAGGGAAGGTATATTGGAGAGATGCACCTTTTGGTGACTCATGTTATTTGGCATTCTTTTCTTTTTTAGGAATTTGGAATTGCCCAATGTTACTCCGTTACTTTTTGGAAGTTAAGGTGTAAGCCTGATTTTTATAATGAGGTTAGTGTTTTTCAATATTTTTTCCTTTTGTTGTTACTAGTAGGACAAGGTATGTATGCAATTGTGGGCCAAAGGCTTTCTGTTAAATACTAAAGAACTAAATGTGGCAACTTGTTCTAATTTTATTTCTGCTTTAGTAGTGTGTGTTGACGAAGAGAATATGATTTAACATTGTATACATTTTTCCATTTCTTCAAATTTTCTATTTTTTTTCAAAAGTTCTTTTTTTTCAAAATTTTTATTTTTTTGTATAACTAATTTGTCTAAGGATGTTTCTATTTCTAGTTCTTTTGTTTATGGTGAAATTGTAGTTGCAAATCCCTTTGTTACATGCCAAAAAAATAGTTATGCATAATTATGTTTTGTGATGAAAAATTTCTTGGAAAAGGTATATATTTAGTAAATTGTTAATGTGCAAAACAATTTAATGCTCTTCAAAAAAATGTTGCCTAGCATAGATTTTTTATGTTCTATGAGTTGTTGTAAAAAGGGGGGGCACAAGATGGAAAGAGAAAGATTTTGGTCGCAAAAGATCTTGATGATAGAGTTGTTATAAAGCCTCTTATTGTTAAGGAAGTTGGACAATGAATGATATATTCACTCTCGAAAGGTAGTTGATTATTGTTTTGTCTTGCTTAATTATCCTATTATTATCATTTTTAAGCATTAATGTTAAATGCGGTCTCTTGTAGCCTTTTCCATTAGGAAAATACATTTTGGAATTAATCTTGTTAGCATGTATGTCAAATGTAGATATTTACACCTTGCTCACCATGTGTTTGGCAAAATACATTAATGAGACATTATCTCTTGGAATGTATTGATGATCTTAGAGGATGCATGCCAACTATTTAATGAAAATGCCATAGTGAAATGGGAATTCCAAGGATGCTATGATTTCAAGACATATACAACATGGGCATGTTTCCATGGCCTTCAAACTGTTTGTGGGCATGGTATAATCATACACACAAAAAAAGCTAGGCCTGACTTACTAGATTTATTATTGTATGTGCATACATTTGTTAAATTTGTTGAGTTAGTTCAAGACAAAAATTGTGGAATGAGCATCTAGTACAAAGTGATTATTGAATGTTCGTAAAAACACAAAACTAAAATTGATGGAATTTTCATTGTTCCTCTCTCAAATTTTGGAGAATATGTGTCTCACATTGATAAATAATTACCTAAACAAAGTTGAATTCTTCATTGCTCACCTCTTGAGACCCATTGTGATTTTCACTTCAAGGGAATGTGTGTATTGCACCCTAATGAAAAATACACTAATATGGACTTGGAGGTTAGCAAAGTTGGTGGGAATCGAACTATGCATCTGAAATGAATGCTTATGGTGGGAAATAATGTGAGTAATATATAGGAACTCATGTATATAAGGGTGTAGGGAAAGGATTCAATCAATGTACAATATTTGGGGTATATTGCTTGCCATCCTGAAGTATTTTTCAACACTTTGCACTCTTGTACAATTTTGTCAAATTCTACACAAATTATAGAGGAGCTCGTATTGAACAACATTGATGCTAGATAAACAAAGGTGCACATTTTTGTATATGTAGACAAAGCTATACCAAAGTGGAAGAGGATGGATTTTCCATTAAGAGAGACGATTTTATGCTCCTTAGTAAAAGACATGCAATTTCAAAACTTCACAATATGGTTGAGTTCACTTAGGGGATAAAGAGCTTAGGGATTTGTGGCGAAGCTCTAAGTTCTCTTTCTGATGTTGCTTTTCTTAATGTTACTACAAGAGCACATGTAAATCCAAATAGCTACACGAAAATAAAATGCCTTGTGGAAGAAAAAGAGTCAAAATATAATGTAATTTATATATTTAACTAAACTTATTTTTTTGGTTTTAACTTTGATTCACTGTGAACTTTGATTCTATTTAAGGGTTCTAGCTCAATGGAAAAGCACCTGCCTTATAGGTAGCAGATTGGTGGTTCGATTCCTCTGTGCCCTATCTACAAAAATCAATTAATAAAAATGACTAAATATACTACCAGTTGATGACAATTAAATATTTAAATGACTAAATATACTACCAGTTGAAGACAATTAAATATTTAAATGACTAAATATATTACCTGGTGACGGTAATAAATGACTATCATGACTAAATAAATGACTAGTTAACAACAATTAATGACTAAAAAAACTATCTCGGCTGCGAGTGAGCAACATGAAGAGGACAGGGGGCATGATAGAGGGAGGGCTCGTGCAAGGATAGTTGTCAACCCTTCCCACAACCATCAACGTGCATAAATACATGCGCGAAGGTCCTTGGAGCGATGAGAAAGGACGGGGGAGGTACGCTGAAATGATATTGCGTTGTGACAAGGATATGGTTGACAATTCGGGAACTGGTGGTTTTGTACAAGCGAGGTACTTGTGAGCCCATAGTGACTCCCCAGCCATGTCATTCAGTACTTGGCTCAATCATCAGGGGACACTGCAATGGCGAATGAGAAGCTATATGAGGAAAGCGCAGAGGGAGAGAATGGCACTCAAAATTCTCAAGGTGGTCAAGGAAAAACATCACTGCACGGTTCTGAGGGAAACATTAGCAGGAAGGACGTTTGTTGGTATAATTAAGCGTTGGAATTCTAGGAAGCAAAGGAAATTTCCCAAGAAAGGTCGCTCCATCGGGTTCCTCTGCTATATTCCAAGCATGGCAATGCTTGGCGAGGGAGGAAATGATGCAGACTGGGAAGCTCTGTTCAACCAGAAAACTCCAGAGCACATCCGTAAGTCCATCGTGTCAATGGAGAATGATATTTTTGGTGGGTTTAAGCTCAAGCTCAATCACAACATGACCATATCCAACTATTGGAGGTTAAAGTTCATACTCTCCTGCTCCATGAATGAAAGAGAGAGCTTCGAGGACCTGGTAAGGATCGTTGTCAGACTTTCAAAGAGGTCAGGGAGAAAGGCCTGGTTCATATGCAAAGCCTTATGCAGATAGCGAAGCCTCCGTTTCGGCAAGGTACCAAGGGAAACAGTGGTGAGGAGGTAAGTAACGCCATCAAGGATGAGGCAGAATCCTCCAGGAAGGCATAGCCTCTCCGCTATGCTTCGGTCATGCTCTATTGCAGCCAGTCCTTTCTCAAATCTTCTCTATGTCTACTTTCCTATTTACAGTTTTTAGAAGAGTGAGGTTGCCTTTGTTCAGAGGTTGGGCAGCTCTCATACTATTTAGACACTTTGTTTGGTCAATTTTGTATGTTTTCCTTTTTTGACTACAAGACCATGGTTTGACTCCATGCTTTAGGAGTCAGATGCATGTATCTATTATGTTTTGTTTTAAAATGTAATAGAAAGGGTCGTACTTACCAACAAAAAAATGACTAAAAAAACTACTAAATGTATAATCAATGGACGAAAATTAGTGAATAAAAATTACTAAATATACTATCGGTTGACGACAATTAAATATTAAAATGACTAAATATACTACTTGTTAACGAAAATAAATAACTATCATGACTAAATAAATGACCAGTTAACAACAATCAATGTGTTAAAAAATGACCAATTAACAACAACCAATGACTAAAATAACTACTAAATATACTACCAATGATGACAATTGATCAATGGCTAAAATGTTTTAGTCATATATTTAGCCACGTTATAAGTGATTGGCTATAAATTACTAATAGTCATGTGACTAAACTTAGTCATTTATATGCATTTTTAGTAGTATTTTTATCCATATATATCACTTTTCTACTAGTGACCAGTATTGAAGTGATTGGATATATTTTATTTTTTCATAAAGTTTACTTAAATATCAGTTAACGATAAGCTCATGGGTTGAAACGGGAGGATTATTGAATCACTTACCAATAGTTCTAAAATTAAAAAGAGAGGATCAAAATCCCCCATCACCATTTAAGTTCAATCCAGTGTGGCTAAAGGAAAATGAATATTGTGCATCAATTAAACGAGAATGGACCGTGTTTTACCTCTCTCCTTCCACCTCATTCATGTAGCAGTTAGCAAACAATGTTGCCATAATTAAAAATCTCTCTAAAGGTTCGTCCAAGGAGTACAAAGAGAAGGAGCAAGCACATCTTCTAGAAATAGAAAAGAAGATCAAAATCTTATACAAATAAAATAGTTGGGGCATCTTCTCTCGATTTGAGCTAACATATTTAGAGAAGATGAAGTAGGATTGTCTTGCAAAAGAGGAAGCTAAATGGAGGCTCAAAATTCAATGCATTTGGATCATCGAAGGAGATAACAACACCAAAAGTTTTTAGCAATTCACTTCCCATAGAAGGAATATCGGTACCATCTCATAACTTTTAAGCCCTAATAGGGAAATATTAAGGTATTTAAATGAAAAAACAAACGCACTAGGGGTTCACCATTTCAAGGCTCTTTTCTTAGAACCTTTATGTTTCCCTATTCAGGAGATTCTTAAGGTTCTTCACCTCTTCCCCCAAATGATAAACAAGGATATGTATCAAATGTTGACCGCATAAATATCTAAGGATAGGCTCAAATGTACCCTCTTCTCCTTTCAAAGGGGAAAAATCCCAGGGATTGATGGGCTTATTGCGGAGCTTTATATTGGTTTTTGTGATTTATTGAAGGATGATCTCCTTAAAGTGGTAAGGGAAGGTATTGGGGTCAATGAATGTTACCTTTCTAGTCTTCATTCCTAAAAATAAACGCTCAGTATCTCTTGAAGGCTATCATCCAATATCATGTTGAAATGCAATGTATAAATCAATATCTAAGATCTTGCCAATGTATTAAGATCATTCTCAATGATATAGTTCCATAAGAATAGTTCAATTTCTTACAAAAAAGACAGATTCACAATGTCATCTTCCTCGCTCAAGAACCGTTGCATTCTATGGCTCAATCCAAGATGAAGTCATTTGCTCTCAAACTAGACTTGTCCAAAGCTTATGATCGTGTAAGATGGACCTTTCTAAGATTGCTCCTCATTCAAATTGGTATATCTCCTGAAACCGTAAGTTAGATCATGAAGTGCACTTAGTCAACATCATTTGCTATTGTTATCAAAGGATCCCCATCTAATTTCTTTCGCTCCTCATGCAGCCTGCGTCAATGGTGTTCCCTTTCCTCATTCATTTTCCTCCTAGTTGAAGAAGAACTCAACAAACTGCTCTCTCATACAAGGTTATCAGGTGACGTAAAAGGAGTCAATGTCTCTCATTTTGAAATCCTTTCTCACCTCATGTTCATGGATGATGTATTTGTCTTGGAGGGGGCTTTATGACATAATTCCAATCTTTCAAAAACATTTTAAACATTTACAGAAAATCCATGAGAATGCAAATAAATATGGATAAATATTGTTTGCTCAAGAACTGATTTACCAATAATATCTTAACTGGTCTAGACGCTCTCCTTCCTTTCTTACACAAGTCACTTTCAAAATGATTCAAGTACCTTGGTTCTATTTTAAAACCAAACTTTGTACTATTTTCAAGATTGGGCTTGGATGTTTAAAAAGATAGAAACTAGGGTCTCTTTATGGTTTAGTTGTTTCTTGTCACATATTGGAGGGTGCCTGGTGCTTATAAAGTCAGTATTGTAAATATTTCTTGTATATTGGGCATCAATTGCTTATATCCCAAAAGGAATTCTGACTAAAACAAAGAAAAAATATTCTCTATTTTATGGTCTAGAAATCACAATTCAAAAGGTATTATGTTGATAAAGTGGGAGAAATTGGCTCAGCCAAAAGAATTAGGAGGTTGGGGAATTAAAAATTTGTTTTCCTTCAACCAACCCCTAGCATAATGAATCCTATGTCAACTAACTCACAATAAATCATTATGGGGAAGATTAGTTAAATCAAAATACATCTCATGCCTCTCCATGGAAGACTAGTTTCAAAAGTCCTTTCAAATCTTATAATAACGACTCTATTATGTGGAAAGTACTTGTATTGGAATTCCCATGGTAGGATAGTGGATTGTGTGGTGCATAGGCAATGGTGAGAGCATAAGGATAGGAGAACAGTCCTGGTTAGGTTTGGGTGATGATTTCAAGATCTCTGATACCCTAAAAGAAAATCTCCATGCCTTGAATATATTCAACGTTTCTGCAATGAAGGAACAATCACCCCAAGAGTGAGGTAGGAGTGGGTGGAAACCCCCTTCTGCTCTAGGTTTGCAAGACATTGAAGAAGAAAAATGGACCAGATATGTTGACAATCTAGTGTCCAACATTATTCTTCTCAATCCAACAAACAAGGATGTTTTGGCTTGGTCAAAGAACCCTATCTTTTGGAAGTACACTACGAAGCATGGCTATGAAGTTTTAGCAGAATCCAAATTCAGTGGGATAAACAATGGTGGTGGAATCACATCTAGAAAGTGCCTACTCCCTCGAAATACAAATTTATTTTGTGGTTAGCCTTGAGCAACGATATTTTAACTTGGGGCATAAGAGGGGATGGATTGGCCCCAATCGATGCACTATGTGCAAGAAAAATGAAGAATCAATATCTCATATCTTTGTTTTAGGTTCTTATGCAAAATTTGTATGGAAAATCATTGCTCAAGAACTCAAGATAAATACGTCTTGGATGCACATGAAACCCTTGGAAAAAAATATATATCTATGGTACCAAGATGCCAAGGATAAATTTTATGGGGCTTTTCCAAGTTTATTCATCTGTGAGATTTGGTGGGATCGTAACATTTCCACATTTTAGGACATAAACATTCCAATATATGAAGTCATTATTAAGTTAATTCTAAAGTGGAGCAAGGAATTCAAGGTGGACCTGAAACCGCCCAAGACTCAGACTCTATTAATGCCACATGTCAATTTAGAAACTCCATAGAGGGTTTTTGGTAGAGTGTCTCAAAGCCACCCCCCTTACTATGGAATATGAGCGATCATGTTTCTCAATTATCAACATTGTTTCCTAATTCGCTATGGCCTAAACGGAGGCACAAACACTAAGGCAGAACTTGCAGCATTATCGGCATTGTGACACTTTGCAAAAATGAAGAGTTCAACAAAAACCCACGTAATGGGCAACTCAAAGGTTGTGGTTGAGTGGGTCAACAATAAATCAACTATTGAAAAAGCAAGCCTCCAACATGTGTTGTAAGAAATCTGAAATTCAATTCAATTGTTTCAATGGATCTCGTTTATGCATGTTCTTCAAGAACTTAATCAAAAGGAATATGAATGTTGGCAGTTTTTGTTTTAGCAAAATGATGGAGGGACGTGAGATAGACTCAATGTATTTTCATCATTAGTAATAATGTGCACTTCATGATGCAACATCAGATTATACGGTCTCCTTTCTTATGCTTAGAATTGTAAGCATGTCCCCTTTATGTTTTGATCCTTATAACAATTGTAGTGTAGTATATGAGAGCACAAAGCCCTCCCTTGTTTTACATATATGATAGGGGTTTCTCGTCTTTATGATAATTTGTAGTATGAACAGTTCCCATTTGCATGAGCAATACAATGTATATTCCTTATGTTGAATATATGATTTTTTCCTTGGGAAAAAAATCATATTCTTTATAAACTTTATTCACATATATAGTTGTTTAATGCCACTCTAAAAATGAATATGGTAGGTTGAAAAATAAAACTAAAAATTAAGTTTTCAAAACCTAAGCAATTTTTATTATAAACATTTAGTTTATTTTTTCAAGATAGAAAGCCTAGGAAAAAACCCCAAATATTCACATATCACTTACACGGATAAAACTTAGATGGGGAGGATAACACTCCATCCCACAACTACTCACACTACACCCAATTAACAAACATTTATTTATGTACTACTTTCCAAAAAATAACACACACACACATTGGAAGAACACCAATACTATAAACATAATGCGCCTATATCATACAATCTATACATAGAAAAAATATTAATACGCATACATATATGATAATCAATCTATTAATCTATTATTATTATTATTATTATTATTATTATTATTATCCTCCAAAAAAAGTTGCAATCTATTTGTATTATAAATAAACCCCATTTTACATAGATCATCACACCTTTCAAAGACAATTGCAACTACATTTTTTGTTCGATCTATATGAGCATATTACAAAAAGAAAACTATTCAAGGCTAGATCTCTCTGTGCATTGACTCTCAATAAAAACTTGTTATATCATGAGTTCTCCCTCAACAAATAAAAATGGAAACTCGGAGAAAGAAACAATGCAAGAAGAAAGAAAAAAGAGTTACCCAAGACGGGGGGGCTAGATCGAAGACTATCTCTACATCATTAACATTCTCCCATCTCTACCAAGTATCCTCACCCACCTGTAGCCCTAGTTTTGATAACTTAAAAACCTTGTAATTTCTTTCACTAAAGATATTTTCAAACTTTAATACATGAAAGAGATCCATAAGTCTATTAATATATTATTATTATACCTCCTAAGGCAGGTATACAACAACTAGTTTTGTAATGCACCAAGATTTAATCATTTATTATTAAATTATGCTAGAATATTTTATTTTATTATTTTAAATATTTTTGATAGAAAGTAAAAAGTAAAACAAATTTAATGGATTATTCCTTTATTAATAAAAGATATTGAAGGGGGCAGAAATTAAATAGTTGTTGAAGAGTGTTTGTTGGCCCACAAGAGGAAAAGACAAGTGGTTATAGCTGCTGAGTGAGAAATCAAGGTGCAGGAGGCATCTTCCCCAAAATCAGGTCGCAATACTTTGTTGAGTGCTAAAGAGCAGGAGGCTCATAAATGACCAACTCCTAGGCAAAATATTGTATAATAGTATGTCCATTAGCAAGTAGGAGGCTAGCATTGGATGGGGATTGAATCTGATAATTAAAGAGATGGCGCATTAAGTCGATTTTTCTCTTGTGATTTAGCGAACAGGATCAGGGGTTCTGGAGCAAGTGATTTGGATGCTCTAGGAGTTGGTTGGAAGGAAAGGATATTCCATTTATGTTTTCCTGGCATTGGTGCCAATTTCTTATCCTATTGCTTATTGTTATAACTAGATGCAATAGGATTTCCATTCTTAACCTGGAATCGCAACTAATTATTTAGCAAAAATTATTATGCATTTGAATTAAATATTGATCCATTAGGTATATGATTTAAGTATTGATCTAGTTTGCATCTAAATAGAATGTATTTTTGTTGCACATTAGTTTAGTAACCATTCCTATTATGTTATTTTCTATTATTCATATTATGTTAGTACGGTAACTAGATCTTCTTTTCTGTGTTTTATTCATGACTATAAAACACCAGATTTAATTATTAATGTATCTCAAATTGGGCATCCATACCCAAATTGAAGATTGCTAGTAAAGTGTACTATTATAATAATTAGTACTTTTTGAGTGCAACTACTTTAGAACTAGTCTTCCCTTCTACTTTGGATTTGAATCTCATCACTGGCTTCTTTTAATTATTTAAATGTATGTAAATTATTCCTACTAAAACCATTCTAAAAATGTTAGTCGAGGAATAAATCTATTGTTTTAAACTAATCAACAATTATTTTAGAATCCGGTCGAGAGTCGAAAGGCCTTAGTAATTTTAAAATATATTAAATGCATCATACTAAAAACTCTGTTACAAATTCAAATTTTACAGATCAAGAATGATAGATCGGGATCCATCGTGATCACTGTAAATACCCTATTTACATATATGAGTATATATATATTATTTATTATGCAATATAAAAAAGTGAAATCATCAAAATACATCCATGTACAATTAACAGATTATACCAGTTCTGGTAATCATAACATATATAAGTAATCAATTAAAGAATTACAAATATCCTATCTAATTATTAAAACTAACAGTCAACAACCATAATCAAGGAAACCAATGAATCAGATCTTGGATCAAATCTAGTCGAAGGATATAATCAAAGTAAATCAATACTATAGTTTCCCAATCAAACGCCCAATTATTTGCAACAACGAATCTTTATAAATCCAAGTATAGCAGTAGGACCATCGAAGGATGGAAACCATTTCTTACGCAAAGAATATGGGGTCAAGACTATACACATGGTCTCCCCTATATTGTCACTTGCACATAGGGTATCTTTGCAACAAAGACCTGAACTTAGCCTTAGGGCTGAGCAACGCTTTAATAGCGAGAACAAGATAATTTAGAACAAAAACATCACCTACAGGTTTGATGACAACCTAACAATATTTTTCCTTAACAAAACATCAACATTGCACAACCTATCATATAGCAGTAAGGTTTGTATAAGCAACTATACAAAACTAAAACAGATGTATTTATACTATAGCAACCAAATACATGTAGGAACATTAATGATGTGTCTATAGATATTTGTTATATCAAATTTTTTATAGCTTTTTGAGGTACATGACAAAATGGCATCAGAGCATGGTTACAACACTAGGCCCGAACCAACCCAACACTAAAACTATTAAAAAAAAGAAAGCTAATCTTATTTTATTTGTTGGTTTGATTCTCTTACAAAACAGGAAGAGAATGATAACTTTAAGTTTTGCAGGAAAAATATGGCAAAAGTAGGGATGCCTGCAGAAGAAGAATATCACCCTAAAAATCCTACAAACAATGAAGAGGGTAATCTAAGGGATGGTGAAATCTGGGTAAACCTTAATGAGAGTTAAACTAATAAGCCATATGAACTGCAAAGAAATCACAAAGAACTAATATTGGAGTTAAAAAGAGTTAGGGAGGATAATGAACGAATCATGAAAGCTCAAGAAGAACTAAATAACATTTTGTTGGTTAAAATACGCAATGATTAAAAAGAGAAACACAAAGAACCTGAGCATAATATGCCAAAAACTACACCTTACAAACGTAAGGGAAGAAAAATGGAATTTTCTAGTCATGGGGCTGAAACTTCCAGTGAGGAATCGGTCAAACATCATATATAAAAACAACAAGATTCCAATGAAAGTAGTGATGATAATAAAAAGAAAAAGAAGTACAAACTATACGAATAGATTTCTAGGGAATTTAAAAAATTAAACCACCTATGTTCAACGGTGAGATTGAGAAAGGAGAAGAGGCAGAAGTCTAGTTGTTAGGGATGAAGAAATACTTCCAAATCTATAATTACTTTGATGAACTGAAGGCGAAAATGGCCATTATAATTTAACTGGAAAAGCAGATATATTGTGGCAATATATAAAGAAAGTAAAAGGAACAATACGTAACCTAGAAAACCTTTAAAAGTCATTTTAAACGAAAGTACCTTTTAGAATGGTACTATGAATACAAGGCTAAGGAATTCTACGAGTAAAGGTTAGGAGCTATGACCATGAAAGCACTCTTTAGTAAATTCACGAGTCTGCTTCGTTACTTACAATATATAATAGATGAAAAAACAAAGATACATCGCTTTCTCGGCTGTTTTCCTATCATGTTTAAAGAGCGGATTGAGTATGACAATCTGAAGACGCTAGAAGAAGCAATGAGAAAAGCAAATTTATGTTATGACCAGAATAAAAATAAAAGAGAAAGTGCACCAAACGGGAAAACTAAAAGACGAGATAACTTTGATGCAAGAAAGAAGAATAATAAATTTTACAAAAATATTGGGAATAATTACAAGGGGTGTCAAGGAAGTCACTATAAAAGTTTTAAACCACAGAATCCTGCACGAAAATAGAGAGACCCTCCCACTACTTTTAATAAAAACACTGCACAGGGGGGGCCCTTAAAATGTTTGGAATGTGATGAGCCACATTATTTTAAAGATTTTCCTATAAGAAAGAAAAACTTTAATGTTCACTCCACTCATAAAGTTGTTACAGTTGGAGACATGGTGAGGAGCATGCACAGAATCATTGCAGCATTGGAGAACCAACAAGCATGCCAACAAACTTCAATGGTCGAGATCGAAGGTATGATAAAAAAAGTCAACCCATTTCCATACTAATTGATCCAGGTGCAAGTTTGAGTTATGTATTGCCTAGGATTGTTGAATTATGTAAATTAGTACCAGAAAATTTTAATAAGGCATGGCTGGTGCAGTTAGCCACAGGTACTAAACATAAATTTACTAGTTATGTAAAGGGCTGTGAAATATTAATGAATGATTTTAATGCACATGCTGATATGAATATTTTACCATTGGGTTCCTATCATATGTTGATAGGAATGGATTGGCTATAAAAACACCGAGTAATGTTGAATTGTTTTGACAAAACCTTTGCATGCATAGATGATATTGGAAACACAATTAAAGTAAAAGGAATTCCCATAAAGGTTACGATCAAAGAGATCTCTACCTTACAAATGAAAATATTTGTACGTAAGGGATGTAAAGTATTTGTTGTTTATGTAATGGATGATAAAGATAATGATAACAAACTTAAAATAGAAGATATACCTATCATAAAATATTTTAAAGACATCTTTCCAGAATAATTCCCTGGACTACCTCTGAAAAGAGACATAGACTTTACAATTGACCTGATACCTGGATCGGTACCAGCATCGAAAGCTCCTTATCGAATGAATATAATAGAGCTTACAGAACTCAAATCATAATTACAAGAATTAATTGACAAAAAGTATATTCAACCTAGTGTTTCCCCTTAGGGATCACCGGTCTTATTTGTAAAGAAGAAAGACTAAACCTTAAGATTGTGCATAGACTATAGACAACTAAATAAAATGACTATTAAAAATCGATATCCTTTATCCCGGATAGACGATATGTTCGATCAGTTCAGCGGGGCAAAAATATTCTCTAAAATACATCTAAGGTCTGGATACCATCAAGTTCGGATCAAATATGAAGACATATTTTAAATTGCTTTTAGGACCCATTATGGTCATTACGAATTTGTCACAATGCCTTTTGGGTTGACAAATGAACCTATAGCCTTTATGTGCTTAATGAATAGTATTATAAGTAACTATTTGGATAAAATTTTAGTCGTCATCTTCATCGATGACATACTAATTTACTCAAAGAATAAACAAGAGCATGAAGAACATCTAAAGATAATTTTACAAGTATTAAGAAAACAACAACTATTTGTTAAGTTTAGCAAATGTGACTTCTTTAAAGGCAAGATTCAATATCTAGGACACGTAGTGTCCAAGGATGGAATATTTGTTGACCCCGAAAAAATTAAGGCTATCACTATTCAATGGCCAGTTCCTAAAAATGTAACAGAGATAAGATCATTCATGGGGATTATAGGTTATTATCAAAAGTTCAAAGAAGGATTTTTTAAGATAGTCTACCTCATACCTTCACTGCAGAAGAAATTTAAAAAGTTTGAGTGGACTGAAAAGTGTATGGAAAGTTTTAATAAATTAAAACATCCATTAACTACTGCCCCTATCCTAAAAATTGTTGATCCTTTTAAGGATTTTGTCATATGCATCGACGCATGTAAGGAAGGATTAGGCAAGGTGTTAATTCAAGAGAATTACATCGTGGCTTATGTATCTCAAAAACTAAAAGAACATGAAAATAATTACGCTACACGCAACTTAAAACTTGTTGCAATTATACATGCATTAAAGATGTGGCGACACTACCTCATCGGAAGAAAATTTCTGCTAATGTCAGATAACATAAGTTTAAAATACTTATTTGACCAACAAAATTTAAATCCTAGACAAGCTAGATGAATGTCATTCTTAAGTGAATATGACTTCAAAATAAAACACATAAGGGGAAAAGAAAACAAAGTTGTAATCACTTTAAGTTGTCACACAAATTTACTATTCGCAAGCAACAATTATGAATCAGATGTGGAAAATCAGATCTTAAATGCAGAAATTTCAGATAAGGAATACCAAAATTTAAAGGAAAAGACTGTTGAAAATGTAAAGAACCAAATAAAAATAAATTTTAGTCTAAATGGAAGAATATTATTATTGCATAAAAATAGGTTGTACATACCAAACACAACATAAATCAAATTAACAATTATGAATGAGTTGCACAAACGACCTTATTCAGGACATCCTGGATACCAGAATATGATCACCATGATCATAAAATACTTCTTTTGGCCTAACATGAAGAAAGAGGTAGCAGAGTACTTAGATCGTTGCATAGAATGCCAACAAGTCAAGGAAGAACACTAACTTCTAGCAAGGTTATTACAGCCGCTACCCATTCCAAAATGGAAGTGGGAAATAATTAGCATGGATTTTATAACATGTCTACCTAAAAATTTTAGGCAGCATGACTCAATCATGGTTGTAGTTGCTAAGTTAAGTAAATAAACTCATTTTATTCCTGTAAAATCTACCTATAACGATGTAAAGATTGCAGATATTTTTATGAAAGAGATTTTCAAGTTGCATGGTGTACCAAAGGTAATAATCTCAGATAGAGATATAAAATTTACAGGAAATTTCTAGAAATCTTTGTTTAAAGGGTTAGGCACTCAGTTGAACTTCAGTAATGTGTACCATTCGCAAACGGATGGGAAGACTGAAAGGGTAAACCAATTCCTAGAAGACATGCTAAGAATGTATGTAATGGACAAACCAGGTAAGTGGGAATACTACTTACACTTAGTAGAATTTGCTTACAACAATAATTTTATGTATGGACGCAAATGTAATACTCCAATTTCATGGAGCATTCTAGTTGATAGGTTAATGTTAGGACCTGAATTGTTAAAGGATATGGAACTAGCCGTGAAACGGGTACAACATAATTGGAAGGTTGCCCAAGACATGTAGAAAAGTTACGCTAACCTAAAAAGAACTCCTAGAGAGTTCCGAGTAGGTGAGCATGTGTATATAAAGATAAAACCCAAGAAAGTCTCTTTGAGATTGGCAAAGTATTTAAAGTTGGCACCCAGGTATTGTTGGCCATTTAAAATTTTGGCTAAAGTAGGGTCGGTTGCATACCAGTTATCCCTACTACCTACTGTTAAAGTACATCATGTTTTTCATGTTTCCATTTTGAAGAAATATATTCATGAAGCTACTCATGTGATCGATTGGAATATTTTACAGGTGGAACCCGAAGGAGAATTCCAGTTGGGACCAAATCATATTCTCGACAGGAGAGAAATTTTACTCCAGAACCGTACCATCAGACAAGTCAAAGTGCAATGGAATCACCTTAGTCCAGAAGAATCCACTTGGGAATTGGGAAGTGATATGCAGGAGACATATCCAATCCTATTCCAGGATGAATAAATGGAAGAATAAATCAGAAATCTAATAACGCCGATGACAGTGTTATCCTATAAGGGGAGGTGTATTTCATACACCAATATTTAATAATTTATTATTAAGTTCTACTAGAATATTTTATTTTATCATTTTAAATATTTTTGACAAAAAGTCAAATATAAAACAAACGTAATGGATTATTCTTTTATTAATAAAAGATACTAAAGAGGAAAGAAACAAAATAGTTTTTGAAGAGTGTTTGTTGACCCACAAGAGGAAAATATAAGTGGTTGTAGCTGCTGAGTGATAACTCAAGGTGCAGGAGGCATCTTCCCCAAAATCAGGTCACAACTCTTTGTTGAGTGCTAAAAGAGCAGGAGGCTCATAAATGACCAAGTCCTAGGAAAACTTCTATATAATATTATGTCCATTATCAAGAAGGAGGCTATCATTGGATGAGGATTGAATCTAATAATGCAAGAGATGGTGCAATAAGTGGATTTTTCTCTTTTGGTTCGGCGAACAGGCTCAGGGGTTCTGGATCAATTTATTTGGATTCTCTAGGAGTTGGTTGGGAGGAACGGCTATTCCATTTCTGTTTTCCCAACAATTGTGTAAGGTTCTTATCCAATTGCTTATTGTTATAACTAGATACAGTACGATTACCATTCTTAACCTGGAATCACAACTAATTCTTTAGCAGAAATTACTATGCATCCAAATTAAATATTGATCCATTAGGTATTTGATTCAAGTATTGATCTAGTTTGCATCTAAATAGAATGTAGTTTTGTTGCACATTAGTTCAGCAACCATTCCTATTATGTTATTTTTTGTTATTGATATTATGTTAGTACAGTAACTAGATATTATTTTATGTATTTTATTCATGACTATAAAACACAAGGTTTAAATATTAATGTATCTCAGATCGAGCATCCATACCAGAATCGAAGATTGCTAGTAATGTGTACTATTATAATAATTAGTAATTTCTGAGTGCAACTACTTTAAAACTAGTCATCCCTTCTACTTTGGATTCGAATCACATCACTCACATCTTTTAATTATTTAAATGTTTGTAAATTATTCTTGCTAAAACTATTATAAAAATGTTAATTGAGGGATAAATCTATTGTTTTAAACTAATAAACAATTATTTTAGAATCTGTTCAAGATCCAAAAGGCCTTAGTAATTTTATAATATATTAAATGCATCCTATTAAAAAAAAATTACAAATCCAAATTTTACAGATCAGGATCCATCATGATCACTATAAATACCCTATTTACATATACGAGTGTGTGTGTGTGTGTGTGTGTGTGTGTATTATGCAATATACAAAATGGAAATCATCAAAATACATACATATACAATTGACGGATTATACCAATTATGGTAATCATAACATATCTAACTGATCAATTAAAGAATTGCAAATATCCTATCTAATTATTAAAACTAACAGTCAACAACCTTAATCAAGGCAACTAGTGAATCAGATCTTGGATCAAATCTAGTCGAAGGCTATAATCAAATTAAATCAATACTATAGTTTGTCAATCAAATGCCCAATTATTTGCAGCAGTGAATCTTTATAAATCCAAGTATGGCAGTAAGACCATCGAAGGATGGAAACCATTTCTTATGCACATAATATGGGGTCAAGACTATACACATGGTCTCCCCTATATTGTCACTTGCACATAGGGTATCTTTGCAACAAAGACCCAAACTTAGCCTTAGGGTTGAGCAATGCTTTAATAGCGAGAAAATTTTAATTTAGAACAAAAACATCATGTGTATGTTTGATGACAACCTGACAATATTTTCCCTTAGCAAAACATCCACATTGCACAACCTGTCATATAATAGTAAGGTTTGTATAAGCAATTGTACAAAAATATAACATGTATTTATACTATAGCATCCAAATACATGTAGGAACATTAATGATGTGTCTATAGATATATGTTATATCGAATTTTTTATTTTTTCATTTATGGATTTTTGAGGTACATGACAAACTTGTAGTAAACTTCAATTAACTTTTAATTAATTTATGCTCTTCAAATTATTTTTCACTATGAAATATGCCAACACCTAGAGAATCAAGGTATGGCTAGATTACATAATCCACTCAATCATTACATAGTCGCTCAAAAAGAGCATCATGTTCAATTCTTTATATATTAAATTGAATAATGTGAAAAATAAAAATTTAAAAAATTTGAAATATAAATTTCTATTTTTTCATTAGATTAAAGTTTTGATGTGACAAATTTTACCTCGTTTATTTATTCAAATTGTTAGAGATAAAAAATAATAATTAAAATTAAATATAAAATAAGAAAAAACAAAACAAAAATGGTATTTGACATCTCTCGGTTCGTCGTGTCCTCCGTTTAGTCAATTTTAAGGCGTGGCAATTTTTACATGCAGACTTGCTCTGTTTGAATTTAGTCTACTTGATGGGCCACATAGACTCCAACTTTACAGCTAATTGCACCAAGAGAAGCGAGGTGCTCTCCAACCCAGTATGGGGCAGATCCTCTCATGTTATGCTAGCCGACATAAATAAACAAATATTAAAAAATATAAATTACTTATCCATTTAAAAAATAAATAAACTAGTATAGATCCATTTTAAACCCACATCTATTGGGATCCAAATGGTAAAAAAATGTACACCTTAAGAAATTGGATCCCTCTGAGCGCTTGATAGATTCGGGTTTAAAATGGATCTATGCCAGTTAATTCTCACTTAAGTTATCCAACCATGGAGGTCGACTGAATTAATCGACATGGATGGTTCTAACCCTTATTTCCTAACTTCTTAGCAAACTAGGACCTTACTTCTAGATGGCTTAGGGTCGGTCTCATGGGGTGGATGCTTCTACACTACAATTTTCACATTGAAATTATTGCCACAAACAATGTTAATAGTTAAATACTTATATATCTAAATAAAGTTGAATCTTAACCAAGACGCATAAAATAAAATGATATTTAATTTAACTTTTGTTTATATAAACCTTCCATATGTGTGTGTGTGTAATTTTTATTATTATTAAAAAATAGATGGTTTTAAAGTAAACAACTTCATTGTGTGGAGAGTAGCGAGGTGCTTTTAGCTATAAATCTTTAAAAAATACTTAGTTTATTTTAAAAATGTATATTTCTTTTAAAAAATAAGTGGTTATCTAGTAATTTTTAAATTAAATTTAAAAGATATTTAAAATTGTTTTAAATGTAAAGCTCGAGAACTTTTTATATGATGATGATAGTGGTGAAATTTGATTTATGGGACTTTTATAAAAGTAAGGAATTACTTGGTTTTCTTTAGAATTTTGTTTATGTGCTCAAAAAAACTTTGATTAAAGCATTTTATCACCAAAGTTGTGATAAGTTAAAAGGTTAAAAAGATAACTATAATAATAAATATTTTAAAATTGTAATCTAAAATAGCTATATACATGACATTTTATAACAATTTATTGATATCAAGTAGATGGCAAATTCTTTAATCCGTTAAGAATGAAAAACTAATTTTGATATACTTATTTGGATTATTAACATTATATTTATATTAAAGAATAACATAAAACAACAAATTAAATAAACTAATTATTCTTAAAACTATTTAATAAGTTTTTACATTTTTTTAAATAATACATTTTAAAAAATAAATAAAAATATATACTTATTTGAAAAATTCAATAACACACCCTCCCTCGCTTCACAAATATCATACTTACATAACATAAATTTATAAGATATTCACAAAATCCAAGCATTATCTTAAAAAAATAATATCATAACTACAAAGTGTGTCGTTGTTGTTATTACCAAATTTATTAGATGCATGCATAGCAATATCATGACTACACAATGTATTATGGTTAACCATGATTATTTACTATATTAAGAATCGACATTTAAGTATACTGCTCCTTCTATCTTCTAAACACTCTTATTATACTTGCTTTGAATGGGTTGGTACACAGTTAAGTATATCTCACTCTGTCTTCTAAACACTTTTATTATACCAGCTTTGAAAGGGTTGATACATAATGTACTATGGTTAACCATGTTAAGAACCGACATTTAAGTATATTGATCCTTCTATTTTATGAACATTATTATTATAACTGTTTTTTTTCAAAAAACAACTTTCCTATTATTATATTAAATCAAGGAAAGATTACATTTGCCATGAAAGCTTCTATATAGATTCCTTCATATATGTTTGCTTCATAATTTACATCATATATACTTCTTTTAGTTTTTTACCAAGTTGTAATAAAAAACACACAATATACTTTTTCTACTAGCAAAAAAGGTCTAAAACCATCCAAAACTACTTATTACATCAGCTCCTTAAGGTCAATTTCACCTTCAAAGGTCATGACACCTTCCATAAATTCTTGAATTCTAGCTGGGCCAAATTTAAGTGGAAGAGCTCCTTTGAGAAGTGTATATGTTCTATCATTGTAACACCTAGAGATATGGGTACCACGGACAAGATGGAAAAAACACTAAAAAGAAAGAATTTCAAAGTCATCTTCACTCCGCCCAACACAATCAGAAAAATGGTCGATTCACTGAAAGACCCTATCAATCTAGGTGCATACTAAAGTGTCTACTCAATCCCCTATTCATGTGGGAAAGAATACATCGATGAAATTGGACGATCCATGAGAACGAGATTCAAGCAACATGGTGTTGATATAAGGCATGACAGGCATAAGAAATCAGCACTGACTGATCATTCTCACATTACCAAACATCAAATTTGCCTTGAGAAATCCAAAGACATCGCTAAAGAAGAGAGCCTAACTAAAGGAAAAGTCGGAGAGAAAATAGAAATTAACATCGCCCTAGACTGCCTTAATAGAGACGACGGTACTAAACTCAGCAACACATGGAAACCCCTTCTACATAACCTTAAGACTAATGGCAACAATCAAACTAACTAACACTTTATTTTTAAAAAACAATTATAATTAAATAACATAATAGAAGAAATTATTATAATTAAATAACATGATGAAAAATAAAAATTTAAATTTAAATAAAAACCTTTAAACTAATTACCAATAAACTTAGGTTCTAATCCTAATAATTTGTAATATTAATAACACAAAATAAAAAATTTAAAATAGGCTTTAATGCTCTAATTATAATAATACTAAATTAAAAGATTAAAAATAAAATATCTAATATTATTCCAATTCTTAATATTAAAATTAACTAACAATTAAAAAACCACATCCTTAAAAATCCAACAAGTTTAGGTTCTCAAACCTTAAAATAATAAAATATATATTAAATCCTAAATAAAATTATTAACTTTAATCAATTAAATTAAAAAATAACTTCCTTAAAAATTCAAAACATTTAGGTCTTAAAACCTTAAAATAATAATATATATTAAACCCTAAATAATTATTAACTTTAATGAATTAAATTAAAAGTTTACCAAGCCAACCCAATCTAAAATTAATAATTTTAAACATCCATTCTATGTTTAAAAAGAAATTGGGCAATTTTTATTTTTCACCAAGCTCATATTGGTCTCCTGAGGATGATCTCACAGTAGAAATTGAAACATTGAGAAGAAAATACCTAAACGCAATTCCACACCCACCAACCTAGAGATATGTCTAAAAGTGATCTCCATAAATGACCTTCTGATATATTAAATTTTCTGAATCCAATGTTTGAGCAAAATCACATGCATATTAGTGAAACCATTTAACCAATCTATAATAATCTTTGAATCTCCAAATATACTAATGTCTATAACACCAATATGAGAAGCAATAAGTATAATCCCATTAAAAATTAAAATTTTAGCTTTAGTGTTTGACCCCAAGCCTCCACCCAGACAGATGTATAAAAAGTGATCCTTGTTTATGACAAGTACCATGCCACAGCCACAATGTTCCTGATTTGAGGCGCCATCAAAAAATCCTATTGCACCCAATAAGACTTCTACTAGAGGATAAAGGATTTTTGGAGTTCTTTTGATGATTTTTTTATCATGCTCCTTGAACAGATTAAGGCCTCTAATGCTACAATTAAGTGCATTGAGCTAAATGTCTTGGAAAACTGCATAATTCCTTGCATTCCAAATGGACCGTGATATGAAAATGGGTAGAAGTTTAAATGTATATTCATTGTTGAACCAAATATGAAAAGAGTTCTCCAAACTACCTTCTCCCCAATCAGAACTGATACCAACATATTCTTTTATAATTCTCCAAACCTCTAGACAGAAGGAGCATTCCACAAAAAGATGAAGGCTAGTTTCACCTTTTTGTCTACACAAAGGACAGAAGCTTGGACCTTGCCATCCTCTTTTCAATAAGTTATGCTAGGTAAGGATTTTATTCTTGAGTGTTAACCATCAAAAAAATTTCAACTTTGTAGGAATATTCCATTTCCACAACCGTTTGTACCACCAGATATGCTCCATGATGTTACCTTTCCTTATCATAAATTCATATGCCAACTTAGCTGTCAAATCACCATTTTTTTTGTTTCCAGACCAAACTAGAGTATCTTTTTCATAATTAAGTTTAATACCAGCAGACTTCAAGTTTTCAATATATGTATCCCATTGAACAACCCAATGGGCACTAAGACCCACCTAAGACCCGGGTCCATGGAATTTAACCAATATCCTCCTTTAAGAATAACCCATTTATGCCTCTTCAGTACATCCATAGTCTTCATATCGATCCATGCAAGATGCTATGTTATTTTTGTTGGTAAGTAGGGACAATCATTATCACATATGAAGGGATCAATACCAGTAAGAATGTTTTTTCCATTTCCTATATTCCAACATATACCTTTTTTTCAGCCAATGAATAACTTTAAGGAAACTGCTCCAGACCACTGATACACTGGTATATTCAAACTCTGAGTTTCTAATCCATATGCTAACGGGAGTGTTCTTCAGGTACTTTGTTTTCATTACATCACTCCACAAACTCTGGGTGAAAGGGCATCTCCATAAAGACTTAAGACAAAGAGCAAAGTTAAATAGAGACAAAATTTTAATACCCCAACCTCCCTGTTCTGTGGGGGTGGCCAAAGTTTCCCATGGAGCTAACTGAAATCTTCTCTCAGAGTTCGAACCTGACCATAAAAAGTGAAAGATCTTATTCCTTATAGAGTTTATAATTGAAACTAGAAGTTTGACTAGAGAACGTCACTAAACCGGAATGCTTTGTAGTGTAGCTTTAATTAAAGTTAGCATGCCTCCAAGAGAAAGGAATCTGTAGGACCAATTTGATATTCTCTTATCAAATTTATTTATGAGCCACTGCCAGTCCTTTACTCAATAGTTGTTAGGTTTTAGGAAGAAACCTAAATATTTAAAACCACTCTCAACCTGCTCTACTTTGTACTGAAAAAGTTCCTTCAATTCATCTAAGCAGTCATGTTGAATATTATGAGTATAGATGCAGGACTTTTCAATATTGATTTTCATTCCTATAGAATTGCAAAATACATCCAGTAGAGATTGTATAATCTTCCATTCACTAATATTGTCAAGTTCGAATAGGATAACATCATCTACGAAAAGTAAATGAGAAATAAAGACTTGTTTTCTAAAAAAATTATACCTATTAGCTGACCTTCATCCCGAGCTTTAATGATTAGTCTACTAATTCCTTCAATCATGAGAAAAAATAATAATAGGGAGAGTTTACAACCCTGTCTTAGGCCTGTAGAACTCTTGAAGAAAGTTGTGGGAGACCCATTGATAAGAACTGCAAAATTGGCAGATGTTACACATGCCATTATCTAATTTAAAACAAGTTCAAGAATGCCAATCTGAAGTGGAACAAATCTTAGAAAATCCCAATTAACTTTATCATAAGCCTTTTCTAGGTCAAAACTCAAAATCACCGAACTTATATTTTTAGACTTTACAGTATGTAAACATTCTTGAATGGTTCCAATAGCATCGAGGATCTGTCTATTATCTAAGAAGCCAAACTACTCTTTGGATATGGAATTGGAGAGCATGGGATTTATTCTATCAGCAATTATCTTAGTGACCATTTTGTAAACCAGATTATAGAAGGCTATAGGCCTGATATCAAAGAAGTTATCTAGATTGTCTTTTTTGGAATTAAGGTAATAAAAGTTGCATTTAGAGCTCCTGATATATAACCTTTCTTTCTAGAAAATTCTGCAACTTCTAGTAAATCTTTACCCAAAATGTCAAAGAATGTCAAGAACAACTCCACTGTCCAACCATTTGGACCAGGACTCTTGTCCTTTGCAAAATTAAGCAAAACTTTCTGAATTTCTTCCAATGTAATTTATTTTCATAATTCCAAACCTTCTTCTCTTGTAAAAAAAGATGGATAATGTTCCAAAACTTTTAGTTAGTTAGCAATTAGTGAATTCTTCTGATCTTTGAATAGAGATTTGAAGAAAGATTCTGCTACCATTTTTATCTTATCCTGAGAATAAGTCAAAGTGCCATTTTCATCATTGATATCCCATATTGAATTTGAATTCCTATGAAATGAAGCAAAGTTATGAAAAAACTTTGTGTTTCTGTCACCTGCCTCAAACCAAGTAGCTCTACTTTTGAGTCTTATTTTTTCTTCATTTTTCAAAAGGATTTCATCCTGAAGGATTTGAAGAGCAGAAAGTTTGTCCTTAATTTCAGCCGAACAAAAACCTTTAGAGTTAGACATAAGAATATCAAAAATAACAGATTCAGTTTGTTGTAGAAAATATCTATTCTCAATTGATTTTCTTTTTGTCCAGCTAACTACTTCTTTCTTTAGTGCTTTTAACTTGATAATGAAATGATCCATCATAGTTGAAAACCCCGGACTACAATAGTTCTCCCAAAAAACCTTAATCACCTGGAAAAATTCATCACTTTTGAGCCAAGAATGGTCAAATTTGAGAGGTATGAAAGAATCCATAGGGTTTACATCCAGTTGAAGTGCTATTGGAAAATGATCAGAGATGTTATTTTGTAAAACCCAAGATTTATAACTAGTGCTAAAATCTAGCAGGGATTCTTTTATAAGGAAACGGCCAAGTATTTTGCCCATATCAAGTCTTACTTCTCCAGGTAGGAGTAATTTTGGATGGGGCAATGTCTATTAACTGATTTTTATTAAAAATATCTACGAAGTGATCCTCCAAAAGGTTTGAAGGAAACATTGTTTCCCAATTCTCAAAAGAATGTAGAGTTAGATTGAGATCACCTGCTAATATTAGATTTCCAAGATTCAGTAACCCACTGGCATCAACTTTGTCCCAATACACCTTTCTTTCCTTATAAGGGGCGTAAACATTTAGTAGATTTAACTGTTTTTCAAAACCACGTATATTTCCTTTTAACAAAATCCCTGCACAAGTTATATACGGTTTAAAGGAGAAGGTCAGTGGATTCCATATAGAAACCATCCCACCCTATAGACTTACCACATCAAGTGCACAACATTCCTAATCCTTAAAAAAATTTAAAAAGTAATCACAAGATTTAGTACCCACGGACATGGTTTCTTGAAAAAAATATATGTCTGCTCTGTTGTTCAAAAGCAAATTTTTGAGGGCACAAAATTTTGGGTCGACCCCCAAGCCCATGATGTTGAAATAAATACAAATCATTAGGGAACCTCCACAGAGGGGTTTTCTTCTCTAAGCGCCCTATACGAAACCTTCTCAGTAGTACCAACAACCTCTGTCAGATGAAGTCTTTTCGCACTGGTATATACCCAGCTTCCAACAATAAATCTTTTTCTCCTTCCTCTACATAATTTTCAATAAAAAGTTTTTTCTTGTTCTTCCTATGGATAGTAACATTTTGACATCTAATAGAATTTATAGGAATAACATCTTTATTTTCCTTGGGAGCATTAACAGAAACTGGAAGTGGGGAGAAGGTTGAATCTTTAGCTCTCTTTTTCGAATTTGTGACCTCCAAACAGCCCTTTGAAACAACATTAGAATAGGGAGTGTTTGTAACTAAAAACTCTAACCAGGTGGAGGTCAAATGACTGGGAATAAACATGCCATTTCCCAAACCCAATGACTCAATTAATATAGGACAGTCAGAAGAGGGGTTATGCAAAGGAGTCTGATGCAACCTAGAATGGGTAGGGTTTGGCGAAGGAGAAAATCTAGGGTTTCTTAACCTTTGTTCTAGATATTTTTCAACTGATTTAATAAAATGTGGCTCCTTTGAAGTCAAATCTTCATATGGAATAGGTGAGGAACAATTGGACATACCTTGTGACTGGGAGGTCTCCACCTTATGTGTTGAGCAGCTAGGTAATCCTGTAGAAATCACAGTCGAGGTTTGCCTCCACTATTTCTTTCTAGATGAGTAAGGATTCCCCCAATTGCATTCACTCTTAACATGACCGGTGTTGTGGCAAAGTAGGAAACAAAATGGAATTCCCTTATAATCCAGTCTCTGGTTAAAAGAGCTATCTCCCCAATTTATCAGAAATGTTTATGGCAACCCCTCCGATATATCAAGTTCCACCATAACTCATGCCATCCTTCTATCGCCTGCTCGCAAAGCAACTTTGTCCACCGTTATAAAATTTCCCAAATGATTTAAGATTAACACAAGAATCTCTTGAGACAAAAACTGAATGGGTATCCTGGAAGAAGAACCCAGAGTTGTATTTTGGTAATAACTTGTGTCAATGGGTTAAAGCTTACCAACCAGTTCCACAAAACTAATGAACCTTCCTGAATGACCCATTAATTTTTTAAAACCCTCTGAGCATGTTCATTTTCCAGAAAAATGAAACAAAACCAGCCCCGAGGGAGCCAAAGTACTTGCGGAACATAGTCAAATAAGGGTTTCCAAGTTTTAGTGACCCAATCTATCATATCCAACCTGTTCATTTGAACATATTCAATCCGTCCAACAATCACACGGTTACTCAGACTTTCCACCTTTTTCAGAGTAAAATTTCTTCCAATGTTTAAGCTTTCATAGTCTTTTCTGACTTTAATAGCTTTAGATTTCCTTTTTTCATGGGACGAATGTCAAGAAACCCTAATTGGTGGAAGTGTTTTCAACAAATCTGATCCAGTGAGTGACCTTTCTGCATCTAAGGGTTTAGTATGAGTAATTGTTTCAAGAATCCTCTGCTGCAACGAGGAAGCAACGAAACATGGCTCAAAACTATTAATGTGTGCGGAAAAATCCCCAGATCTAAAACCAAATTTCACAACCCTCCCAATTATGTCATGGCCAGTCCGCTTGGGCTTTTTCCTTATTTATTTCACACGAATAGGTGTTAAGGGCAATAATGCTTCTCTCCCGCATGACATCGCATGAAAACCCGTGGCCACCATTTGCAGACGTGTCTGCTTCCAAATCAATCGACCCCACGTTTTCAAGATTTGTGCCATGAATTGACTGATAAGAATTGGATGCTACCTCAGCCAAATAATCCCCATCAGCATTAACGTTTTGCTTGGTAAGAATGCAGGAGTCCTTGGAAATCCACCATGGAGTTTAGTAGGTTAAACCCTAACGATTCCGTGAAGGGTTTATAGACGTTTTTTTCCTAGAAATATTGTCGCATAGTGTAACACCCCGGTTTTGACCCCATTTGCATTAAAAATGTATATGATGTAAATATTGTATTTAATCGTGGTGTGGAGCTAAAGGCTAAGGCCCCGCCATCGATTTGGTTTGTTATGTTTCGACGATTAAAATCAATGTTGATGGTATTTTATGCTAGCCAGCACATTATAATTTTGGACATCATGTAAATATGTAATTTAATTAAATACCCACAACCAGCTGTGTCAATGCAACATTAAAAGAGATGGGGCATGATTTCGTAAGGATAAGGGGGGTGAATGTTTAACTTTGAGCCATTGTAGAAAAGCCATGTGTCAAGAGGAGAACCCATCTAGCTATTAAACACCTTTTTGTCTTACTCTCCCTAGTCATTAGATTCTCCAAGAATTAGTTGGGCAGTTATTGCCTTGAGGGACATGAGGCATGGCCAGCCGTTGAGGTGGGTGGAGCCGTCATTCCTAGGTAGGGTCATCGGCCATTTCCCACATGCATGCCCCAGTATGAGTAGTCTGACCATTTTGTCCCTCACGTGGAGGGGAGCTGCATTTCTACACTCACACAGACGGTTGATTTTCACTCACGTAGGTATTTTTCTCACTCACGCAGGTGTTCTGTTCCCCAGTCCATCATTGTCCATCTTCTCCTGAACAATTTTGGCAATTTGCTTCCATTCTCCCATAGCTGGAAGTCGATTTTGGTTGTGCCTAGTAGACTAAGGAAGAAACCACGATTTTGGGTGGTCGATTATACGTTTTCACCCACGTGAAACAATTGACCATTTGGTGGAATCAATTTTGGCCCAGGGGTTGTCTTTCCCCAATTGTCACTATCGAATTTAGCTTCCAAGTAGTTTTCCTTTAGCCCCAAAAATTTGTAATTGTTGTGTATGCCTCTGCTGTTTGGTCTGAACTGATTTGGGAGTGGAAAGAGGGTATGTACTAGCTTGATAAGTCTAGTGTAGGAAGGAACCTCACAAATAGATCTACGGGGCTGGTTTTCTTCTTTGCACACCCTGAATAGCACTATAAGAGAAGGCATAGCCTGAGGGACTATGTAGCAGTGAAGGGGATGCTTCCTTGTGTTGGGTGTGTAGATGTTTTAGAAGTCATGCTAGATCTGGTGTAGGTGTCCATAGCTCTGTGGTTGAGCTCACTAGCTTAGCAGTCATCCTTTCCATCCCCTTTGTAGCCTGATAAACCCAACTGTGTTGGCTTGGCTGAGTTTTGTTGTATCCTTGGCTATGTGTGAGCTTGCTAGTGTTCCTTATTCCTTATGGGAATCATGCCCATCTTGGGGGTGGCAGTGTTGCTGAGAGATTGATGAGCACACTGGCTTATGGTTGGGTGGAACGTTGTAGCGACATAGCTGGTTGTAAAACAAGCTTCTTTCAAGATAAGTATTTCTTGTGTGTAATCTCTGCAACTATATTTTGTTAATGAATTGAGATGAACATGCTTAAATGTGTTGAATGGAATGTAATTCGCTTCCACTGTATGTTAATTATGTATGCATCTGTGTATGTCTTTAAGTTCAATGTATTTCATTTTATGTTTGTTCATGGGGCTAGATTACCCAGTTTGATAGCATTATAGTCACGTCCTCTCTCTGGTAGAAGGGTGGGGACGTGACACATAGAAGTTAAAACAAGGAAAAAACCAGAAACTTCCCACTTTTTTAAAAGTTGGTTGGTACTAGGCCAATGCAGCTTGCCTCCAAGCTATAAAAAACGCCATTAGTATTTTCTCTTAAATTTTGGATTTGAGCTATAGTAAATTTTGGATGACTTTTAATTAATTTATGCTTTCCAAATTCATATATTTATTTAATTTTATTATATTGAATTGGTTTGTAGTCAATTTTAAATAATTTTTAATAAATTTATGTTCTCTAGATTTTTTATCTATAATTTTAGAAATAATTTCAAAAAAAATTAAATATAAATTTCATTAAAGCTTTAATATGACAAAATTTATCTAACTTATATTCAAATTGTTAAAAAAAACATGTCAACATTGGTTTGTTTCTCTATAATCAATAATAACGACCATTTTTTATTTAACCTTTATTCTACTCATTATATCGATCACCATTTGAGTTAACCAAATATGGGATATTTTAGGGAGTGAGCTAAACTTACAATTTGTGTTTTTTTAGTGGTTTTTGCCAAAATACAGTGATGGAAATAGTTGAAATTGTGATTTGGGTTGCTAAAATTACCTCGATTATCTTTAAGATATTTCAGTAACCCAAACTATTATTTCAACAATTTCACCCAAATTTAACCAAAAAAAACTACCAAAATCTAAATAAAAATCATCTAAATTTAGATAACCCTATATTTTATGGCAAAGCCTTCTTGGATTTTAACCGTCATCACATTGCCAAACCAAAGATTCAAGTCCCAATGCAAACAATTAATAGTAGGTCGCAGCAGAGCTAAGTAAGAAATGAAAATATGCAATTCCAAATAATTAAAATATTATTTAAAAAACAAATGTTATGGAATATGTAACTTCTTTTCAAATGAACTTTTCTTTTGGTTTAGTCTTATTCATTGTAAAATTTCAAAATAATTTTCAAATTTTAATGATGAACAATACAAAGGTTTTTTTGAAAAATTATAAATTTGTTTTTTATTTTGTTTTTTATTTTACTCATCAATTTGTAGGTTTTGCAAATTAATATTTATTGAATTAAATTATTTAATTAAAATTAGTTTTATTTAGTTATTTATTGAAACTAAATTTTTTTAAATTATTATTATAGTGATTATTTATTTAGAATCTTTATATGTTATTTGTTAATTGTTAATAAATTTATTAATATTTATTTATTTATATTATTTGTTAATTGTTAATAGTTATTAAAATTTATTTATAAAAATGTTTATGTTAACCAAGATTTTATTTAAAAAGTTTAAATCATACCAAAAACAAATATAATTGTTAAGAGATACTATAACCATTATAATGACTATACACAACTTTTGCTAACATTTCATCATATATCTTTAATTATAATTCTCAATATTGTCGTGCATAGCAATCCCAAGGAGGAAAACTATCATTGCCAAACACACCCGATCTTCGATAAAAATAAAGGTGACATTTTTCTCCATGATCTAAAAAATAAATCGTTCCTTTATTTAGTATGGAGAATATAGAAAATATCTACCATAATTTTGCTACAACCCTCTCATCGTCCATTAACAAGTTCTCTATTAAAGTCTAGACTAAAACGAGCAATAATAGAACCAACCCTTAGTATGATCAAGAGTGTAAAGATGGGAGAAAATAAATTAAGCAAGCTACTACAGATTCAATAAAAATTGACAAAGGTAAATCACTACAAAGCCTTAATTAAAAGAAAAAAAATGCATTATCTAAGTAAAAGGCAAGAAAATCTCCTACACCTCTCTAAGGTGGCTCCTAAGAAATTTTGGAGGCAAATTCTAACTTCGCAAAACAAAAGAAGAAAATAAAATTTCTTTAAAAGTTTGTAATTCATATCTTAAAAAGCTTTATGAATCCCCATATATCAAAGATAACATTCAAACCCTTCTTACAACGAAATAAGTTTTCTCATTAGAAGACAAATATTTCAGGGTTAAGCGCTTAGCAAATGGAAAATCCAAAGACATTGAAGGCTACCAAGAAGAAATCTTAAAAATTGGAGGGCATGTCCTCATCCCGCACATCCACAAACTATTTAATCTAGCGATCAAGCAAAGGTTTCCTACACCTTGGACTCAAAGCCTCATTATTCCTATTTTCAAAAGTGGTGATAAAAATGACCCCTCTAATTATCGAACTATTATGATTAGCCCTCTCTTAGTTAAGTTATATGGTATTATCTTAAAAAAGAAGATCCATGGATGACTAGAAATGGAAGGTAAGCGGGCTAAAGGCCAAGCAGGTTTTAGAAGGAATCATTCAACCACAGACCACCTCATTACTCTTAGGATCATTGTAGAGGAATGTCATAATAATAATTATTACCTATTTTGTTGCTTTTTGGATTTTAGAAAAGCTTTTGATACAGTGCCTAGAAATAACCTGTGGAATAAGATAGAGGAGCTTAAGGTTCCTTTTGAGTTGAGAGCTGTCGCGATAAGTTTATATGAAAAGGTCATTTCCAAGTTTAAGATTAATGAGGGGTGGACAACATATATAAATTGTAATATTGGAGTTAAACAAGGTTGCCCCCTCTCCCCTACCATTTTTGGCATTTACTTTGATAAGCTAGAAAAGTGTTTAGAAGAAGCAGGTTGCACCGGTACAATCTTAGTTGGGATAGTTATCATCCTCCTACTTATGCTGATGATATTGTTCTTATGGAAATGTGTCCTTCTAATCTTGATAAACAATTAATAATTCTTAAAAAAAATTGCTCTAACATGGGTATGACTGTTAGCACTGACATGACAAAAATCATGATTACAAAATCTAAGAAAGACACCTACATAAATTTTATTTATGATAATAGAAATCTAGAGGAAGTTTCTTCTTACAAGTATCTTGGAATTGATATTCATCACAAGCTCAATTGGAACTATAGCATTGAGAAAAGGATTAATGGAGGGTGGAAATATTATTTTGGTCTTGAAAATAATTGTAAATCATCCAATATGGTCATGTGGGATAAAAAGAAGTTCCTCTTTGAAACTTTTGTCATCTCTGTTATCTTGTATGGTTGTGAAGTATGGGGGTGCATCATTTCTAGAGAATCTTGGAGGAAGATTAAGCAAATCCAGAAGCAGTTTATAACTTATAACCTCAAAATTAAAAGCAATACACCTTATCCTATTCTCCTCATAGAAGCAGGTCTTTCCCCCATCGAGAGCATGGTTATGACTAGGTACTTGATGCACAAGCATAAGATAAATAACACGGGAAATGAAAGACTTCCTAAAATTGCTTTAAATTCAAGTCAAAACCAACTACGCCTAAAGCGGTGTTGGTGTAAAGATACCCTGGCTTAGTTAAACCATTGGGGCATTGATGAAAACAACATTTTGTAGAACATTGATAATGTCAAAAATATTATTACTTCTAACTTTAAAGAGAAGTTTTGGTGTGAGGAAAATTTAGCGGTTAAGAGAAAATTAAGATACTATAAGGAGGTCATTAATCCTAACTTGGAAGATCAGAAGTATCTCTAGATAGTAACTAGCTCACGGAAGAAAATTAATACAACCAAGATTAAAATGAACTATCATGAATTCCATAGAGAAATAGGGAATTGTTCTATTCCTAAAACTCCATGGGTAGAAAGGTTTTTCCATCTATGTGAGTCTATGAGTGTTGAGGATGTGTTGATGCCAGGAAACTCCCAAGCACCGATAGTAGGGATTCTCCCCAATAATCGATCCCAAATAGATCATCCATCATTTGGTGTGGGGAATCCATCCAGTTAACGGTCCGGCTATCATAGATTAATTTGTTTAAAAATGCTTATCGGTTATGACCTGATTCACTGTTTATGTTGTTTTCTTTAATTAAAAGATGAAATGCAAGTGCCTAATCTAAATGCATATAATCGATAAATAGATACCTCACTAGTGATGTGTGGGTTCTTACCTCTCGTCTTACCGTTCCTGCTTTATTAATTATCTTTTAAATCTAAGGCTAAGCTAAATAACCTATTATGGTTTACTCTATCCCCGTAGGGAGCATATTTAAAATTAGAGTAATGTACTGTAACATGTTCATAACAATTTCACAGATAGTTGTTTTCAACATAATATGCACATTCACAGTACAAATAATACCAAAGAAAGATCTGATATAATAAACCATTCATTACTCATTTCATACACAGATGTTTTACGTAGAAAGCAAAATCCTTCATAACCAAAGAATTAATTCAAAGAAGTTAGAACGACCCCACAACATATTGTACGGAAGCAAGAAGAAGTAATTCCACATTTTAAATTCCACACATTCCAAGAAAACTTATGTGCAGGCCTTTCCTAGCAAATAGGTCTTTCTTATTAGTAGAAAAATCAATTCTCTTACAAAAAAAGTCCAGCCCTTCTTTACACCAGAAAAGTCCTGATAGTCTATTTTCTATCTCTATTTATATTACAATCAGGATTCGTCATCTAGTGACCTTTCATTTACCCTAACCCTAGGGATTCAAAAAAAATTCTTTTAGTGCTTTACATGGTAAAATGCAAAAGATTCTATAAGAGACAAAATTTTATGTGGGCCCTGCCATGCTGGATACATATGCTTCCCATGCGTTATCCTCCTCAACAATGGTTTTGTACTTTATCAGCTCCAGTACCTGCATGGTCACTTCATGTATTGACAATTGTGTCTCTATGCATGCCACTTCTTATGTTGTGACCTTACACATGTCTTCTAATAGGTAGGCATTGACAGAAGCTTTCCTGACAAATTGTTGAATATCTTCTTCAGTGAAAGTTTCCACTTTTCTGATGTATTCTATGTCTTCTTGCAACCTATTCTGCAACTGTGCCATACATTGATCTTTTCCTAGAAGGTTGGTTATCTTCGAAACCAAAGGAATCTGGCATCTTTCATGGACTTAATGTATCTTCTTATAAAAAGTCCTCGCATTTTTCCATGGTTTTGGAAATCTCGTTGCTTAACCTCCGAGCAACTTTCCTACAAAACTCTAGAAGTTCCATTTCAGATTTTATGCCCTCTGTTGTCTTTTGGGGCAGATGTTCAAGACACTTTGAATTGGTTTCCATCCAGGTCAACTGGCTTTTGACCCTCTCTGATACCTCCAACAATCCATTTCTAAAATTCAAGGACTCTGTTGTGATGACCCTTAGTCTTGTCATTATTAACCTCACTATGTAGATTTCACATGTGAGGTTCACCTTAGCATGATGTATCTGCTCTTGGATTTTGCAGGCTAGATCACATAAAGGAGTGATGTCTTGCCTTTTCTGGTCAGCTAGCTCCAGTTGTTTCCTCAAAGATTCCTTTTTCTCAACCAACTCTTCCACCTGAGTTTTCATCTCTTCGATTTGTTGGTTCACATCAAACTCTCTGGCTTCCAACTGAGAGATTTGAACTTCAAAGTCATTTCTCTCACCTTCCATTATTACTAATTGTATGTCCATCACCTTCTTCTTTGTCTCCATAATCTGGTATTCGCTTAGTAGCCTCTCTTTTTCGGAGAGAATGGCATCATGCTTCCTCTTTAAATCAATTCCTTCTCCTCGTAATTTTACCAGATTATCCTTCAGCTTGAGCATCTTTTCTTTGTTATGCTCTGCATCGTCCATCAACCGATCAACATTGTCAGCGTTGGCCTGTGCAGCTACTATTTTCACTAAGGCCATGAATTTTGGGTCCTTATGGGTACCCTCCATTGTAGTATTCTCAATGACAATGACTACGTCTGCTTGTGTGCCCATCTTCAACCCTTTTTCTGACCTCTTTGTGATGGTATTCCTTTCCTTATCAAAGATAATAGTATCTAAGCGAGCCACAGTGTGCTGCTTCGATGGGGTAAATGGGGTGAGCCCAAGCTCCCCAAATGAAATGTGACCACCAATCATTGTTTCACTTGATGATCCAGGAGGGTCTTGGTCCATGTTAAATTTTTATATGCTAAGCTAAATCATCAGTATTTCATTTCAATTTCATAACAAAAGCATATAAATAGGATCACTGAAAGAAACAGTATCACAAGAAAAACACATATTTATCCTGGGAAAACCCTAAAGGGAAAAACCCAGCAAAATCTTCCTCAATATAGATGCCCCAAAAGATAAAAGGTAAAACCAAAAGATTGATCAAAGAGTGATCCTTCTCCTTCTCTAGCTACTTCTCTCTCCTTCACTAATGCACTACACAAGTGAGTGTGTGTGTTCCAAATGAGGAGTGCCACACCTCTATTTATATTCGTCCATTCACTTTAATAATTAATTCAGACATGTAGGCTCGAGTAACCACAACTAGGGTGTTATTGACCCACCTTTACAATTTGAGGGGACTACCTCATGACTCTTATTAGTTCTTCCGATTAGAAGCATCGGAGTATAAAGAAATACAATTGGTTCTCTTNGATACATATAGAATATTCTTCAAAGTTACAATATTTCAACACTCCCCCTTAACGAGAAGGGTATTCTACAACAACATCAACAACAACAATAGTAGGAGATAGAGAGATGACATCATCAGGGTAACACATCTATAAATCATTGGAAGCTTTTCAACATCATATAGTCTTCATCTTTGTCTTCAACAACAGCAACACTTTGACCGACAACATCATCTTTGTCTTCATCTTCAATCGTCAGCAGCAACAACACTATGACTGCTCGATTGATAACATCATCATCAGTACTTTGACCTTTTGATCAGCAACATCAACATCAGAGCTTTGACCTTTCGATCAGCAACATCAACATCAACACTTTGACCTTTCGATCAGCAACATCAACATCAGCACTTTGACCTTTCGATCAGCAACATCAACATCAACACTTTGACCTTTCGATCAGCAACATCAACATCATCACACTCTGATCTTTTGATCAGAAACATCATCATCATCACACTCTGATCTTTCGATCAGAAATATCATCATCATCACACTCTGATCTTTCGATCAGGAACATCATCATCATCAACAACAACCTGCAATCCACAGTACAAAGACAAAGAAGTCTTTGGATCACTTTTGGACTTAAAGTCCAGGGATGATACAATCCCACCACATTCTCGACAACCGAAGTCACCGGATTGATTATGAGATAATCAATCCCTATCACTTTAGGACTAAGTCCAAGGATGATGCAATCCTACCACGTTATCAAGTATCGAAGTCACCGAATCTGTTCTGAACTGAAGTTCAAGGATGATACAATCCTACCACGTTCTCAAGTACCGAAGTCACCGGATCCGTTCTGAACCGAAGTTCAAGGATGATACAATCCTACCACATTCTCAAGTATTGAAGTCACCAGATCCATTATGAACCAAAGTTCAAGGATGATACAATCCTACCACGTTCTTGAGTACCGAAGTCACCAAATCAATTATGGACATATGTCCTGGGATGATACAATCCCTCTTCATTCTCGAGGACCAAGGTCACCGGATCATTTTAGGGCAAGTGCCCAGGGATGATACAATCCCACTGCAACACCACTACTCCCCCTTTCGAGGAAGGTTTTTCCGAAAAACACCAAGCTTGTCTCTAAAGTGTTCGAACTTTACCCGAGACAGAGGCTTCGTCAATACATCAGCAACTTGTTCATTAGTACTCACATATTGGAGCTTTATGGCTCCCTTTTGTATCATATCTCGAATGTAGAAATACTTGATTTCTATGTGCTTTGATATGTCGTGGAACACTGGGTTCTCTGTCATCTTTATACAACTTTGGTTAGCACATAGAATCACAGTAGTGTCCAACTCTAGGTTGAATAACCCTGACATCAGCTTTCGAAGCCATATGGATTCACAACTAGCAAAGCAAGCTGCTATATATTATGCTTCAGCTGTGCTTAGAGAAACACTGGATTGTTTTCTGCTAAACCATGAAATCATAGCAGATCCCAGACTATAACATCCACCTAATGTGCTTTTTCTATCTGAGATACTTCCAGCCCAATCTGCATCTGTATAGCCATACAATCTATACTCATTGCTACCATCATAGTATAGACCAAAGTCTATAGTCCCTTTTAGATATCTCATCACATGTTGTGTAGCTACCAGGTGAACCCGTCTAGGTTGAACTAGATATTGACTCAAGGTGTTCATAGCAAAACAAATGCCTGGTCTGGTATTTGTTAGGTACATCAATGACCCAATGATTTGTCTGTATTGAGTCACATCCACTAACTCTGATGAGTCATCAACTAACAGCTTCAAGTTGGAATCCATGGGTGTGGCCATGGCTTTGCATTCCAACATATTGAATCTTTTCAATATCTCTACTGCATACTTTCCCTGGTTGAGAAAGATTCCTTTTTAACTTTTCCATACTTCCAGACCTAGGAAATAATGCATTAACCCAAGGTCTTTCATCTCAAATTCTTCTGCGAGTTTCTTCTTGCTTTCTATAATCTGTTTCTCATTCCCTATCAAGAATAAGTCATCCACATATAGCAGTAGGATGACAGGTTCATATTCTACAACTTTGAGGTAAAAGTTAGGATCAACTTTACTCCTGGTAAAGCCCATGCTCATCAGGAAACTATCTATCCTTTCATACCAAGCTCGAGGAGCTTGTTTTAGGCCATACAGGGCCTTCTTCAACTTGCATACGTGTGTATGTCTATCTTCAACTTCAAATCCTTGTGGTTGTTCTATGTATACTTCTTCTTCAATCACACCATTCAGAAAAGTTGTTTTCACATCCATCTGGTGTAAGTCCCACTTCATCATGGATGCAAGTGCCATGATAGCTCTAATCGAAGTATACCGTGCTACTGGGGAAAATTTATCTTCATAATCAATTCCCTCTTTCTGAGAGAAACCTATGGTGCTTTATACTTCTCGATACTTCCGTCAGCTGCATGCTTTATCTTGTAGATCCATTTGGAGGATACTATATTCCTTCCTTGTGGTTTGGGAACTATATCCCATACATCATTCTTCATTATTGACTGGTATTCTTCAGTCATTGCTTCTACCCATTCTTTCTTCTGTATCGCTTCTTAGTAGTTTGTAGGTTCTTGATCTACAAGATCACACATCAAGGCTACATAGTTGGAAAAAGTCTTAGGTTTCTTTCTTTCCCTTATGGAGCCTTCAAGAGCTCCATATCTTTCTGCCTCTTGTATAATCTCTCTTGTCCAAGTAGGTTTCTCTTTCGTGACATCTCCATTGTAGGAGGTTCTTGTGGTTTTTCCATGTCATGTTCTTTAGGAGTTTCTTCTTTAGGGAGACATGTAGTTTCTTTATTTCTGGGAAGTGTCTCTTCTTCATATACTTCTTCATCTTGGTAATTCCTGGATATCTTGAGGGATGCCTCTTCATCGAATGTCACATCTCGACTGATTTCCATGTGACGGAATCCAAGAATGTAAATTTTGAATGCCTTGGATACTTCACAGTATCCAACAAATATCCCCTTCTTTTCAGAAGGGTCCAGCTTGGTTCTTTTCTATTTTGGTATATGAATATACACTGGACAACAGAATATTTTGAGGTGACTTACCTCAAGCTTCTTTCCTGTGAACATCTCTTCTGGAGTCTTGAATCCAATAGCACTGTGAGATATTCTATTTTGTACATACACAGTAGTTCTTGCTACTTCTGCCCATAGATTCATTGGAATATCTTGATCATATATCATTGTCTTCACTGCCTCCATGATGGTTCTATTCTTTCTTTCTGCAACCCCATTCTGTTGAGGATTGTAGGGAGTAGTTAGTTCCCTCTTGATTCTGGCATCTTTGCAAAAGGCTTCAAACTCTTTTGAGGTATACTCTCCCCCATTGTCTGATCGAAGTGTCTTTATTTTCTTGTCTGAAAGATTCTCTATCAAGGCTTTGAACTCCTTAAATTTCTCAAACACTTCACTCTTTGCTTCCAAGAAGTATATCCAAGTCTTTCTTGAAAAGTCGTCGATAAATGTGATATAATATTCAAATCCACTTAAGGATGTAGAAGATATTGGACCACATACATTTGAATGAATCAATTCCAACGTACCTTTTGTTTTTGTTTCACTCTTCGAAAATGGATTCTTAATGTTCTTTCCCTTCGCACATCCTTTGCAAATGCCTTCATGCTTGATCTTCATATCTGGTAATCCCATCACTATTTTGTTCACATGAGGTAGAGCCTTGTAATTAATGTGGGAAAGCCTTCTATGCCATAGTTCAATAGGGCCAGTGGACTCATGAACAAAGGTTGTTTCTAAGTGTCCCTTGAGTTTATACAAGCCTCCTTCTTCTTCGCCAATGATGATTGCATCTTCAATATTCTTTCCTTTAGGCCACATGAGTACTTGACCGTCTATGAAAGCAACTATGAATCCTTTCTTATATAAAGCTGAGATAGAAAGTAAGTTCTTCTTTAGACCAGGTACATATAATACATCTTTCATCTTTAGGGGATTACCTGAATCAAGTTTGTAGCTTGCTTCATCTACTCCTTTGATCAGATATTGATAGTCATCTCCTAGGGATACTTTCTGAGGAGAGATCTTCTCTTCAAGTTTAGATAGAGTTTTCTTTTGTCCCGTCATGTGCTTTAAAGCACCACTATCAATATGCCAAGTGTCTTCTCCAAGTGTTACAGACCGAGAGAGTGCAAAGAATAGTACATACTATTCTGCATCTTCTTCTCTTGCTTGTTTTCTTGGAGGTCCTTCTTCTTCTTCTTCTTCTTCTTCATCTTTCGCTATATGAGCATGATATCTTTTGTTGTTGTTGATCATCTTCTTATATTCTTTCCTCTTCATAGGACAATGTCAGGCAATGTGTCCTATCTTATCACAATAAAAACATTGAAAGCCGAAGTAGTCTCTACTTGGAGGATTTTCTCTTATCCTTTGGATTCTTCTGGGAGGTTGAGACTCCTTGAACTTTCTTCTCTTGAAATTAGATTGACCTCTTCTTCTCTTGGTGTGAGTGGCTAGGGATTGATCATATTCCTTTAGTAAGGCTTCTCTATTTGCCACTCTAGTCTCCTCTTGAATGCAGCCCTCCCATACCATATCAAAGCTCATGCTTTCTTTTCTGGCACACATCATCTAAATGAAGGATTCCCAGGGTTTAGTGAGACCATTAAGAGCAGTCATAACCATTTCATCTTCATCAAGCTAATCTCCAATAGCTTCTAGTTGCTCTTTGATCTGAGAAACCCTTGTGAAGTAGTCTTGGATGGATTCTCCATGACTCATCTTAGTGCTATTCAGTTGAGCTCTTAGATTCATCTTTATGTTGATGTTTCTTCCCTCATATATTCTGGATAGGGCATCATACTTTTCTTTTGGACTCTTCTTGGATGACACTTGAGGGATCAAGTGATCCTTGATGGAGTCAGCAATAATCCTTTGTGCCCTAAACATATCCTTCTTGTGCTTCTCCTTGGCTTCAGCTTCTTCAGGTTCTGCAACTTCTGCTTTGAAATACTTATCAAGATCATTCTCTTGGAGAATGAGACCAATCCTGTATTTCCATGCTCGAAAATTCTCTATGCCTTATAGCTTGTCCTCAAGCTTAGTGCTTGGGGCCATCTTGTCAGAAAATCACAAAAAATTGAAATTCTGTGGAATGAGAAACTGAACTTACCAGGAGATGTGCTTGAATGAGGTGAGTTGACTGGTGTGCTTGGATTCTGGAGATTTCAACTCTTCACCTTCCAAATCAGACTTGCAAGATTCAGCTTCTACAGCTTCCAACTGTTTTTTGGTTCAGTAGTTTTCTGGTGCAGCTGTCAAACTAGGGTTTGACTTTCTCGGAGGCTCACACACCCAAAAACCTTGATTCCAGGCTCAAAAGATGTGCTCTGGGAGGGTGCAACTTTCTATGCAAGTAGTTTTCTTAAACTCAAAAATTTTCTCGAAACCCTAATTTCTTCCGGGGAGAGAGAGAGGGTTATTTCACCTTGTGAAAGTTGTCCTATTCAGGCTAGCTCTAATACCATGTAAAATTTGTATATGCTAAGCTAAATCATCATTATTTCATTTCAATTTCATAACAAAAGCATATAAATAGGATCACTGAAAGAAACAATATCACAAGAACAACACAAATTTATCCTTGGAAAACCCTAAAGGGAAAAACCCAACAAAAGATTCCTTAATATAGATGCCTCAAAAGATAAAAGGTAAAATCAAAAGACTGATCAAAGACCGATCCTTTTCCTTCTCCAACTACTTCTCTCTCCTTCACTAATGCGCTACACAAGTGAGTGAGTGTGTTCCAAATGAGGAGCGCCACACCTCTATTTATATTCGTCCATTCACTTTAATAATTAATTCAGACATGTAGGCTCGAGTTAATCATGTAGGCTCGAGTAACCACAATTGGGGTGCTATTGACCCATATTTACAATTTGAGGGGACTACCTCATGACTCTTATTAGTTCTTTCGATTAGAAGCATTGGAGTATAAAGAAATACAATTGGTTCTCCCAGTAGGACCATCGGGGACCACAAAAGATACATATAGAATATTCTTCGAAGTTACAATATTTCAACAGTCCATTGGGTCATTTTAGGATTCCTTTGGGTCCAAAACCTCCCTGATCCTATCTTCTTCCTCCTTTCTTTTAAGTTATTTTGCCGCCTCCTCGACTTCTTTTCGTTCTCTCTCTTCATTTTCTTTCCTTAATATTTCCTCTTCTTGTTGCCTTAAGGCTTCTTCTGCTTGCATCTTCTTGGCTTCTTCTTTTAGTCTTTTCTCAGTTTCTTCTTGTTGCAACCTTAAGGCCTCTTCTTTCTGTTTCTGTAGTTTCATCTCCATTGTAGTGGCACCCTCTTTTCTCCTGCTGGTACCACTTTTCTGAGTCAAACGCTTGTTTAACTAGGTGAAATTATTAGCTCTTCTGAATACTTCTTCATCTTTGTTGAAGTAGTCTACGTATTCATAATGTATTTTCACAGTCGCGCAATGTTCAGCGACATTTCCTCTGTTGTCATTCCTTTGAAAATTGTTTTCTCTAAAATGAAAAGTTTCCAGCTCCTTTACAAAGTCGTCGACTCCTTTTACCTTGGAGAATTTATATCCTCCGATGCAGAAAGGCAATGGGGGGAAAGTTGATTTCTTCATGTCATGTAGTAAACTGCCAACCCCATTCAAGAATACTTTCCTAACAGCCTTTTTATGGACTATGAAATACGCGGCGTATCTTGGCAAAAGGGACGAATCTTTGGAACATCCATACATCCTAAGGTAGGTGCCCTCCTGCGAAAAGTAGTAATCTCCATACTCGCTTATGACTTCCATCATGTCGTCGAATAAGCAGTTTGGTTCCTTTAGGAAGATTATCTCATAAAGAGATATAAGGAACTCTTCACATATAAGCTTATAATAGCCTACATATTTATGGGCCCAGAGAATCTGGTAAGCCACGTAGACTAGAACCTCGGTCTTGTTCTAGATGCACCCTAGCTTAGAAAATGGGTGTCTACTCAAAATGTAGTCAATGAGTTAAGATGACATATAGAGCTCAACCCTCCCTGTGCGACCGCTACACAGGATGATAGGCTATCTGATATGATATCTTCCCAATTAAAAACCATGCCTTCAAAGGCTATGTAGTAAATCAGAGGAACCCAATTTAGTTTGCAAATGGTTCCATTAGCTCAGCCAAAAATCTTGTTCAATAGTAAGGTTATGATTTTGAATGGGGTCCTTAGGCTCTGAGACTCATACTCCCCTCTTGCCTTCTGCCGCAGTTGTTTCCCTGGTACAACCATCTTCTTTGCATACTCCAAGGGATCAATGTTTATCCCTTTGATCCAATCCTTGGTCATCATGACCTGTGTTGGAGGTAACCTATAAGCCATTGTTATGTGGGCTAGATGAAATGAAGGAAAGGCCTCCCCTTTGATGTCAGAAATAATCCTCAAGGAGGAATCAGTTTGAGGTAGAAATCATCCAATAACTTATGAACAAGGAAAAAGCTCCGGGCGCGTGGCAACCACTAGTACAAAATGAGGAATTAGCTACTACGTGACTAAAAATTCTAGTCACCACGAGTTTTTCAAGTGATTTACTACTAAATATGAGCAATTTTGATTGACCCAACTATAAACGACTAAAATTAATGATTAATTTAGTCACCAGTTAACAAATATGACTAGATAATAAGTGACGGAGTTAAAAATGACTAAAATAAACAACTAATTTAGCCACGAGATAAAAAATGACTAGCTAGAAAAATATGAATTAGTCATTTATGTTAGTCATTTTTAATTGTGTCATGGAAAATTGCAATTGTGACAATGAAGAATTACAATTTAGTAAATTTTGTAAATTGTCTACCTTCTATTAGTAATATTGGTGCAATGCACCTCGATCTTCAGATATCCAACATAGCAATTGCACAAATTTTCTATTGACCATCTTTATCCCTGTTGCACCATTCAAGCAAACTGTTAAGCGCGTGCCAAAGGAAAATAATTAGGCTCCTTCAATTATGAATTAGGTACTAGAACTAGTACCATATCGATACCTAGAAACATCATAGCTAGTTGTTGATCCTTCAATGTAAGAGTCCCAAATCCCATACTGAGGTGATTTTCTAACTTCAATATAACTATCATGATCTGTGACCGTCGAACTAGCTACACCAGTCGACGTAGCTTCACCAGGCTCAGTTCCTTTAAATGTCGTAGCAATTGATCCAATAATAATTGAACCAATGGAAGCACGAAGAACAATATTTTAACCAATCAAAGAGTCAATTATAATTAAACTGGGGTGCTGACCCAGAACCAGTCTCAGATCCATATGCAGTAACGGTAGAGGCCTGACCCCATCTCGAAGTTTCAAGTAAATATTTTGATTCCTCGACCTCTTACAGGCCTAACCTCGCAGAATATGATACGTGTAATGCAGTGATGACCTCTCCTTATCACTATGAAGTTAAACCTCCTTTATGCATTAGTGGTCAGGTAAATTTTTCATCTGACGTCAACACCCACCTGATTCATGATGTTCATGACTCTTCTCGGCCAATGTCCTTGATCCAAGTTTATTATATATCTTTGGTAATGCCTGACCTTCTTATGTTCTGATATAAGACCTATGTCTGGGATGTCCTGGTCTCTGGTCATCTGATAAAGTTCTCCCCATTTGAATTCGAGAGAAATCCATGTGATTTCCTTTGTGTCTTCAAATCTAGTTTCTATCTTCATGCCAGAGATAATCTCTACATCTGAGTCTACTCCACTTTCCTTTGATCTTTTCTTGCTAGCTTTCTTAGTCATTGCAGAAATTCTTTGTCTCGAAGGGTGTTGCACACTCTTCTCAGTGAGTTAATCCAACTTGGTGAAATATAGAACCTGTGACACGTAAGCATCATGAGAAGTGAATTAAACTAGCAGTAATGCTATTGAATAAGGACATTTGTGAAAGAATGCAAAAATTTAGATAAGTATACAATCATAAATGACATTATAGTCCTGTCTAATGGGTTCTTCTAAATCTGACATACCATTCTTGCCTTTCACAGAAGAATATTGAGATGAACCCTCTATCAGTTTCTTCTCACTCACCCAAGTCCCAAGACAAATGGAAGTAGGAAATCCCTATGGAGTGTGAACGAAACATATTGACTCTCGAATCTGATGGATTTGAAAAGGGAAATGAAATCGGGACCTGGTCTTGAGATGGAAGGAAAAACATGTTATTTCTGGAGTGTATTTATTCTCAACCAGGGGATCCCTAATCTGGTATAAGGTGGCTTGAATACAGGGAAAAAAAATTCTCTCTCCACACAGGTGACTTCTGGTCTGCAACTAACTCCCCTATAAAAACTTCTCCCTTCTCCTCACCATTGTTTTCAGCCCATACGTATTGAAAAAAATTTAGTGGTAAGTTATGAGATATCATTAAAACCAGAAATTTGACCAACCCTAGCGATAGCTCAAAAAACACAACTTCTCCTAGCATACTCAAATGGTTCTTCATTTTAATATTTCGAATCGTTTCCAAAACATAATGGCAAAACATGATTTTGGTAAAAACCGAAATAAGGAGCAAAAGATGAAAAATAACAAAACAAGGCTTTCTTATGGAAAGGGAAAAAGTAGTCAGACTGAAAGGGTTCCCATCAAGGTTATTTTTAGACTCGCATCGATTGGGTCAGGTTCAAAAAGACACTCTCAGGCTTAACTTCCCACCTAAGAAACCTAAATGAATAATCGGTTTCCCGGTGAATTAGTTTGACCGCAGTTCCTGAGGAAGGAAGCAAAGTCATGAGGAGCACCTCAATGAAGGATGGACTAAAAAACAATATGGGTGGAATGTTCCTAAAAAACCCTATGTCCTAAAGGTGTTTGCTCTCTATAGTTGTGGTGCGTAACTAGTCGTGAAGTCAAGCATGACTAAATATATACCAAGGTGAATTTGGCCCATGAAAATCAAAAATAGCCTAACTTATACCGAGGTAACAACATCACGGGCATACTTATACCATATACAGAGGCTACATACTCATAGGGAAAGGTGGGAATAACCCTAACTGGATCTGAAAATAGCCATGGTACATCTACCACAGTTACCACTACATATAAAAAGTTTTAACTTTAAAAAACCAAAAGAGTCCAAGAGGTACGGTGCCTACCTGTCAAACGTGCAGTGGCCATGGAAGAAAGATGAGCATAAAGGGTTGCAAATTAGTCCTTCGGCGATTGGCTATCTATGTCAAACAGTGTTTTGCGATAAACATTAAAAAAAAGCATAGCCGTATTTATAGAAAAAACGAAAAATTTACTCATAAATGTGGTGGTTAGAATCGTAAATGTGGTGGTTGGGAGTTAAATTTTGTTTGGCGCCAAAATGTTTTGGTCGCTGTGAATAAAATAATGATGTTGACCGTATCGGTGTCACTCTTTGAGTTCCTCTGATGGTATCGGCATTGCTATCGTTTCTTTTCTTGCAACTGCTTTGGTGAAAGCTACCATAATCCATTTATTTTTAATCTACGAGCGTGTCGGGGATTATTACTAAGTTTTTTCGACCGTGTTGACAACGACTTGTTGAGTTTCACTGATGGAATGTGCCAACGCTCGGCTTATCTGCAAGTTCACCTCTTTTCCTAATCGTTTCGACCTATTTTTTCGAGTTGGTCTGAAATCTCGATGTTCGTCATTATCGGCATCACTTGCCAAGCTCCTCCGATCTTTTTGACAATTAAACGTAAGTTTCTTCCAACAGTGTCAGCAAATTTCTTCAAGTTACACCAAAATGGAAAGATAGAAAAACTTTCCTTTGATCCAGCCAACTGTTCTGGATAAACTGGCCAAGTCCCTCTGACACATTGGAGCAATTGGCCAAGTTCCTCCGATACATCAGAGGGAAAAAGTAAGTTTTACTTAGCCAAAAAAAACTTCTTTTGCTTAAAACCTTAGAAAAACTAAGTGTTTTGGGAGGACTTCTTTGAGTTAGAAACTAGTCTAAGCATGCTTATAAACAAAGTAGAATGAGGGGCCCTAAAATACCAAAAAAATTGGGGAAGTAGTTGCAACAACAACAATTGGCGACTAGCTGGTGAACATAGATCTCTGAAAAAACTATCTTTGGGAAACACAATTGCTATATGGTACCAAATTCTGAATATGCAACAATATTTTCAAACTATTCCCCGAGACTCTTTAAAAAACCATACTTATCCAAAGATATAACTTTCATGCATCACATTGGACATTAGTTTTTTGGGACTAGGGTAAGCAGAACTAGGGGTCTTGATAACTCTCCTGGGGCCAAAGTATGAAATTCATTTTACCTCCATCTTTTAGTTTCCACTAGATATTACCCCATAGGATCATCACAGAGTCAGAAAGATGTATTCGTTTGTTCCTCATTCCCATGCTATAAGCATACTTTTGATACTTCTTTTATGAACGAAATTTGTCTTATGAGTCTTCATTGATTACTTTCTTTCCTTTGAGAATTTGGTATGCTTTCTTCCATCCATAATGTCCTTTTTTGTGAGTGATAAATTTGTTTGCTCATCATGCTCACAGATGGAGAAGAACCTTTCTGATATTTTTTGTTTAGGCAACCTTTTTTATCTGATGGTTTATTCCTTCAACATCATTTATTTTATGGAGACTATATATCTCGGAATTTGACTCTTTAATATAAGACTTTTGGCTTTTGATTTGTAGCATGGGATCATTTTGAATTCCATACATCCGTCAGACTTGCTTCCTTTTCGCGGGTCTATCATTGTAGGTTTCCTGAAACAGATATTAATGTGAGAATAAATGGAGCCCCAAGATAGTACTCAAGATCTCATTAGTATTAGTTATTTTACAGGGTTTATAATGACTCAAATGTGAGCTCGAAGTCAAATTCCCTTTCCATAAGCAGGCAACAATTAAAGAATCTCATACTGATCAAACTTCACTATGCATGCCTTCCCATAAGTAGTTCCTAACTTTCAAAGATCTTTGAGATTATTCAGATTCCTATACTTCCAAGTGTCAAATATTTAGTTGGTTTATTATAAGCAAACAACAAGCAAAACTATGAATCAAGGCAAATCAAGAAAGAAAAAACAAACTAGAACAAATCAAGAAAAGAAAGGTTTTATTTATGTACAAAATTCTCCTAGATATTAGGTAAAATACTGTTTGTTAACGAGGTCGTTTATAGGAAGACTTTCTTCCTGTCCTTGTAAATATTGAAGTTTGTAAGTTGAGGGGCCAAGCTTCTCAGCAATCTGATAGGGGCCAATCCATAAATGTTGAAACTTCATGTGTTTTCCCTTTTCATCATGCAGGTGATCTCACTTTAAGACTAAGTCTCCTACTTCAAAATTCTTCTTACCGGATTTTCATTTGTCGAACCATCTCTTGACAATATCTTGATGTTGATTGAATCTATATTTGGAATTTTAACTGGATTCTTCCAGCTTCAACATAGTATTAATTCTTGGTTGTAAAATTTCGCTACTGGATCCTTTTGAGGCTTGAGCTAACTGCAAGGATGGGAGCAGAATGTTTGGGGGGAGTATGGATTCCTTTCCACAGACTAGAGTATACGGAGAAATTCCTAAGTAATTCTTCGGGGTAACCCTACTTTCCCATAGTGCATTAGGAAGGGCTATGTGTCAGTTTCTTTGACTCTCAATAATAGTTTTCTTTAAAATTCAAATGAGATTTTTATTTGTTGATTCTGCTAACCCATTTCCCTGTGGATAATAATTTGCTGAGTAATTCAATTTCATTCCTTTTTCACAAGCAAATTCAGTTATCTTGATAGATAAGAAATAAGATGCATTGTCAAAAATAAGAGAAATTGGAACCCCAAACCTGGTTATGATGTTCTCTTGTAGGAAATTGATGACTGCATCCTCATTCACTTTGTGCAAAGGAACCGCTTCCACCCATCATGCAAAATAGGTTGTAGTTGTCAGGATATACCGATGTTGCAATGAGGAGTTTGGGTTAATCTATCAAATAATATATATGCCCCACTGCTCAAATGGTTTCGAAATAATAATAGGTTGTAATGGTCCTGCTGCTTTCAACAATCTGCCACCACTCATTTGGCATACATCACACTTTCTTGCGTAAGCATGTGAATCTTTAAATATATTTGGCCAATAGTACCCAGCTCTAAGTATCTTATGAGTTGTGGTATCCCCAAAAAGTGTCCTCCTGCTGGACCGTCATGCAATTATTTGACCACTTTAAATGCATCTTCTTTCTCTAAACATCTAAGAAAAACTCCATCGTAGTTTTTTTTTAAAGTACTCCATTAATTATCTGATAAGAATCCAAATTCATTCGAAGTGCCCTTCTCTGCTTGGAGTTCCAATGTTCTGACATATATCCTTACTGGATATAATGCACCAAATCTATGTACCAAGATTCAGGAGTAGTGAAAATGGGACATACATCAATTAAGTTTAATTAAGCTTCATTCTCCCAATCATGATCTTCATTAGCTTGACTTTCCGTAAGCAACTTGCACAACCCTTGACCTTTAATAATGGTAGCCGATTTGAATTCCAAATCATATTCTTGTAGTGCGGTCACCCAATTTCCTCTTCGCTCACTCAATTCCTTCTGTACAAAGAGATACCTGACAGTCGGATGATGAACGATAACTTTTGTTCTATTCTTCAAAATATAGGGCCTAAATTGTTTTATTGCCTTGAAAACTACATACACTTGTTTATCTACGACTGGGTAATTCAATTTGACCCCTTGTAATCCAGTCTTCATGAATGATATTGGACATTCATCTCACAATTCTCCTTTCTGAGTAAACTCTGCCATGAGAGAGTTATCTGAAGCAAAGGTGTAAAGAATAAAATCATTTTCAAAATCTAGACTCCTCAAAGAAGGTGCATGAGCTATTAATGTCTTTATGTCTTTAAAGGCAACCTTCTCAATGTCAGTCCATTTGAAATGTACGCTTTGCTTTACCATTTGCTACAAAGGTTTCACAATTTGTGCGAAACCAGGTACAAATCTTCAAACAAAATTTATTGTGCCCATAAATGAATACATAGCCTTTTTATTATGGGGCATGGGAATCTAAGTTATAGCCTCAACTTTATCTGGGTCTATTGAGATTCCCTTCTTTGAGATGATGTGACCTAACAGTTTTCCTTCAAGAATAATGAAAATACTCTTCTTTGGGTTTAAAGATATACCATGTTTTCTACAACAATCAAAAAGCTATTTTAAGTGAAAAACATGGTCTTCTCTTTTCTTGGAGAAAACTATTACGTCATCTAAATATACTAATACACAGTGGCCAATTAAACCTCAGAATGCAATATCCATGGCCCTATGGAATGTAGCTCCGACATTTATTAGGACAAAAGGCATTCTCCTATAAGTGAATGTTCCCCACTTTGTGCGAAATGTAGTCTTCAATCGATCTTGCTCGAACACTAACACTTGATTGTAACCAGAAAATCCATCTAACATGGAGAACAATTATGAGCCTGATACCATTTTTAGAATTTGTTCCATTGGTGGAACTAGATAGTTATCTTTTTCTGATGCTCTGTTTAAATTCCGAAAATAAATACACAATCTTATCTCTCCCGACTTCTTCCTTACCATAACTATATTTGCTACCCATTCGGAGTGTTGAACCTTGAAGATAATCTTTGCGTCTAGTATCTTTTTTACTTCGTTTTGGATTAAAGGCTCTAATTTAGGATGCATTTTCCTGAGTTGTTGTTGAAAGGGTTTTACGCATGTTTTGATAGCAATCACATGTTGGATGATGCGTGTATCATAAGTCTTCAATTCTTCATATGTCCAGGCAAAGATATATTTATAATGTTGAAACAATTTGATGAACCTGCATCTTTCTCCAGGCGAGCAACATTTTCCCAAATTGACATACTTGGGCTCAGCTTCTGTCCCTAAATTCACCAGCTCATATTGCATTGATGAGCTATCTATTCTAACATTAGCTGGTTTTTTTAATTTATTTTGTAAATCAAACATTCCTTCAATCGTTCTCACTTCTCACTCCTTTAGGCATGAAATTTCCTTTGACCATGTCCCTATTTTGTAAATCTGATTGATGCTCTTCCTCGTCAATTATAGATTATTTAAAAGCTTCTTCATTGGTCAGAAAGTTAATAATTTTTTCGTCATAATTGAACACCCTAAGGTTTTTAATGTTGTCAGGTACTAATGGCCTGAAAATTAATTCAATAGAGCACTTATTATTAGTCGGCACTAATCTAGAAATAGAAGTAGCGAATAAATCAGTCGTAGCATTTTGTAATATAGGGATTGCATTTATATTAAAAGCATTGAAGTGTGTTATCAAATTCCATACCTCATATTGGCACCCTGTTATCCGCCTGAATGGCACTTCTCCATCTGAGTGCCGACATCCCTCATGTTGGCACACAAAAGGACATTTATGGATTGAAGTTTGCCTAAAACATTATAGATGGGCATATTATGAACTACATTTATCATCCATCCAGCTGGTTATTTTTACCTTTAGATATGTCAAGTCCTGTATGCGACTCTTTATATGTGCAACTCGCGTGTTGTACGCGAGTATCAGTTATTGCATCTCGCATACAGATTTGTACATGGGTTACCCTTAGAGTAACGCGTGTGTCATACGCGAGTTGCCAGTATTAATACCCACGTACACCTTCCTTTGACATTAAAAATAAAAACTCATGATTACTTGAGATTTGTTAAGCCCTTAACCTTAATCACCTTAACTGTCTCAACCTCCTCAACCTTCGAAACTGCCTTATTTCACCAAGTATAAATACAGGCCTTGGGGAGGGTGTTAATCACATACACTTGGAGAGCAAAGTTATGCTGGTGGAGTCCATTCAGAAGTCTTTGGAGCAGTGGAACTTAGAATCCTTTGGTTGTAGAGGAGTCCTTGTCTCAGGCATTGGGTTGTAATCTGAACTCTTTCATTATTGTTAATAAAGAGAATTTTTCTTCCATATGTGTCTTGAATGTCTCTCATATATTGTGGTTTGATAAATACTTATGATTAAGCACTCTGTATATGATTTATCTAACATGTTTATATACATGTATCATCTTGCATTTGGAGGATTTGCTCTTGACAGGTGAAGGAGAAGCATCCCTGAAGGCTTTGGAGGAGAAGCAGAGCGGAAGAGGACAAGATAGGATCAACCGTTGTGTATCAGGTGAGTCTTTCCTATCCTCCTATTTCCTTTACTGCACTCTAGGGTCGATTGCCTGCAAGTTTCATGAGTATGTTGGTAAACCCGGACCTTCAGTTATAAGGTGTTTATTCCTGTACAACAGAATTGGCAACTCCGGTGGGGAACCCAGACTGCTGTAGGTTGTTTCTATCACCCCCGACCAATCTTTGCTTTGAAATTGGTGTGTGGTATTTTACCCTGGTTCATACTTATCACAGTGTTTGAAAGTCTTGTGGATTTTTCTTATTTTTTGAGAAAAATTTTGTACCTGTACGCGGGTTGCTCTTCTGCACAGTCGCATACAGAGGCCTGCATACGCGGGTTGCTCTCTTGGACAGTCACGTACAATACGCGAGTTTCCCTTCTATTTAGTCACGTACAAGCCTGGAAATAGGGATTTTTAGGCTAGGGTTTGCTTGTCCTTGTCTTTGTATAATTCTTGTTTGTTAGTTGGCTTTCTTTATAGATACTGTGTTGTTAGTCTAAAGACCACCATGACCACACTTTGTGCTTTTTCGTAAAGCCCCTTGGGTTTCTTTTGCTTGGATTGTCTTCTATTTTCATGTTGAAGTAGCTTGGCCTGTTGGGTTATAGGTTGAAGTGTCTCTGTCCGGATCAGTGATCGAGGTCTTGGGAATTGTTTTTTCCAGTCTATCTTTTGATAATGGTTGGTTTGTCACTTTCCTTTAGGAGTTTACAGTGATTTTTTGTCATTGTGTATACCCAAGCTAGGGCTCCCGGTTTCCCTTTGTTGGTTGATTCTTGGTTCTTTTGACCTGCTTACTTCAGTTTGTTTATTTTATACAGTTGATTGGGTCCAAGTATACTCAAGTTGAGTTCATTTTAGGTGCATGGTAGAATTTGAGCAATTTTAAAAAGTGAAAAGAAAAACATTTTCAAGCTTTTCCATTTGCTTTTGCATAAGTAGTTTTCATTTCAGTTTTAAAAATATAATCTCAAAAACTACAAAAAACATAGTCTTAGTTTCTCTTTATCATTTGCATTTGTTCATCAATATATATTTACAAAAAAAGAAGTTTGCTTTAATAGTGGTAATTTGCTTTGAAAAAAATACACCTTTACTTTTTTTATTTCTTATCGAGTCAAAAACACCATAGTTCATCACTCCATTTCCTTCTGAGTAAGAAAAATCCCTTTAAAATAAACGCAATAATTAAAATTTACTAGTAATTTTTATTTTTAGGAGCCTTTCACCTACTAGCTTAGGCTAGACTTGTGGGATAGGAAGTGTAACCTTCCCATAAGTTTTAAAATTCAGACATAGTGGACCTTTCTTTAGGTAAATCCTTGACTTTATCGATTGTATCTAGGAAGCTCCTCTCAAAAGGGAGTCAAGCACGAGGCTACGTGGAGGCATGGACTGAGGAGATAACCCTCTGATTCCTTGTCAAAACGTAATTCAGGACTTTTACGCATCTGGGGATTCTGTCCTAGATAAAGTTTCGGGTTCAGCTACCCTGCCCATGCGTACGAGTTAGGCTTGCGACTGTCCCCCCAGACTGTTGGTATAGCTAAGGTAGCCTTTAGTCTCTTGACATTTAGGGTTCATACCTGGGTAAACCGGAAGGCTATTTCTGGTTCACCTTGAACGGGCTTGGAAGGTAACCCTTATTGTAAGTGTAGGAGGGCGGTTGGGTGATTCCTCTGCTTGAGCCTAAGAACCACTTCAAGGATGCCAAGTAATCGTTCATCAGCTTTCTTTGGGAAAGTATATCTTTCACCCTTGATTGATTGTTTGAGACTTTAGGATTTTTATAGTGTGTGCTCTGTGGTTTTGCCTGCGTTTAGTTGGCCTTAGGGTGTGATTTGTCAAATTTTCAATCGTGGAGGACCAACCTATTAGAAGGTCAAGAAGGTTGCGAAACCTTCCTCCTCTCGTCACATTGGAGCCTCCACCTCCCCCCCAAAGGCGGAGATTGGACACGGACAGTTCATTTGAACTGGTAGGAATAAGTGAAGTTCTTGGTGAACCAGAACTGATAGCTAACCGTTTTGATCTTGACACAGTTGAGATAGAAGACTTGCAGATTGACGAGTTTGCAAGGAATTTTAACACCCCCTTGACTGATTTAAACGATCCTGTGATCGTTCAGGTTAGACCTTTTGATTCACCTGTGTTAGGTGTCCCTGTGGGTAGGATCATGTCTTCTGCGGAAGAAAGTTCTTTTGTGTTCACCTCAGCCGTTCCAGTTGAAGGGGCACTACCTCCCCCGGTAAGTGCCCCTAGGTCTAGTATACCTTCTACACCTTTGATTTCAGTGAGCCAGGTGGTCCAACCACCGGTTCACTCAAACCTAGTAGGTACTTCTGGTGATATGGTTACTGGGATCCCCAGTATACCTACTATTCCTTCTTCCTTTCCATATACTACCTAGAGTGGTCTGGTGGGATCCTCGGCATTTGTCCAAGGATTTCCTTGGAATGGGGGACACATTCCCCCATCCAGTCCATACGTAGGCCCATCACCTTCCTATGTAGGAGTGCAGTTTGGGAACAATACCTCCTATGGGCAAAATTTCCAAACTCCGATTTCGGTTCCATTTACGAGCTCTCCCTTTTCGTTGTTCAGCGGAGGGATACCAGCTCCTGTCTTTCAGACCCCTGTTTCTATGGGGACAGCTCGAACTTCTTATACTACACCTCCCACACACAATCCTGTGGCTTACGGATGGAATCTATTTCAGAGTAATCTACCCACTTCGCAACTAGTGGCAAGGGGCAACCCCACTTTTACCCATGGGCATTCGGGGGCAGGTCCCTCTAATCCCCAGGCTGGCACATTTGGTACCCCGCTTCGACCCAAACTTCCATTCTTGGCAACCTTAAACTTGCCAGATTTGTCAAAATTGATGAATGACCCCTCGTGGCCACCTGTTCCCACCAAATTTCCATCGGACATCCCTAAATTTGAGGGCAAAGTTGGTGAAGATCTTGGGGCTCATGCCACCACATTCCATTTATGGTGTTCTTTGAATTCACTGAATGAAGATTTAGTTAGGTTGAGGCTATTCTAGAGAACCTTAACAGGTACCACGGCAAAATGGTATACTGAATTGCCTTCTGCTGCTTTCAGTAGTTTCTGGGACTTGGCTAATGCATTTCTTAGCCACTTTCAGCTTCCGGTCCGATATGATTTTGGAATGAAATTGTTGTCTACTTTTAGGCAGAACAAGGCTACCCACATCTCGGATCACATCCAAGAGTGGACGAGGCGAAAGAGCCTTATAAAAGCCACTATTCCTCCTGAGTTCCTTTTAGAGTGGTTCCTTAAATCCCTGTTGCCCTACATATCTAAGGACGTATCCACCTCAGGAGTGATGAATCAAGAAGAAGCCATCCTCAGGGCCCAGCAACTAGATTTGATTTATTCACAATCTGGGATCTTGTATGAGATTATCCCTGAGGCACCGAGGCCTACGCACGATGCATAGAAGCCTAAGCCTAGACCCCATGCCGATGGTGTGGTTGGGTCCGTTAATTCTCCCACCGTAGAGTCTTTGGCTAAGCAAATCCACCAGTTGTATGTCAAGCAGTCTACGGCAGAGGCAGCAAAGGCTGCCCCCTCCCCCCAGAGTGCAAATGTTTTTGCACAAACCTCTCAGAAGGGCAATCAACAGCCCGGCGGGAAGAAAAAGAAAGGAAAGAAGGGAGAGGGAAATCAAAACAAGCAAAATCCCACGAACAATGATGATGGGGGCAAGAAAGAAAATAAGAAGGTCAATTTCCCATGTAATTTGTGCCATGAGGACCACCTTACTCACCTTTGTCCCCTTATGGATCAAGCCCAGAAGCTGCTTAAAGCTCAACAACCAGCTGTTCTGAAGGATCCTTTTCCCTAAGGACAGAACTCTGCTTCAGCTTCTAATGTAGCAGGGGCACTCAAAATGCCCCTGACCCAAACTATATCAACATGGTTCGATCTTCGACTTTGTTGCAGACAAGGAATAAAAATTATGAGAAAGAGACTTCTGAGAAGGGTAAAGTTGTAGGTGAAACTTCTAACCCTCTCACGATAGAGAAACCTGTTGAAACTATGTCGAAGATATTGAAATGTGTCTTCAAGAAGACCTTGCATAACCCTAATGCTAGGGTTGCTTCAAACTACTCCGTGGTTGAAGATTTAGCTCAAACCCCATGTGCAATGTCAGCTTTAGAGGTGTTACAGAGTTGTCACGCTCAGCGGGATGCTCTCTTAGCAACTTTAGGCAGCATGGACTCATCGAGTCTCATGGCAAAATTTCATTTATCTGATGTTAAAATTCGCCTACCTTACCATGTAGCCTTATCAATAGATGTCATCCATGGTGGTAAGACCATTGGAAGGGCAGTTGTTGATGAGCGTGCTTCTACATGTGTTATGTCCTTGACCTGTTGGAAAGCTCTCAGATCCCCAGAGCTGGTCCCGTCAAACACTCTGCTTACTGCTTTTGATGGAAGGTCCTTCCATCTGCATGGTATCTTGCCGGATTTTGAAATTAAGTTGGTAGGAAAAGCAGTGTCTGTTGAGGTAGAAGTGATTGATGCTCCTTTGGACTATAATCTGCTTTTGGGAAGAAACTGGACTTATGCGATGTCTGCTATTGCGTCGGTCGTTTTTCATGTAGTGGTTTTTCCACATGAGGGCAAGTTGGTTACTATTGATCAACTTGATTATACTCAAAAAGGTCGTTTAGAGTCTAATGAGTCTGCTATGCCATTGGTTGATCAGGTCAAACTTGTTGCACAGAGCTTGGGGGTTGGAACGTACACATCACTGATGGGCACATTTGATCTTCCAACCCCGGTTAATTATATTGGTTCTACTAGTGTGGGGAAGTCCATAGCTACGGTTGTTGATAGGACCGATCCTTGGGTTCTACCATCCCCCCATGAACCAGAAGTGCCCTTATCGGCATTGGAGGTAGCTTATCAAGCTATCACTCAAGCCACTGTTGATCCCATTCCAGATCCTCTAACAGTCTCGGAAGATCTGGAAGAAGTCTATTTTCCTGCATGGGCAGAAAACTCTTCGCACTCTATCGATTGTTTAGATATGGTTTTACCTTCTGATGAAGCCATGAGTGGACGTGGTGAGATTTGTGAGGATCTTCATCATCGATCCTATTTTCTTCCAGAACTAAGCAGAATAGAAAATCAACAGTTTCATTTAAGACTGTCAGAAGATGTTGATATACCTATCAATCCCTTGCCTAGGGAAGGAATGTTTGCCGAGGGGAATATGGCAAATATTTCCGCCACTATACCTATTAACATCTCTGTAAACCCTGATGTCGTGGAAAACATATACATAGGTGCAAATTGCTCTTCTGAAGAGATTGCCATCTATACTGCTCTGTTTAAGGAATTCTGCGATGTCTTTGCCTGGTCATATGAGGAGATGCCAGGCATAGATCCATCGATTGTTGAACATGAAATCCGAACATATCCTGATGCCAGGTCGGTTCGACAAAAGTTAAGACCTGTTAACCCGCGCAAAGCGGCGGCTGTAAAGGCTGAAGTTGAAAAGCTGTTGAAGGCTGGTTTTATCTATCCCATCGCTTTGACAGAATGGGTATCCAACCATGTTCCTGTTGATAAGAAGCAAGGGACTATCTGTGTTTGTACGAACTTTAGAGATTTAAATAAAGCCTGTCCTAAGGACAACTATCCCACACCTTTTATAGACCAAATTATAGATGCTTGTCCAAGAAGTGAGGTGTTCTCGTTAATGGATGGTTTCTCCGGATACAATCAAATTCAAATAAAACCAAAAGACCAACATAAAACTGCTTTCATTTGTCCTTGGGGTACCTTCACGTACAAGAAAATGCCCTTTGGATTGAAAAATGTTGGGGCAACCTTTCAACGAGCTATGAACTTTGCCTTCCATGATATTAAAGCCATTGTCGAACCATACCTTGATGATTCGCCCGCACATTATCGTAAGAGGATCCAACATCCAGATCATTTACGGTTGATACTTGAGAGATGCAGATATTATAAAATCCGCTTGAATTCCCACAAGTGTGTATTCTGTGTCGAGTCAGGAAGATTACTCGGATTCATTGTCTCTAGAAGAGGCATCCAGGTGGATCCTTTGAAAGTTGAGGCCATTGTAAATCTACCTCCTCCTCGTTCTATCAGGCAACTTCAAAGCTTGCAAGGAAAGTCTAATTTTCTTCGATGTTTTATTGTAAACTATGCCAAGATCACTAAGGGTTACATGTGCCTGCTCAAACAGGACACCCCATTTGTATGGGATGAAACCGCACAACTTTCTTTCGAGGCATTAAAAAAAGCTTTGTTGTCGATACCCTTATTACGTCCACTAGATTATTCTAGGGATTTTATATTATATCTGGCCGCGTCAGAGTCAACCATTGGGGTAGTACTAGTCCAGGAGGACGATAAGCTTATAGAGCATGTCATTTATTATCTTAGTCTTGCTTTGGCCAGACCTGAACTTAGATACTCCCACGTTCAGAAATTAGCCTTAGCAGCCGTGTATGCTGTTCAGAGGTTACGTCACTACATTTTACTGAGGACCACCACAGTAGTGGCGGATGTGAATCCGTTTCAATATGTTTTATCCCAACGAATTGTTAGGGGAAAATTTAACAAATGGATAGTCATTCTCCAAGAGTTTGACTTGGATTTTGAGACCGCTAAGTCTAAGAAGTCCTTAGTTTTTGCTGAACTTATAGCAGAATTTCCTACTGAAGAAGATGTAGCTGTTGAAGATGACTCATTTCCAGATGAGCACATCTTGCTGATATCCACCTCTGATCCTTGGTATAGGGATATTCTTATATATCTACAAACTTTGAAGTATCATGTAGCTTCCTCAAGGGAGGAGCAACGTAAATTACGCTTTCATGCCAAGAACTACCTCATTATAGGAGATACATTATATCGACAAGGGGTAGATTCCATTTTGCGTCGTTGCCTTTCTCATGAGGAAGCAGAGATTGTCCTGAATGATTCCCATAGTGGCGCATGTGGGGGTCATTCATCTGGGTTAGCTATGGCTGAGAAGATACTACGTGCCGGTTATTTCTGGTCCACGATCTTCAAAGATTGTGTAGAAGCAGTGAAGCGTTGTCATCCGTGTCAGCTTTACACCAAGAAGATGCGGTCACATCTTGCTCCGTTATTTCCTGTTGTCTTGGTAGGCCCCTTCATGAAATGGGGGATTGATTATGTGACATGCAACCCAGCCTCGGCTGGGGGGCATAAATACATCATTGTCATTGTTGACTATTTTATGAAATGGGCAGAGGCAATGCCTACTTTTAAAGCCGACGAGGAAATAACAGCTTTCTTTGTATTCAATCAGATTATAGCACGATTTGGTATACCCAAAGTGATTGTCATTGACCATGGCAGTCATTTTCAAAATAACATGATGACGGAACTGACCACTATGCTCGAATTCAGATAAGAACATTCATCTTCGTACTATCCGCAAGCAAACGGTCAGGTTGAGGCTGTCAACAAAACTTTAAAAACTATCCTTAAACGTACAATTGATGCAGCCCGCTCTAACTGGCACATCATGCTATATCCTACTCTTTGGGGCTACCGAACTAACGTAAACACTGCTACGGGTTGCTGCCCTTTCCAACTCGTTCATGCAGTGGAAGCAGTTATTCCGATTGAGTGTGAAATCCCGTCTCTAAAGATAGCCATTCATGTGTTACCTGATACGACTAAGCTTGAGGAACGTCTGGTACATTTAGAACACCTTGATGAACAACGTAGAGATGCGCTGATTGCTAATCAAGCTCATAAAAATAGGGTCAAAACTCAATATGATAAATTGGTCAAACCTAGGGTTTTATTTGAGGGGGAACTTGTCTTGCTTTGGGACCAAGACAAAGAACCCCTGGGGGCAGGAAAATTCAAGGCCATGTGGTTAGGACCTTATTGATGTGTCAAAAGTATTGAGTAAGGGTGCATATGAGTTGGTTGATTTTGATGGGAACAAGCTGCCTGAGCCTAGAAATGGGCTCTACCTAAAAAAGTACTATGCTTAGGCCTAGCACTTTTTCTTGTATTTTTATTGTATGTATTTTTATGTACATTAGGTTGTCGGTTTTGTTTTTTATACTATCTGCTGGTTGTTGCAGATGCCTTATGTGTAGAAATAATAGATCAATGCTATGAGCAATGATGCTAAGAATAAGCACAGGAAATAGATCTTGCTACTAAGAATTCTCACAAGCATACACAGGAAAAATAGAGAGAAGAAAAGAGACTGAATCACATGAATGAAGAGATGAATATTGGTGTGTATCCTTCCATTGAATAATTATGAATAATAGTGTACATAAATAGTACATCCCTCATAGGAAAGTCGAATTGTATGGAAACAACTCATAAAGCTCAAAAAGGATGACTTACCAAAATATAGCAAACCCCCATAGGTGGATAAAGCACTTACTAAATCTATCAAGGACCTCACGAGTTGGAAAAAGCATCAGTGAGTTGTCAAGGAGATGGAAATAACATGCTAATCCTATAAAATGGAGAAAAACTAATGGAGGATGGGTTGGAAACAAAAGCTCCCAGTTTCCTAGTTGACTAGCTTTTATCTTATCCATAGAAAAGCAGGAAAAGCAGAAAAAGCAGAATAAAGCAAAATTTGTTGTAAAGTCCTGTATACTAATTCTGGATGGTCAAAAGGTGGTCAAGATCAACCCAGAATTGGAAATAAATCATTCCTAGGATATAGATGGCATGTATTGACTTTAAGGTGCAAGTGGATGCCAACTAATTAAGCTAGTGGGTGAATAATTAATCAAATAATGATTAATTATTTTATCCTAAGTTGTGAGTGGGTTTAATATATTCCAACATTCTGTAAGGTATATAGGGTTCGCTGATGGCACCAGCCGTCACACTTGTAACCTATCTTCGGCAGCATGGGTTATCTATTCTCCCTCAAGACAACTTGTTGCCGTGGGAGGCGCTTGTTTAGGTCCTGCTTCTAATAATGTTGCTGAGTATAGGCTGTAATTGAGCTCCTATGGGATGCTTTGTCATGTGGTATCACCCAGCTTGAGGTCAGTCTGGACTCTCAGTTGGTGGTTTCCCAGCTCAATCGAGCTTATCAGGTACGAAATCCTATTTTATTACGTCAGTTCATGCAAATTCGTTTATTGGAAAGAAATTTTGAAGTTATTACATTCAATCATCTTCCACAAAATCAGAATTCATTGACTGATGCATATGCTAATTACATTTTAGATTGGCATCTCACACACATTTTATAAAGATATACAGCAAACATATGAAAAACATTTGTAAATCAACCGACAAACAACAATATATATATATATATATATATATATATATATATATGTAAAGTATATGTTGATAGATAGGTCAAGTCTGATCCTCTGATCCCATCATAATGGTATAATATACAAAATATATAAAAATGTGGATCATTGTCCATCAAAATGTTCTAGATCTAAGCAGGACCGCCCTGGTTACTAGGACCACCTTGGTCCCCATGGTCCCTCTGCATTCTGGCTTCCTCATCCTCTTCGGCTTCGACAGCCTCCATAGCCTCTATATATACAAGTACCACTCTAACCACTCACCTGAATAGACGTAGCCAGACCGGTGGAACTCCAACAACGAACTCCTGCATGGCAGTCGGGATATGCTCTATCCGCAAGGTAGGTACTCTTTGGGTCATCCTGACCAGCTTCCCCTCTAGAACCCTGATCAGTCCCAGGTCTTGGCCTATGATAGGATGAACAAACATGCGTGGGTGCCCTTTAGGGCCGACCGGTCCAATATCTGCATTTTGACACATTTATAGGATTAAGACTTGTACATGTATATATCTATCATTTTAAAATTCATAAAAATTTGAAAATGATAAAAATTAAAAATTATTTACCTAGCTCTCCCCATGCTCCTCCTAGAGGGAGGACAAGGTCTGGGTCACCTCGAAAGTCCATACCGGCATATGGAAACTGCTCCAGTGCTGGTAGCTGTCGTTCCCACCAGGTATAGAAATCATCATCATATACACTATGTATTGTGTCTCCTCCTCCTTAACGGAGGAAGATGTCTCCCCACCTGCTCAGTCTCGGCTGACGTGGAGATCTGATCGGTAGAGGTATGGCAGGGCTCAATGCTGGTACTCTCGAAGAAGAAGAAGGCAACTAATATGCTCGCATAACCAAAGTTATTTCGCCTTCCTCTCTTGCAATCGAACAGTTGTCTTTTCATGATAGGGACAACTCCTAAACACCAATCATAGAGAGCACCACGAAAACAGTCCACTGCCAGCCTCATTTGGTTTCGTGTAGCCAAATGTAAAGAAGAGGATCTTGAAATCCTCACGATGGTGCTCGCAAGTACCTGTAGAGTAAAGTCACTGATATGTACAATAGGGACATAGCTCCCTCTCTTTTGAATAGCGGGTGTGCAAAACACATCTATGTAGTTCTGAACACTTAAAGGGTCACCGCCCCTGTCGGTGCCCTCTAAGTTGACCAGTGCTCCTCGTCGTGACAGATCGGTAATGAAATACATGTCCTTAGTAGTAATCTCCAAGGTTTCACCCTGTAGGTTGAACATCCCCAAATCGCGATCCCAATAATTTATCATGAACTCAAGTAGGCGGACATTGGCCCACATGGGTGATGTGCAACAGAACTTTAATAGCCCACTTGTTCACAATGCATGTATAGTGGGTGCACTTTGGAGTGCTTCTTGGTCCATTGTTTCATGCTCCCGTTCCCTCCATTCCAAAACCATCTTTATACCTAGCAAAACAAGTAATTTGATTCAGTAATTCCATATAAAAATTCAATTTTTTTTTACTATCTTTAGCCTTTTATCCTTCACGCGACTGTCTAGTTAGACATGTTGCATACTGTACGCGACTGTCTATATAGGCAACTCGTGTACAGAACGTGTGTACGCGAGTCTTCACACCGTCAACCCGCGTACGCGCCGTGCCATGTTTAGGATGCTTTTAATAATGGAATTAAGACTCAAAATTAATAATTGCTTGGATCAAAATGAAGAGCTCAGGGTGCAGGCTTACCTGCAACTTGTGGAATTAGATTTCATCGATTCAAATGTCCACAATGATCGAACAAAGGTAGAAGGAAAAACTTGCTTTTTATGGCTCAAAATTTCAAATGGTGAGTTTTGTTTTGATTTTTCAACTATTTATAGAAATTATATTTCTTTAAGTGGGTCTTTTTCTATAGTTTGAAAATTCATTCAACTAATACCATATTTCTTTATGCTTTGGAACAGGTTTTTCACTATTACAAAGTGTTGTTGCTCCAATAGGGTGGTTTTGTCATTTCCAATACATTTTTGGCATCTTCATTCAATCCACATTAACCTTAGCAATCAACCTTTTGCCACAGACTATGGTATCATAAACCATTAATTCCTTGTTTTTACCATTGTTCTTCCGTGGATAGGACCCTTTTTTCATGAGTATCTTCTTTTCAAGCCTATATTGTTTTTTGGTACTCATGCTGCAACTGTTTCAGGTATAGGGGTATCCTCTTAGCTATTTTTCACGCCAAATAGAGTTTCTTTTGAATCTCTTTTTACCAGCTATCCCTTTATAGGACTCCCTACCCTTATGGAGTTTCTTTAGGCCTAGGTTTGACTCCTTCAAAACAGACTTGACTGCCGAGTCAACTCGTCTGTTCAAGCTCGTTAAGAATATGTGAACAGGCATCTACATTGGTGGTAGGTTATCTCTTTCTCAGACCATGCGGAATAATACGAGAAAGGATCGCTCTCTTTTCCTTTTGAATTGAGAAGAGTATTCTCAAGTATAGGTTTATCCCTTTTTCGGACCTGAGGAACTAAATTTACGGAAAAGGAACGCCCGGTTTGAGCTTAGTTTTCTCTTTTTCTTGCTCTGGACGTAAACATGAAAAAGATTATGAGTGTACTTTGTGTCTTTGTCATGCTCGTTAAACACTTAAGAACAAAGCAACGAGTTTATTGTTGTAAGCCCCATTTCTCGTAACCAAATGGATCTTTCCGAGTGATCTTGCTTTCCTTCACACTCGTAAAACTCAAGATATTTTATGATTTTTTGGAAGGAGCGTTGGGTAGGTGGTAATTTAACCTTTTTCGGACCTCCCTGACTAAGTATGAAAAAGGTTCACCTTTTCTTCTCCAGAAGTTAAGAGAGTTCTTTTGTAGTATGCTTTATACTTTTTCGGCCTCAAGAGACTAAATTGGACAAAAAAGGACCCCCCTAGAGTCTTCTTTGGAGTTTTCGGACTCTTTAAATGTGAAAACACCTACTGAGCATGTACTAGTTTGGGCTCATTAAATCCACGAATCAGTGACACTATCAAGCATTATTTTCTCTTCTCTTCAAGCTTGTTAAAAAATGAAGAAGGATCCGAGTTAACTTTCCTAGACTCGTTAAAATTTAACAGGGAAGGTAAGGAAGAAGTTTCTCTTGTTTTCAGTAGTGGCAGCATGTCCTCCTTGAACATAGCACTCTTTGTTTTTTCCGATACCCATGTTTCAGTGTTCACTTTTTGTTCAGCTATTACTTTGAGTTTCCTACTCCTCCTCTTGTTCGTTATACCTAGGGAATATGATCATGTCTCCTACATGACAGATACGTCTAGTTGTTATATCTATAAGTTATATGCTGCCTTGGGTTATCTCTATGTTGTGCTCATTGTTCAAGGACTTCACCCAATGTTTGATCTCTATCCCGATCCCATCATTGTTATATCTGTTATCTATTGTGTCTCCCTTCTTTTGACCAGTTCCTAGTCACTCTTGTGATCCATTGGAGGATCTATTACCCTCCTTATCATAGCATGGTTCCATTTCAGTACTTCCTGATGACAAAGACCTAGAGTTTTGACGATAGTACCTCAGGATTCACTTTCATTATTGGTGAATTCCTTTGCTTCAATGGTCGATTATCACCTATTGATTGACAAACTGTTGAATCCTTTCCATGTTCGACTTCAGCTTACCCTTATTCACATGGCTTGGATTGTACTGGTTCTTTGGGATCATTTATGAAGACCTTAGTTCCTCACCTATGGACTAAGTTGCGCAGAATTATGTTCTATTCATGTACATTGCTTCCAGATCTTTGAAGACTCATCATGATTGTATATTGTGGCTTCGATCCCCCTTTTTAATATACGTGGTTTCATACCCGTATCATATGATGTACTCAAATATTGTAAAGGAGCTAGTGTTCCAGTAAATTGAACATAGCATCCTCAGATGTAACTTTGTATATGACATTACTATGTATTTGTTTCAGGTACTCTCTCTGCTCCATTGGATTTCTGAGTTCTCCAAAGATAAAGATTATAATGTATTTCGGCCATCGCTTCCCTCTGACCTCACACATTAGGGGGCATCTATTATCCACCTAAATGGCACTTCTCCGTCCGAGTGCCGACATCCCTCATGTTAGTACACAAAAGGACATTTATGGATTGAATTTTGCCTAAAACATTATAGATGGGCATATTATGAACTACATTTATCATCCATCTAGTTGGTTATTTTTACCTTTAGATATGCAAGTCCTGTACGCGATTCTTTATATATGCAACTCGCGTGTTGTACGTGAGTATCGGTTATTGCATCTTGCGTACAGATTTGTACGCGGGTTACCCTTAGAGCAACTCGCGTTTCATACGCGAGTTGCCAGTATTAATACCCGCATACACCTTCCTTTGACATTAAAAATAAAAACTCGTGATTACTTGAGATTTGTTAAGCCCTTAACCTTAATCACCTTAACTGTCTCAACCTCCTCAACCTTCGAAACTACCTTATTTCACCAAGTATAAATATAGGCCTTGGGGAGGGTGTTAATCACATACACTTGGAGAGCAAAGTTATGCTGGTGGAGTCCATTCAGAAGTCTTTGGAGTAGTGGAACTCAGAATCCTTTGGTTGCAGAGGAGTCCTTGTCTCAGGCATTGGGTTGTAATATGAACTCTTTCATTATTGTTAATAAAGAGAATCCTTCTTCCATATGTGTCTTGAATGTCTCTCATATATTGTGGTTTGATAAATACTTATGATTGAGCACTCTGTATATGATTTATCTAACCTATTTAAATACATGTATCATCTTGCATTTGTAGGATTTGCTCTTGACAAGTGAAGGAGAAGCATCCCTGAAGGCTTTGGAGGAGAAGCAGAGCGGAAGAGGACAAGCTAGGATCAACCATTGTGTATCGCGTGAGTCTTTCCTATCCTCCTATTTCCTTTACTGCACTCTAGGGTCGATTGCCTGCAAGTTTCATGAGTATGTTGGTAACCCCAGACCTTCGGTTATAAGGTGTTTATCCCTGTACAACATACCCTTTAAGATGTCAGGATAAACAAAGAATGGTGTCTCTTATTTGTCTAATAACTATCTCAGAATCACTAAAAACTTTCAAATTTCTTACATTTAATTCAATGGCTTTTTTCAAACCTTGGACTAGAGCTTCCTATTCTGCAGTGTTATTTGTATATTCAAACTCTATCCTACAAGAGAGAAAATGTTTATTTCTTTATGGATCAATAAGGACACAACCTACTCCCGATCCCTCTTGTGTTTTAAATAATCAAAATACAAAATCCAAAATCTATCTTCTAAATCTATTTGGTTAGTAGCATCTCCTGCATTAGTAACTAAGTTTACTATGTTACAGTCAATGTCATCAACCCGTGAAAATTGAAGGAGATCGACATGTGTATTTGATTCATAACTGACTTCCTCAGCTTGATAGTTCCCTGGTTCAAGTTCTAGAAAATAATTTCCCAAAATCGAAGATGAGAAATTGACCGGCTCATTCTTCTCTTCCAACTGAGTTACATTCTGCTTCATATGGGGTTCCCTCAATATCTTAATTTGGTTATGACTGTTCTGGTAAGGCAGCCATAAGTGAGACCAATTAGTCACAAAATAACCATTAAGTTTCGTAGACCAGTCCCTGCTCAATTCAATCCATACACCTCAGGTATATCCACCACCATGATATCTATGAATTGACACACTCTTGGATCTACAGACAATCTAATAAGCACATCTTTCATTTTTCCTATAACCTTGACATCAGACCTATCTAGTTGAATGATTTGTGAAGGGGATGGTATCGGTTGACCATTGATCTTCTTGCAAATGGATAGTAGCATAACATTAGATGAGGCTCCAGAATCCACCAAACAATTATGCACATTGTGATTGAAAACTTCAAAAGTAAACAGGAAAGGCAGAGTCTAGGATTTTGATTTACAACCAATACTTGCTTCGTTTATCTCAGTATCTGATTCGACGGCCTTTGCAGCACTACTTGGTTATGGATCAAATGCTTCCAATAATTTCTTTCTCTGTCGAGGAAGATTACATAATTCGAACAAAGAAATATTTGCTTTGGTTTTATTAATAACTTCCACAATATCATATCCCATGTTATATTATTTTGTGGCTCTCTTATTACTTTTTAGTTTGTTTTCCATGGTCTTCACATGTTTATTAATCACTGGGCTAGTTTCTTTTATGTTTTTTGGATTCATCTTATGTTGTGTTTGAGTGGTGCCGATAATTTTTCGTCATGGTTTCCTTTATTATCTTTTCTTTAGGCAACACTAAAATTTGATCCACTGCCGGTCCTTTACTCCTCGTTGTAATTTTTACTGATGATACTTAGATTTCCTTAGTTTGCTCTTCCTCATTCAATCCTAATGTGGGTGTCCAATCCCATAAAACCATTGTGGTTTCTTCATTTGTTTCTTCCTGCTCATTTGTTTGGTCTTCTTTTTCTTTTGGATCTGTTAGTTGGGCGTCTAATAATTGATTCATTACCAAAGTCATTGAATTTATCCATTGTGGGCAGATTTTTTCAGAGTGGTGTTCTTGATGAAATGTACAGAAATTATCCATGCCAACTTCATTAAAATTCATAACAACAAAATTAAGTAGAGGTGGTTGGGGTTGTCCACTTTCTTCCCTTTTCTTGTAGTAGGGATTGAATGGCTTTCTTAATGAACTAGCTCCCTTCTCTTTCTCCAAGTCTACTATTTTGTTTGATAATTTTTGCACCATTTTGACCACATTTTGTAATTCATTTGAATGTTCTTCTTTAGGATTAGTCAACAACAAAGGCTTCTTACTAGCCGTTGGTTTCACTTCCAGTTCTAAAGTATGTCTTGCGATATTATCTAGGTTAGCCTCTACCTTCTTAACTTCTTCATAATTCTCTATTAATGTAACCTTGACTTCCCTTTTTACAAACATTGCTATGGGTGGATATAATGTTGTAGAGTAATATTCTACTAAGGACTCCTCGGCCAGTTTTGTCACAGCAATAAAACTATTGAATACAGTAGTGAATCTTTGATTTAATTTTTGAACATTTTCTTTCTTTTCCATCCTCATAAAAAGTAATCCTTTCATAAACATTGCTATAGTTTTCTGGTTGCCAAATTTACTTGTAAACACCCTTTCAAAACCATTGCAGTTCGCTATTGAGTTAGCCTGTAGACTAAAATACCATGAAGACGCTATGGGATCAAAGATATAAGGGAACAATATGCAGACAACAACTTCGTGCTCAATGTTTAGAAATTTTAGTGGGAGATAAAAACCTTTTAGATGATCTTCAACAAAAACACCCTTTCCATGATCAAATTTTGGTAGCACTCTTTCCGGGCGCTTAGGTAAATTGTGTAAAGACGTAGTTAGGTTGAGTGGCATTCTGGCTCTCTATGTGGGTTGATTAACAGCTTCTACCATAACTCGAGGTGGAGATTGCGGTGTAGAATGCGGAAAGACTTGAGTTGTAGGGGATTCAGGTCCTAACTAATCAAGAGGTTGGGTGATTTCTTGGAGAGAGAAATCTAACAATTCTTCCAAATTTTCCACAAGCACCAAATTTTGAGTGTATGAAATCACCTTCTTGGGAGCTCGCCTCCTAGGTAACGTAAAAATTACTTTCAAACCTCTAAGTTTTCTAATGTAAGATATTGCATGCCTTTGAAAATGATCAATTTATTCAAATGGGACAACATATAAAGGTTCTAAATCTTCTTCAGAACTTACCCTTTCTTATTCTTCAGATTCAAGAACGAAATCCTCTAGGAAAGTATTTCAGATGTAGTTCCAGTGGAATATTTTTTCACAAATGGATTTCCTCTGTCAGCAATGAACTAGCTGCTCTCCTTATAGTGCCAATTCTGTTGATGCTAGGAAATTCCCAAGCACCGACAACAGGGATTCTCCCCGATAATCGATCCTAATTAGATCGTCCATCGTTTGGTGTGGGGAATCCGTCCGGTTAACTGTCCGACTACCGTAGATTAATTTGTTTAAAAATGTTTATCAGTTACGGCCTGATTCACCATTTATGTTGTTTTCTTTAATTAAAAGATGAAATACAAGTGCCTAATCTAAATGCATATAATCGATAAACAAAACCTCACTAGTGATGCGCAGGTTCTTACCTCTCGTCTTACCGTTTCTGCCTTATCAATTATCTTTTAAATCTAATACTAAGCTAACTATCCTATTCCAGTTTACTCTATCCCTATAGGGAGTAGATTTAAAATTAGAGTAATGTATTGTAACATGTTCATACCAATTTCACAGATAGTTGTTTCAACATAATATGCACATTCACAGTAGAAATAATACCAAAGAAAGCTCTGATTTAATAAACCATTCATTACTCATTTCATACACATATGTTTTATGTAGAAAGAAAAATCCTTCATAACCAAATAATTAATTCAAATAAGTTAGAACGATCTCACAACATATTGTACGGAAGCAAGAAGAAATAATTCCACATTGTAAATTCCATACATTCCAAGAAAATTTCTGTGTAGGCCTTTCCCAGCAAATAGGTATTTCTTATTAGTAGAAAAATCAGTTCTCATACAAAAATAGTGCAACCCTTCTTTACGCTTGCAAAGTCCTCCTATTCTACTTTCTATTTCTATTTATATTACAATCAGGATTCATCATCTAGTGACCTTTCATTTACCCTAACCCTAGGGATTCCAAAATTTGACTTTTAGTGCTTTACATGGGAAAATGAAAAAGATTCTATAAGAGACAAAAATTTATGTGGGCCTTGCCATGCTGGAGACATATGATGCCCATGCATTAGCCTCCTCTGCAATGGTTTTGTACTTTATCAGCTCCAACACTTGCAAGGTCACTTCATGTATTGACAACTGTGTCTCTATACGTGCAACTTCTTCTGCTATGGCCTTACACATGTCTTCTAAGAGGTAGGCATTGACAGAAGCTTGCTCGACAAATTGTTGAATATATTCTTTAGTGAAAGTGTCCACTTTTCTGATGTATTCTATGTCTTCTTGCAACTTGTTCTGCAACTGTGCCATACGTTCATCTTTGCTTGGAAGGTCGGTGATCTTAGGAACCAAAGGAATCTGGCATCTTTCATGGACTTGATGTATCTTCTTATAAAAAGTCCTCGCATTTTTCCGTAGTTTTGGAAATCTTGTTGCTTAACCTCTGGGAAGCTTTCCTACAAAACTCTAGAAGTGCCATTTCTGATTTTATGCCCTCTATTGTCTTTTAGGGCAGATGTTCAAAAAACTTTGAATTAGTTTCCATCCAGGTCAACTAGCTTTTGACCCTCTCCTAGACCTCTGACAATCCTTTTCTAAAATTCAAGGATTTTGCTACGATGACCCTTAGTATTGTCATTATCAACCTCACTTTGTAGATTTCACCTGTGAGGTTCACCTGAGCATGATGCATCTGCTCTTGGATTTTTTAGGCTAGATCACAGAAAGGAGTGATGTCTTGCCTTTTTTGGTCAGCTAGCTCCAGTTGTTTCTTCAAATATTCCTTTTGCTTAACCAACTCTTCCACTTGAGTTTTCATCTCTTCGATTTGTTGGTTCGCAGCTGTCTCTCTAGCTTCCAGTTGAGAGATTCAGGCTTCAAAGTCATTTCTCTCACCTTCCATTATTACTAATTATACATCCATCGCCTCCTTCTCTGTCTCCATAATCTTGTATTCACTTAGTTGCCTCTCTTTTTTGGAGAGAATGGAATCATGCTTCCTCTTTAACTCAATGCCTTCTCCTCTTAATTTCACCAGATTATCCTTTATCTTAAGCATATTTTCTTTGTTATGCTCTACATCATCCATCAACCGATCAACATTGTCAGCGTTGGCCTGTGCAGCTGCTATGTTCACTGAGGCCATGAGTTTTGGGTCCTTATGGGTACCCTCTATTATAGTATTCTTAGTGACAGTGACTACGTCAGCTTGTCTTCAACCTTTTTTCTTACCTCCTCATGATGGTCTTCCTTTCCTTGTCAAAGATAATAGTATCTAAGCGAGCCACAATGTGCTGCTTCGATGGGGTAAATGGGGTGAGCCCGAGCTACCCAAAAGGAATGTGACCATAGGTCATTGTTTCACTTGATGAGCCAGGAGGGTCTTGGTCCATTGGGTCATTTTGGGCTGCCTCTTGGTCCAGAGTGTCCCTTATCCTGTCTTCTTCGTCCTTTCTTTTAAGTTCCTTCGTTGCCTCCTTGACTTCTTTTCATGCTCTATCTTCATTTTCTTTCCTTAATATTTCCTCTTCCTGTTGCCTTAGGGCTTCTTCTGCTTGCCTCTTCTTGACTTCTTCTTTTAGTCTTTTCTCAGTTTTTGCTTATTGCAACCTTAAGGCCTCTTCTTTCTATTTCTGCAGTTTCGTCTCCGTTATAGTGCCGCCATCTTTACTCTTGCTGGTACCACTTTTCCGAGTAAAATGCTTGTTTAACTCGGTCAAATTATTAGCTCTTCTGAATACTTCTTCGCCTTTGCTGAAGTAGTTTGCATATTCATAATGTATTTTCACTGCCGCGCAATGTTCAACGACCTTTCCTCTATTGTCATTCCTTTGAAAATTGTTTTCTCCGAAATGAAAAGTTTCCAGCTCCTTTACAAAGGTGTCGACTCCTTTTACCTTGGAGAAGTTATATCCTCCGATGCAGAAAGGAAATGGGGGAAAATTTTCTTTCTTCATGTCATGTAGGAAACTTCCAACCCCATTCAAGAAGACTTACATAACAACCTCTTTGTGGACTATAAAGTCCATGGGGTATCTTGGCAGAAGGGACGGAGCTCTGCAACCTCCATACATCCTAAGGTAGGTGCCCTCCTACGAAAAATCGTAATCTCCATACCCGCTTATGACTTCCATCGTGTTGTCAGATAAGCAGTTTGGTTCCATTAGGAAGATTATCTTGTAAAGAGGTATAATGAACTCTTCACATATAAGCTTGCAATAGCCTGCTTATTTATGGGCCCAGAGTAAGCCACGTAGACTGAAACCTCGGTCCCTTTCCAGATGCACCCTATCTTAGCAAAGGAGTGTCTACTCAAAATGTAGTCAATGAGGTAAGATGACATGTAGAACTCATCCCTCTTCTAGGTCAAACCTCCTTGTGCGACCGCTACACAGGATGACAGGCTATTTGATATGATATCCGCCCAATTAAAAATCGTGCCTTCAAAAGCTATATAGTAGATCAAAGGAATCCAATTTAGTTTGTAAATAGTTCCATTAGCTCGACCAAAAATCTTGTTCAACAGTAAGGCTGTGATTCTGAATGGGGTCCTTAGGCTCTGAGACTCGTACTCCCCGCTTGCCTTCTACCGCAATTGTTTCCCTGGTACCACCATCTTCTTTGCATACTCCAAGTGATCAATGTTTATCCCTTTGATCCAATCCTCGGTCATCATGACCTGTGTTGGAGGTAAGCTATAAGCCATTGTTATGTGGGCTAGATGAAATGAAGAAAAGGCCTCCCCTTTGACGTCAGAAATAATCCTCGAGGAGGAATCCGTTTGAGGTAGCAACCACCCAATAAATTTTGAACAAGGAAAAAGCTTCGGGCGTGTGGTAGCTTTGGTAATGCCTGACCTTCTTATGTTTTTATATAAGACCATCTCTTTGAGACCTGCGTCCGGTATGTCCTAGTCTCTGATCATCTGATAAAGTTCTCCCCATTTGAATTTGAGAGCAATCCCTGTGATTGCCTTTGTGTCTTCAAATCTAGTTTCTATCATGGTGCTAGAGATAATCTCTACATTTGAGTCTACTCCACTTGCCTTTGACCATTTCTTGATACCTTTCTTAGTCATTGTGGAAATTCTTTGTCTCGAAGTCTGTTGCACACTCTTCTCAATGAGCTAATCCAACTCGGCAAAATATAGAACTTGTGACACGTAAGCGTGATGAGAAGTGAATTGAACTAGCAGTAATCTTATTGAATAAGGATATCTGTGAAAGAATGCAAAAATGTAGATAAGTAAACAATCATAAATGTCATTGCAGTTTTGTCTAATGGGTTCTTCTAAATCTGACATACCATTCTTGCCTTTGACATAAGAATATTGAGAATGAATCCTCTATCAGTTTCTTCTCACTCACCCAAGTCCCAAGACAAATGGAAGTAGGAAATCCCTGTGGGGTGCAAACGATACATAACGACTCTTGAATTTGTTGGATCTGAAAAGGAAAAATAAATTGAGACCTGGTCTTTAGATGGAAGGAAAAACATGTTATCTCTTGAGTGGATTTGTTCTCAACTAGGGGATCCATAATCTGGTAGAAGGTGGCTTGAAGACGGGGGAAAAAAAATCTCTCTGCACATAGGTGACTTCCGGTCTGCAACTAACTCCCATAGAAAAACTTCTCCCTTCTCTTCACCATTGTTTTCTGCCCATACGTATTGACAAAGTTTTAGCGGTAAGCTACGAGATATCATTAAAACCAGAATTTTGACCAACCCTAGCGATAGCTCAAAAAGCGCAACTTCACATAATGGCAAAACGTGAATTTGGTAAAAACCGAAATAAGGAGCAAAAGATGAAAATTTACAAAACAAGGCTTTCTTATGGAAAGGGAAAAAGCAGTAATACTAAAAGGGTTCCCATCAATGCTATTTTCAGACTCACATCGATTGGGTCGGGTTAAAATAAAACGATCTCAGGCTTAACTTCCCACCTAAGAAACCTAAATGAATAATCAGTTTCCCGGTGAGTTGGTTTGACCACATGTCCTACAGAAGGAAGCAAAGTCATGAGGGGCACCTCAATGAAGGATGGACTGAAAAACAATATGGGGGCAATGTTCCTAAAAAACCATATGCCCTAAAGGTGTTTGTGCTCTATCGTTGCGGTGCGTAACCAACCGTGTAGTCAAGCACGACTAAATATATACCAAGGTGACTTTGGCCCATGAAAATCGAAAATAACCTAACTTATACCGAGGTAACGACATCACAGGCATACTTATACCAAATATAGAGGCTACATATAGATAGGGAAAGGTGTGAATAACCCTAATTGGATCTGAAAATAGCCATGGTACATCTACCACAATTACCACCACATAAAAAGTGTTAACTTTAAAAAGCCAAAGGAGTCCAAGAGGTACGGTGCCTACCTGTCAAACGTGCAGTGGCCGTGGAAGAAAGCTGAGCATCAAGGGTTGCAAATTCGTCCTTCGACGATTGGCTATCGATGTCAAACAACGTTTTGCGATAAACATTAAAAAAAACTTAGTCGTATTTATAGAAAAAAACGGAAGATTTAGTCATAAATGTGGTGGTTGGAATCATAAATGCAATGGTTGAGAGTTAAACACTATTTAGCATGAAAATGTTTTGGTCGCTGTGAATAAAGTAGCGATGCCGACCGTATCGGCGTCACTCTTTGAGTTCCTTCGATGGTGTCGGCGTCACTATTGTGTCTTTTCTTGCGACTGCTTCGGTGGAAGCTACCAGAATCCAATTATTTTTAATCCGCGAGTGTTTCAATGATTATTACTAAGTTATTCCGATCGTGTCGGCGACGACTTACCGGGTTCCGCCGATGGAATGTGCCAATGGTCGGCTTGTCCGCAAGTTCACCTCTTTTCCCGACTGTTTCGACGTATTTTGTCGAGTTGGTCCGAAAGCTTGGCGTTCGTCATTATCAGCATCACTTGCCAATCTCCTCCAATTGTTTTGATGATTAAACGTGAGTTTCTTTCGACAATGTCGACAACTTTCTTCGAGTTACGTCGACGTGATAAGAGAGAAAAACTTTCCTTTGATCTAGCCAACTATTTCGGAGAAACTAACCAAGTTCCTTCGACACATCGGAGCAACTGGCCAAGTTCCTCCGATACGTTGGAGGGAAAAGTAAGTTTTACTTAGCCAAAAAAGCTTTTTTTGCTCAAACCTTATAAAAACTAAGTGTTTCGGGAGGACTTCTTTGAGTTAGAAACTAGTATAAGCATGTTTATAAACAAAGTAGAAGGAGGGGCCCTAAAATATCAATTTTTTTGGGGAAGCAGTTGCAAGAACAACATGATGAAAATCACTTCCTCTCAGTGTTCCTTGCTTACACCCACATTAGATTTGAGTTTCATAATATTTGTTACAATACAAACCTTTATAACCTCCTAACCTACCAAAACTATAGTGAGCTTGAAAAGCTTTTTGAGCACAGAAACAATATTTTAAAGTAAACCAAGTATAAGATCCAATAGACCAAATTTAATCTAAGTAAACTTTAATCATCATCATCTTAATGTAAATTTTTTATATTACACTCTATCTATATATCTATGTATGCAAGTTTTTATATTACACTGTACCTATATATATATATGCAAAGTAAGTACATAAAACAATTTTTTTTTATACACCATGTCCATAGCTCTCTTTTTTATTTAACGAGTGGACTGTAGAAAAATTGGAGACGTTCATCTTCAAATTGAATAGACAAAAGATTGAATGGCAAAAAAACAACGTCTAAGTTTGTCTGTCCCATAGGCTATTCTTACCGTCGCGGAGAATAAAATATTTCAATTCCTTCTTTCCATACCACATAACCTTCTAAGGTAAGAGCGGAAGGGGAGCAAAAGGATGTACATCTAGCGAACCTTTTCATCACAAAAAATTTAATGCTAAACTTAAAAACGAAATTGTAACACAAAAATAGTTTACTGTGTTGGGTAAGACTCCATATCCCGGGTAAACGGTTTTCCTGCATCTGAGAAATATTTGGATTTGTGCACCCACAACGATATTGATGGAACCTTCAACTACACTGTAAACTTATAAATTATTCAATATTGTCAAAACCAGTGCTGAAGCGGCAGCAGTAGAATTTAGCAAACTCGCCATAATGGAGATTAGTTGTAGCTCCTATTTTCAATTTCTTCAGCAACCCAATTGTGTTAGAACAACCAACCATGATAAACAGGGCTTCAAACCTTCATTTTCCAACCTTTCACCACTTATCATTCGGCCCACTGTCTTGCCTTCGATGTCCACAGTTTCGTCCTCCCAAACTGCTTTTGGTGGCAGTCCCAAGACGAACAGTACTGCCAAGCTCATGGCTCTCTGTAAGGCTTCTGCTGAAGACTGGACTGCTGGTAAGTTTATACCCAAGCCCTTGAAATTGTAAACTACATTCTATTTCTTTTATTCTGCTTGGTAATAGCTATATATGAAACTGATAGAAAACAGAGAGTACTCGAATAGCTATATATGAAACAGACATAAAACAGATAGTACTCGGGAGAAGTAGGCTCGTTCTAGACAAGTTACAACTAACTTAGCTTGTGCTTGTATGGTATTTTCAAATTTCCGAGTTGTTGTGAAGGCATCCTCTCTCAGTCTAATACTAACATGGCCTGGCCAGTCGTATACAGGTGTCATGTCTTGTGGGCTGGATCACGTTTGATATGATAGTAGCTTCCCTCACTATAGCCCTTATACAGGTGTCATGCCTTGCAATAAATTTACTCTACTCAAAGAAGTAGTAGTCGAGTCCGCTGAAGCTGGAAAATGCCTTATTAATGTACTTTGAAGTTGGGAAATGCTTTAGTGGTTAAGAAATATGATTGATTGCATTCAATTATGTCTGAAACTTGCTTCAGTATTTTGGACATTAGTACTTTGGAATTGGGGAGTGTTTTAGTGGTTAAGAAATGTGACTGATTGCTTTCAATTATGGATGAAACTTGCTTCAGTATCTTTGGATATTGTGACAATCACCGTGTAATGGCCTTGGGCCAATTGTGTATTGATGCAAGTAGTTATTGAGGACCTGGGAAGGGTTTGTTAAATCACCCCTGGTTTGATCTTGTATGAATGCAAGTAATTATTGGGGACTTGAGAGGGGTTTGTTAAATTGCCCCTGAATTTATCTTGTGGTGGCTGCCTATGTTTAGCTGGTTTTCTATATGTATCTCTGTATTTTATTTATGTGTATGCTTTGTACTTATGGTTTCATTAATAGAAATATATAGAAATCATGTGGAAGCTCAGTTATGAGTATATATATGGGTGAAGTTGTCGAGTGATGACAGAAATGGTGCTGGATGAAGATGATAATTACGAGGACTCTGATGGGATAGAGGAACCAGCTGAACCTCAGGCAAGTTTGTCTGTCCTATTACTTTTCAGCACAGGGGGACATGGTCATGTGTGGAGTCATAATTTTCTGTTTTATGTATGGCAATAGCAATTTAGGATTTTGATAGAATTGGTCACCTGATGCTGCTATGTCATTCAGGTCGGGGACGGGGAAGAGGGTGGTGGAGTGTCTCTGGGTTCCACTTATTGGGGAAGCAAGGCTTTAACCGTTGCACAGGAGGTCATTCTCCCTTTTAAGGATGAGCTGGAAATTTTTGCCTTCAAAGCTACAAATAGTGGGCATATTTCTGTACGACTCGATAAGCTCTCAAACAAGTAATAATTTTCTTTCTTCCCAATTATGGCCGTTCTCATCCATACTTAACTGCATTTTAAAATACTTTTTCAAATTTTTTCCTAGTATAAAGCTTTAAGAAACAAAGAAAATTCGTATTATCCACACTTTATTAGCAAAGTAAATAATTTATATCGTCTTCCGCTCATGGAAATGAAGAAACCTAAATGACAACCATTCTTTTCATCACAGCATTTTGACAAGAAGTCTTTATGGGGCCAGAGACCAATTTAACTTTTAGCTTCAATAAGTGAAGCATTGCCCTTAACATTTTCCCATGGAAATGGTATTTGCTGCAGTGTACTGATCATGTGGTAGCTGTGTGACTGTCAAGGATCGTGCAATGATTTCTCCTTGTTATTTTCTTGGATTAGTAGAAGTTTAACCCTGCAAGAACATCATATGGGAATAGTAATTTCTAAAGCCTTCCAACGTTTAAGTGCATTTTCTCATCAACAGGCCTAAGCATGGCATCTTGCATCTTGAATGTCTTCGGTTTGGTAACTGGTTTTCTTGGATATTGCCTCCCTTGGAGGATGGGTTGCCTTGCTTTCCTATGATTGGATTATAGACATATCATTTAATACGTCTTCATATTTTCTTCTTTGTTTACTTCTGCATAGAGTCTGATTATTTTTGCAAAAGAATATTATTTTTGTAGATTGCAATTTGGGTGCATAACAGTAATAAAGCATTTGAGGTTCACTATTATGCTATCACAGGTTTATACATTTACAATCTTGAGAGTAAATACATTCGCTATTGCGAATCTTGTTCTGATTGAGTTAGATTTGCAAAACTGAGATTGAAGAAGAATCAAGTGTATTCCAACCAGAATTTGTTGGCTTGTTAAAGATTTATTATGATCATCATTTAGGTTGGCCTTCTTTGTTGTTGGTTGGTTCTGTAGACTGTAACTAAATACTCATCAAGCGGGCTTTTGTCTTCTGCCTCCTTGTTGGTTGGATGTCCTTTTCATCCAGTGGGTTTTCCTTCTTTCCTGTTCATGAGTTGGATCTCCGTGTTCCTATTTCTGGATTGATTTTTTGTCAGTTTCTATATCATATGGATTATTCTCATCTTCTATCTCTTGCTTTTTATTTACCTATGACATGATAGTTATCTTGTTATGCACCAAATAAGCATAAAAAAGACCTAATTCAGTAATGTTACATCTAAATCAAGTAAAATAGTGAAAGAATGAAAAGCATTTTTGAGGGGGCAACTTCCTATTACGAGATATCAATTGCATAAGATAAAATGATTATTCAAACGAGTCTTCTTGATGTATATATAGGAGACAAGAGGGCTAGAAGGCAATAATAAGCCAACATAACTATAATTAATGTAAAAATAATGAATGAGGGATATGTCTAGTGGCTTAACATGCCCCCCCTTTAAACAAACGTTGTCCTCAATGTTGATCAGCTATGGATGCTTCTGTACAAAGAACTCATCTTCCCAAGTCGCATCTTCTGTTGGTTGGTTCTTCCACTTGATGAGTTACTCAGTAATTGCTTAAGTCCTTAGTTGCTTGCTTTGTGTTGATTGTTTTAGGTTCTAGTATGATATTTCCCTCTTCATCAAGCTCTGGAAGAATAGTCTAAATCGGGATCTTGTGACTATGTACCTTCTTTATATTAGAAACATGGAAGATTAGATGTACATGTGAAGGAGGCAACTCCAATCTTTAAGCCATACTGCCAGTCGTTTGCAATACCTTATTGGGACCATAGTAATTATCTTTCTTTTGTTGCTTGAGAGATATTTGTTTATATTGATTGTAACCTCAAAAATCCCCAATACCCCACGTCAAAGTGCCTTTCATTGCAATGTTGATAGGCTTGTTGTTTCATCTTGTTTTGTGCTACAGCCAAGTTATCCTTCAATAGTTGGAGAACCTCTTGTTGGTTTTGGATGTGATCCTCCATTGCTTGAACCTTAGATTTCCCTCTCAAGATTGATGTGATGGATGGAGGATGATACTCATAGAGTGCTATAAATGGGGACATTTTGGATGAAGTATGGAAGGAAGTGTTGTACCACCATTCTGCCAAAGGTAACTGCTCTAGCTGTTGTGATTGTTTATTGGATGCAAAGCAGTGAATATAACCTTTAGGATGTTTATTCACAATCTCAATTCGCCCATCAGATTGGAATGGTAATAGGAGTTGTGAACTAGTTGAGTACCCAAGCAAGAAAACAATTTAGTCAAAAAATTGTCAGTGTTTTACTTGGTTGCTTGGTTTAGTATTCTCCTACAACTAGGTGCAACCAACATACACAACAAATATTTGATGGTGTAGTATTTTTGTCATAGGTGACCTTGGCTCATGTGCAAACAACATGATGCCACATCGGTCAAGGTAATGGAGCAATGCTGGAGTTATCTAGGATAGAGTGAGTGAGGGTGCATGCATGCCTCCACCATGCATGCGCCAACCTCTTTGAGTTCCAGTTTTAGATAGTAGTTCTACTTTAGTTAGCTTTCCTATTTTAGTGTTTATTTTTGCATGCACTTACTCTCATTAAAGTAGGGTGTACTAGTAGATCCCTAGGACAGCTAGGGCCTTTGCATGAGCAGTTGATGAGGGTGCAGATCCCAAGGAGGAGTGTGCATGTATGCATGCCATACTTATCCTCCAATTTGGGTGCACTATCCTTGGCACTTCTATCCATGTAGGAGGGCACACTAGTTAAGTGGATTAGGGTTAGGGTTTGACCGAGTCACTTAAGGCACTTCATGCATATGATGAGATACATTTTATTTTCCTCTTCTTCCTATTCTATAATTGAGATGCAAGGTGCATCATTGTGTTGGTTGGCGAGTTTTAGTCTTGAGCTTATGCATTGTATTTTTCTTCTTAAAAGTTTGAAATATAATATAGATATAGTTTTGAGTGGTTTTGCTTAGCATGTTTCCACTATTCATATTTCCAGCAGTATGTGTTTGTAGATTGACATAGCTGAGATTTGTTGTTTTTATTAAAGCTTTTGAGTTTTAAGCTACCTAGGTTTAGGGTAATTTTTTCTCATTGCAGAATCTGCTTACCATGGTTTGAAATCTAACATGGTATCAAAACACATTCATTGAAATCCTCCAAATCTATGCATGGAATGGGATGTTGCTTATGAGAGGGAGTTGTTGGAGGTTTTTTTGTTAATTTTCCAGACCTAGATTTGATTACCTGGAAAAATTTAACTTGGAAAAACTAGCAAACAATTTGATTTTATTAACTATAAAATCCTGGGCTACCATCCTAGTATAATGGCCCCTGAGGAAAATACAATGACAGAATGCCAGCCTTCAATCCTCAAGATCAGTCGTTTGATTTTGCTGGTTGCCAACTCTTGGCTGCTTCTTGCTCCGTTCCTCTGACCTCTACCCCTTGCACCTACACACTTGGCCGAAAGTCCATCTTCAACCAATCAGCAAGATCTCCCTCTCTTACTCTGTCTGACTTTTGTGTGTCTTCCTCTCACCTAGGCTGCCTTTTATAAGTTATAACATTACAATATGCAAATACCTTGGGTCAATACCATGGACTACCAAATACCACGGGCCCTCTACTTTACATAAAGTAATTACAAAAGTACTTTCACTTTAATAGTTCACTTTACTAAAGTGAATCTCCTATGTTTGAGAGTCAATAATGATGCCTTCCACTTGTTAGACATTGTCCATGTGGAAGTACCTGTCCGATGCTACAAAAATCAACATGCCCTCTTAGTGAGCAAGGTATTTCTCTGAGAGCCACTTGTAGTTGTTTCTCCCTCTGACCCTGCACACCGTAGCTCACATCATCCTGCACACTGACATTCTTCCAACCCTCCTAGTTAGTTGCTCCTTGTTTACTGGAAGACACAAAATCGACGATTCTATGTACATTGCACATTAGTGCCAAGAAGTTTGAAAATTTCGTCAAAGGTCTGCTCTCCTGCAATGTGCTCCTAGGAGCATCCTTCCCTTGAGCATCCTGCCCTTGAGCATCCGTTAATGTCATCTCGTACCAACTAGGTCTCTTGGAAAAACCAGAAGGGGCTAATTCCCTCTTCCCCTCTTAAACTGTTGGTGTGGCGATGGGTTCTCCTCTGTCACCCGTAGTGGCCAATATTTACATGGAACACTTTGAAAAGAATGCCATTGACTCCTTCCCCTTAAAACCAAGGAATTGGAGGAGATTCGTGGACGACACTAATGTCATCTGGTCGCATGGGAAGGAAAACTTGGATCATTTCTTAAACCACCTCAATAGCCAATCAGATCACATCAAATTCACAATGGAAACTCAAGAGAATAATTCACTTCCCTTTCTTGATGTCCTCATCACGAGAAAGAACGATGGTTCTCTTGCACACTAGGTATACCGGAAGAAGACACACACTGACAAATATCTTCATGCAAGTTCGCAACACGTACCTTCTCAAAAACTCGGTATCCTTAAAACCCTGGTCACTAGAGTGGTGCAAATTGCTGATAATGAACATCTGGATAAAGAATTGAATTATCTCCGCAAGGTTCTTCAAGATAATGGATACAACATTGGAGACATAAATCGAGCCTTCAAGAGAGCATCGGAAAAAAAGATTTAGAACCCAGTCAAGAAGGATGAAAGTAAAGGGGTGATATTCCTGCCATACATTCGAGGAACTACGGACAGGGTGTTCAGAGTACTGAGAAAAAACATATTAGAACGACCTTCTCTCCTCCGAATTCGTTGAAAAACTTACTTGATAAGACTAAAGACCTGGTGGATTCAAAGTTAAAAAAGGGGATCTACTCTATTCCCCGTTCTTGTGGAAGACTATACATTGGTGAGACCGGTCGTTCCATAAAGGTGAGATTGAAAGAGCATTGGTTGGACATAATGCATAACAGAACAAAAAGCTCTGTGGTGGCAGAACACTCCATCAAGAACAACCATTATATTTCCATTGAACAGGCCAAAGTCATAGCCACCGAAGATCATTACATTAAGAGACGCATTCGAGAGGCAGTATAAATTGAAAAGCACCCTAAAAATTTTAATAGAGATGATGGTTTGGTTATTAGTGATATTTGGAAACCTCTCGTCCGAAAATTAAGTGGTAATGAGATTAATGGATAGACTCTTGAACTCCCTGGTTAACTAACAATATGCCATTACTCTTTTATAGAAGATGTTGCCTTTGATCCTCTTACACTTCCTCCTGATGATGGACTCTGCTTAGTAGTTCGAAACGTACGTCGAGTACTGAAAAACTAACATAGGTTTCCATACCAAAACATTAAAGGTATTTTGCTGTTGTTCCAGTTTGGGTATTTTTGTCAGTGAGGGGGAATGATTTCATGTGTAGATGGAATGTTTCTGAGTATTCTTCTTAATAATAATTTTCTTCTTTCTAGGGTTTTCCTTGAAGTTGGGGTTTTGCCCGGTCTGTTGACCAAAACATCTGTGTTTTCATGTGTGAATGAATACTTCAGTATTGAGAAGATCTTGAATATGGTGGTTTTTATTTCAAGTTTAAGAGTAAATTTTTAATCATAAACCCTAAACATTCAAGTGTTTGACAGAATGTGTGAATGAAATATTCATGTTAATGTCATTTATTTTCTTCATGGTATCAGAGCTGAACTGAAGTAGGGTTCAAGGTTGTGATTCACAATTAGAAGTTGTGTTGTCTTTCAAGTTAAAAGATTTGTTGTGAGCAATTCCAAATGATGAGCATAAGATATGAAGATAGGTTGGATGGTGTATCCAATTATCTTCCTTGGAAAGTTTGAATAACTGTTGTGCTTAAAGAATGGAAAATATGGGGTTCTGCTAACACCAAGATGACCAAGCCTACAAACTAGGACGAACTAGATGAGTTTGAAGCCCTAGAAGCCAGAGCCCAAAGAGTGATCCTAGATGGAGTAAAGGATCATCTCATTCCACATTTGGCGGAGAAGAAGACTGCTAAAGACATGTGGGATACCCTAAACCAGTTATTCGAAGCCAAGAACGAGAACTGCAAGATGACACTAAAGGACAAGCTGCACAATGTCAAGATGAACAAAGACGAAGGTGTGGCCTCCTACTTAACTTGAGTGGCGCAAGTCAAAGATGAGTTAGCAATCGTAGGAGATATTATCCCAGATTCAGAATTGGTGAGAATAGCCCTGAAGGGTTTCACCAAGAAGTGGGAAGCATTTGTTAAGTGCATTGTAGGTAGGGAGAAGCTTCCTAATTGGTCTGGACTGTGGGATGATTTTACTCAAGAGGAGATTCGAGAAGGGTCTCTGGTTAGTTAGGCCAATGAATAGGTGGAGCATAACGTGGCACTTGCAACAAAAGTTAACAAGAAGAAGAAAGACATCAGTCAGGTCACATGTCACCAGTGTGGTCAGATGGGAAATTATGCCTCGAAATGTCCCGAGAAAAAGAATGTGAAAGAGAAAACTGAAAGAGATATGGCAGCGTCTACAACAGTAGAAGACTATGCAACAAAGTTTGAGCAAGAGTTTTCTCTTGCCTCAATTGATTTCAGTATAGGGAGCTCAATTTTTTAGAATGTCTGGGTTGTTGACAGTGGCGCAACCAGACACATAATTAGGATCTATGATATCTTTCAGATCATCATAGAGTTGGGGCCAGGACACTTTATTTAGATAGGTATTAATAGTCCTCAGATAGCGATACGAGGGGTTGGAATAGTTAGGTTCCAACTAGACCATAGTGAGATCCTGGAAATACACAGAGTGCTTTTTGTACCTGGGATGAGAGTCACCAAACTCTCAGTATCATCCTTTGAGGATGAAGGTTATGGGATGATGGTGAGGTCTAGCCGTGTTTTCTTGTATCGGAGAGATGAGCCAGTTGGTACCACTATTCTATTAGGAGATCGCAAGGACAGGCTCTATGTTTTGAGAGGGCACATTGTACGACCATGACTAGGAGGGTGGCTGTCAGAGTCAGAGGATGAGGCGACAGTTGCATCTAAAAGACATGGTTCTGATGAGGAGAGTGACTCTCTCCAGAGCACTGGTAGGAGACTCATCCAGTCCAGTGATGGTGTAGATGAGCAGGTGGATGAGGCTCAGGTCGAGTCTCAGGCTTTAGAGTTCCAGTATGGAGTTGAGCATATGTATCCGAGAGCGATTCCAGAGCAGGAGGGAGCTGCTTTAGGAGTTAGAGATGGAGATGGTGCTGTGAACCTTCCTCGTTAAGAGGGAGTGTTGGAAAGTTAACTTTGAAGGCCCTCTTTCATATTTTTGGTGTGGTGTGAGGAAGAGGATTTAGACTTTGTCCTTTGTATATTTATGTATAAAGTGAGTTATATATAAATAAAGTGATGTTTTGTACTTTATAGAATGGGTCTCACTTAAGTTATTATTTAATAATTAAAGTGAATTAATTATAAAATGTGGGTGCATTAAATGATGGCCCTTGATTTTGTAAATGTATCTCAACCATAGATTAGTTTGTTAGATAGTTGGTTACAAATTTTAAAGTATAAAACAAGAGAGAAAGGACAAATTGAGCACACCATCAGAGAAGGGAGAGAGAGAGGAATGCCCTCTAGGAGTGGCACAAATCTCAAGGAGAGGAGCAGCACATTTCCCAAGGCAACCAGAACTGTACAACAACCAGTCTGACAGTGGCTGTACAAATCACGTGTGGGCACATTTCCCAAGGTACAACCATATGACAGGCTGTATTGTTGCTGCATTTATTACCGTATGACAGGCCGTACTACTGCAATAAATTTTGGCACGTGTGGGCATTGTTTTCGAGGCAGACCGTACAACAAAAAGTATAGTTGTACAACACACGTGCGGAGTTCGTACAACCGTTAATGGGCACGAAAATAGAGGAATTTGCGTCTGTTCTAGTTTGGATATTTTTGTCAGTGAGGGTTGAAGGAATGATTTCATGTGTAGATGGAATGTTTCTGAGTATTCTTCTTAATAATAATTTTCTTCTTTCTATGGTTTTCCTTGGAGTTGGGGTTTTTCCCGGTCTGTTGACCAAAACATCTATGTTTTCATGTGTGAATGAATACTTTAGTATTGAGAAGATCTTGAATATGGTGGTTTTTATTTCAAGTTTAAGAGTAAATTTTTAATCATAAACCCTAGACATTCAAGTGTTTGATAGAATGTGTGAAGAAATATTCATGTTAATGTCATTTATTTTCTTCACTGCTGTCCCTATCCATGGCAGTCTGTGACTTGTTTGCGCCTGCTGGAGGAAGTTGTGACCTTGTTTGAGACTGTTTAAGTGGGCCGTGACCTCTGCTGTACTGTTTGAGGGTGCCGAGCTGTATTTGAGGTCTGAGGGAGACGTGGTCTCTGTGTGGGCTGCCACCTAAGCCATGGTCTTTGTGTGGGCTGCAATCTAAGTCTTGGTTTGCGTGTGGACTGTCACCATTACCTTGTACTTTTGTGGATTGTTGTTTATTGGTTTGCTACTATCTTACCAGGGTTTCCACACTTGTTGACTGGAATGTCTTGACTGCTACTGTACGTGTCTAATCCTACAACACTTTAGCGTACTCTCTCTCTTAGGTATGTCCATTGTTCCTTTAGTGACTTGTCTCCTAAGAGAGAAGGTATGATCTGAAAATATATCTAAGTATAAGGAAGGTCTCAACTCACCTAGTAAGTTATCAGATTTGTTCTCTTTGTATTTTGAGTTAGATTTACTACTACTATAATAATTTTGTTTTAATAATCTTACTACTACTGCTGCTCTACTGATTATTGTTCTTGTATGCTTCAACTTTAACACAGGGACCTTTGAGAGTGTTAAAGTTGAAAGTGATGAAAATTATGTTTTAAATTTATCTTGCCTTGTTATAGCTGTACTATTTTGTTTCTTGTACTGGTTTAGAAATTTATTTTCTTCATTAAAGTACAAATTGTTAATTTTCTGCTCCAAACCCTAACCTAACCCTAATTCTAACATGGAATCAGAGCTTAGGGTTTGTAGGTAACTCTGTTTTGTAGGCTAACAGAATCTACATAGATCCTAAGGTAAGGGTTTGTTCTTTAATCAACTTGATTGCAGGAGTTACTTAGCAAAACTCATCAAGTTGACAGTAAGGGTTTGAAGATGGCTTCTACTTCAGTTAAGTCAGAAGATAGGCTTGAAGGAGCCTCAAACTTTAATGCATGGAAGGCTAGGGTTTTGAATACCCTCGAAGAGAGTGATCTGGAAGATTTGGTTATTAGAGTTGTGGAAGATCCCACAACAACTCAAGGAAGAGCAGCATTTAAGAAGAAGCAAGCCAAGGCAAAGAGAGTAATCTTTGACTTAGTTAAAGACAATTTGATGCCTATGATAGCTCCTCTAAGGACAACAAAAGAATGCTTTGATGCATTAGCAAATATTTATGAGAAGAAGGCACCTACCCAGAAGAGGGTCTTGAAGAAGCAACTTTGTTCATTGAAAATGGAGGAGTCAGTTGCTTCTTTCTTCTCAAAGATCTCTCAGATAAGAGATTAGCTCATGGAAATAGGAGTTGAAGTAGATGATGATGACCTTGTGCAAACATCAGTCGATGGTCTTCTTACATCTTGGGAGATATTTCTGGCAGCAGTAAATGGAAGAGAGATTCAACCAAGCTTTAATAGATTATGGCATGATTTCTTAGAAGAAGAAGATAGGATCTAGAGTAGATGAGGGCCTCCAACTGAAAAAGGATCATGCCCTAGCTGCCAAGACAAAGAAGGGAAAAAGATTCCCTTAGCACAAGGACAAAGGTAAGGGACCTCAAGGTAAGGATTTTCATAAATCAAAAGTTAGGTGTTATAATTGTAGCCAGCTTGGTCATTATGCAAGAGACTGTAAGAAACCACCTAACAAGAAATGGCATAGAGGGAAGTATCTTGCCTCATCTGCTACAAAAGAAGAAGATCTTGAACAAAAGAAAATAGGGGCTGAGACCAAGGATCAAGATCAAAGAAGAGAATGCTACCTGGTCTCAACACTCTTAGGTTCCATCCCCAACTCAGTCGAGTCCTGGTGGATAGATAATGGAGCCACCAAGCATATGAATGGACTCAAGAAGGCTCTTGCAGATTACAAGGCCAAGAAGTTCAATGTGAAAGTGGAAATGGGAGATGGAAGTACCTATGCAATAAAAGGAGTTGGTTCAACTACCTTACAACTTGATTCAGGTACGTTGATTTATGTTGAGGAAATTTTATATGTCCCTCGTTTAAAGAAGAATATTCTTTCAATGACAGTTTTAGAAGACAAGGGGTTCTCTATAGCCTTCTCAGAAGGAAAGGCTCTGGTGTGGCCTAAGGGTGGAAATATGAGCTCAACAATTGTGATTGGAGTCAGTGAAGGTGACCTCTATAAGGTTTCAGGACATGTTATCAAAGCTCTAGTTCATAACCCCTGCCAGAATTTAGAGATCAGGAGGGAGCCAACTGTGCTCTTCAATCCCCAGCAGAATGGGATTGGAGAAAAGGAAAGTAGAGATATGATCTTCCATCACTCCAGGGAGTCTTTGAATGAATCAAATATGGAAGTTTGTGAGACATCTCGTTCAAAGAAGTAGAGGGACAAGGCCAAGAAGCCTTCAATTGATCTTGTTTAGAAGCCTATTGAGAGGCTTCAAGGGTGCTCCAGTGTGAGCCATGTCACTGATTCAGGTTCATCCATCGTATGTGGAGGTAGCCAAATATCAGGTTTGTAAAGGTGCTATCCAGTTGGTAACTGATAATGATGTGAGTAAAGTGATTCTCAGACAAGAAGGGAGGTCAATTATAACTTCCATGTGGATCTATAAGATCAAGTTCCTTGCTGACATTTAGAGTTGTTTGAAGCTCTCAGAAAATCTTGTTTTCTATGACAGGTCGAGACACATTAAGAGGAAGTGTCACCATGTCAAGGACATGGTATAGAGAGTTCGGTATGTTTTGTTAGCTAAACAGATTACTGATGTGTTGACTAAGCCTCTGTCCACGACGAAGTCTGAGTACTTTCGAGACAAGCTTAGTGTTGTTGAGAATTCCTCTCTTGCTGAGTGGTAGTGTTAAAGATAATGTAGCTGCGAGACCCATTCATAGGGAGGATGGAACCCTAGCCAGTTAACTAGGGTTCCTTGTCAGTTAACTAGGCAGAGTAAGTCCCTAGAAGGTACCCTAGCGCCCCCAGTAGTCTCCTAGGGTTCTTGGTTTGGGACCAAGCAGGTTGATGCCATGGCAAAGTCCCTAGCATGTGGCTAGGGCCCCTATCTATCTCTAGGGTATTTTGTTATGGGATGAGACAGTTTCTTGGTCACGAGGACCAAGCAGATCCTGTAGGTTGAGACAAAGACATCCTGGTCTGGGGCCAGGCAGATTATTGGTCTGGGACCAAGCAGTTCCTGCAGGTACATGCTTGGTCAGTTAACCGGGTGGATCTTGGTTAGTTAACCAAGATAATGATATATGATTCCCTCCTCTCCTAGATGAGCTAGGTTGTCTCTTCAAGGGACCAACCACCCCTTGATGATGTCACTAGCAATTTGGGAGCAGTCAGGAGGACCAGAGGATCACATCATCCAGTTTGGACCTTCCTTATATGGTGATGATAAATACTTCTAGTTATTGTATGGAACAATTATGGACCACATACCTTGAGAGAGAAAGATAAAAGTTTGGTTGTTTACCCACCTTAATGGTACACCTTGGTCTTGTGGGTAAAAGGGTTGCTCTCCCACCTTGTTGGTACACCTTGGTCCTGTGTGTAAAAGGGTTGTCCTCCCACTTTGTTGTGACACCTCTTGTTGACTTATGGTTTTGTGTTGACCCCTTGTTGGTCCTTGTGCTAGTGCCCCTTCTCTTAGTGTGGTACCTTAACCCTTTTGCTATGATGACTTAACCTTATTGTTTTATCTTGTATATATGATGTCTTGACCTTTCTACCCTATTCTAAGTCAACATAATATTATTTTATGTTTTATTTTTTGTAAGACTCCTAAAAGCCAGGTCGTCTTGAGTAACCCTAAAGTCTTAAGGTTGATCCTTCTAGAAGACATTTTGAAGCCTATAGATAAAGTGTTAGATCTCATTATGAAACAAGTAAGATAAAGTTTGAGATCTGCTCATCTACAGCTTATCTGGGGTTGCTGCTCTTTTGTCATTGACGTCTAAGGGTCTGTTGTTTCTCTTTCTCTCTCCCTCACTCGTGACCATTGTTGAACTTGTCTAGGGCTGCTATGAGCTTGCTAATGCTGGGTCGTGACCATTATTGAGCTGCTGTAGGCAGCCATGACCTGCTTCAATTTGCTAGGGGTGTTGTAAGGGCTGCTAGAGGTAGCTGTGACCTGTTTAAGCTTGTTAGTGGTGCCGTGAAGGCTTCTAGAGCCAAGCATGACCTGTTTAAGCCTGCTAGTGGTGCAGTGAGGGCTGCTAGAGGCAGCTGTGACTTGTTTAAGCTTGTTAGGGGAGCCGTGAGGGAAGCTAGAGGCAATCGTGACCTGCTTCAGCCTGCTAGGGGTACTGTGAGGGTTGTTGTTGGTAGATGTGACCTTGTTGAGGGCTGCTAGGGTGTGCCATAACCTTGTTGAACCTGTTTAAGTAGGTCGTGACCTCTGTTGACGGTATCCAAGGTTGTCGTGAACTCTGCTGACCCTATCCAAGGCTGCCGTGACCTCTGTTGACCTTATCCAGGGCAGGCCATGACTTGTTTGGGCTTGCTGAAGGAAGATGTGACCTCGTTTGAGCCTATTTAAGTGGGTTGTGACCTCCACTACACTGTTTGAGGGTGTCGAGTTGTATTTGAGGTCTAAGGGAGTTGTGGTCTCTGTGTGGGATGCCACCTGAGCCATGGGTTTTTTGTGGGATGCAATCTAAGTCTTGGTCTGTGTGTGGACTGTCACCATTACCTTATACTTTTGTGGACTGTTATTTATTGGTCTACTGCTATCTTACTAGGGTTTCCACACTTGTTGAATAGAATGTCTTGACTGCTACTGTACGTGTCTAATCCTACAACACTTTAACTTACTCTCTCTCTCACGTATGTCCATTGTTCCTTTAGTGACTTGTCTCCTAAGGGATAAGGTCTGATCTAAAAATATATCCGAGTATAAGGAAGGTCTCAACTCACCTAAGTTATTAGATTTGTTCTCTTTGCATTTTGAGTTAGATTTACTATTGTTGTAATAATTTTGTTTTAATAATATTACTGCTACTACTGCTCTACTGATTATTGTTCTTGTATGCTTCAACTTTAACATAGGGACCTTTGGGAGTGTTAAAGTTGAAAGAGATCAAAATTATGTTTTAAATTTATCTTTCCTTGTTATAGCTGTACTATTTTGTTTCTAGTACTGATTTATAAATTTATTTTCTGCATTAAAGTACAAATTGTTAACTTTCTGCTCCAAACCCCCTAACGTAACCCTAATTTTAACATGATGTTGTTGATGATTGATCATTTGATGACAATGTTATAAATTATAGCTCCTAAATGATTGATATTATATCTGTAATAATGGTTATATTTATGTTTTTATGCCTTCTATGGTTAATTTGGAATTCTACATGTTGTTTTAATAGATATGCATCAAAATATATTAAAGTATGTATTATATAAAAAACACTCTCAAAACACTCCCAAAATGGAAGTTTTGGAAAATTTCGTTTCCCACTCCCGTTCCTGCTCCCACTTCCCACTCCTACTCCTCGCTCCCAACAACATAGATCCACAATACCTGGTAGATATCAGAGTACATGCTTCGCTACATCTCAATGTACCCTCCTCGACTCCACCATAAATTGGCTTAGGGTATTCATAGCAAAGCATATATCTAGTCTAGTGTTGACCAAACACAACAAGGACCCAATCAACTTCCTATACAATGTAGGATCCACCAACTTTGATTCAGAAGCATCCAACTTCTTTAGATTGGTGATGATAGGTGTAGACATAGGCTTGTAATCCACCATCCCGAATTTCTTTAGAATATCAACTGCATATTTTCCTTGTCCTAGGAAAATGTCACCTATTTGCTGCCACAACTCCAATCCCCAAAAATAGTGCATGATGACGATGTCCTTCATCTCAAACACTGAAGCTAGATCATGCTTGCACATCTCAATGAGCTTCTTTGACTTGGTAAGGAACAAGTCATCTACAAAAAGTACCAAGATGAGTGGTTCATCGCCAACAAGTGTAAAATACAATTTGGGATCCGCCTCACTCTTGCCGAAGCCCATAGTTAATAGATACCCACCAATCCTTGAGTACCATGCCATGTGTGCTTGTTGAGTTTGTATAATGCCTTCTTTAACCTGTACACATGATAGTCTCTCCCATGCACCTCAAATCCCCGAGGTTTCTCAATGTATGTCTCTTCCTCAATCACTCCATTGAGAAAGGATGTCACACATCCATCTGATGTATCCTCCACCCCATCTTTGAAGCAATAGATATAACAACCCTAATAGAAGTATACTTGCTACTAGAGCGAATGTCTCATAGTCTACTCCCTCCTTTTGGGAGAAGCCTTTGGCCACGAACTTCTCAACACTAACATCTGCAACATGCTCGATCTTATAGATATGGCTCAAACTCACTACTGAATTCCCTTTTGGCCTCGACACAATGTCCCATACATCATTCTTCATGATGAACACATACTCCATCCTGGCATCCCTCCACACATGGTGGCTTGCTGCCTCCTCATGACTGGTAGGCTTATAATCAATGATGTCACTCATGAGTGCCATATAACTAGGAAACGGTCTCAATGGTTTGCTCTCCCTGGAAGTTCTCCTAGGAGCCTCCACTTGCTCCTGAGCATCTCTTAGTGTCTGCTCTAGCCATCTCCTCCTGACAGAAGTAGAAGGAGTATCCAAATCCTGATTTGAAGATCGAGTCCCTGTAGCTCCTAGTGTTGGTCTCTCAATCTCCAGAGCCTCTTGCTCCTCATCCTTTATCATTACTGAAAGAGGTTCTTGTGACTTCCTAAAGGCTCGACTGTCATCAAACCGAACATCTCTCCTCACCATTGTTCTCCCTAGTGATGGAATGTATACCCTGTATGCCTTTGAAGTCTCACTATACCCCACAAAAATACCATTCTTTGTTGAAGGTCCCAACTCCGTCCTCTTCTTTGATGGTACATGCACATACATTGGACATCCGAATATACAAAAGTGACCAATCTTTGTTCTCACTCCCGTAAATGCTTCCTTAGGAGTCTTGTCCTCCAAGACCTTATGAGGACTCATGTTTTGAATATATACTGCCTTGTTGCAAGCTTCTGACCAAAGAAACTTGGAAAGGTCTTGATCATGTATCATTGCCTTGGAAACTCCAATAATGGCCTTGTTCTTCCTCTCTCCAACCCCATTTTGTTGCGGGTTGTAAGGTACTGTCAGCTCCTTCGTAGTCCATGCCTCCTTGCATAAATCCTTGAACTTATTGCTGGTATACTCACCCTTGTTAGTTGTCCCCATAACTTTGATCTTCTCTGTTTGGTTCTCCATGAGAGTGTTAAACTCTCGAAACTGACCGAAAACCTCATCCTTGGTCTTCATGAAGTAGATCCACATCCTCTTGGAGAAATCATCAATGAAGGTCACATAGTAGTTGTAACCAGCCAGAGATGACACTAACATAGGCCCACATATGTCTGAATGCACTAGATCTGATATACCCTTGGACATGCTATCACTGCTTGGAAAGTTTTTAAGGTATTGTCAGCTCCTTCGTAATCCCTGCCTCCTTGCATAAATCCTTGAACTTATTGCTGGTATACTCACCCTCATTAGTTGTCCCCATAACTTTGATCTTCTCTGTCTGGTTCTCCATGAGAGCCTTAAATTCTCGAAACTGACTAAAAATCTCATCCTTGGTCTTCATGAAGTAGATCCACATCCTCTTGGAGAAATCATCAATGAAGGTCACATAGTAGTTGTAACCAGCTAGAGATGACACTAACATAGTCCCACATATGTTTGAATGCACCAGATCCGATATACCCTTGGACCTGCTATCATTGCTCAAAAAGTTTGTCTTGGCATACTTGCCAAGTGCACATCCCTTGCACACACCCTACTGCTCTACATTGAATTGTGGAACACTAGTGACAATCTCCCCCAATATCGGTAAAGCCCTATGGTGCTAGTGACCCATCCTCCTATGCTATAACTCACACAAGCTGTTACTATTTGATCCAGGATGTTTTTGTTCTATGACTTATAAATTGAATTGCATAAAAGAATGTGAACAAAGCTCATAAGCACATAAGAAGCACCACATACATGAAAGCTAAAGAAAGCACATAAGATGCACCACATACATGAAAGATAAAGAACACACATAAAGATGAGACACCATATGATAATAGAGTTCGTTTCCAAAGGAACTACGTCTCCGAACCCGCTTCTCAACTGGAGAGGTTAGTTTATAATCTCAGCATAAAAGCAAAGTACATGGAAATACATGGCAATGATACATCGATACCTTAGTGTTTGGAGATGAAGAGAAAATCTTTGCTTGGATCCACAAATGGGTTGTACCAGCAGCTACGAAATGTGAAGACGGTGAAAAATGAGTACAAATAGCCCCACCTTCTCCTTATAAGCAACAACAAATTCCTCTCTTTTGCCCAATGATGGCTATATGGAAGACAAAGTCTCCAAGAACTCTCCAACTCTCACAAATTATCTCCAAAGTTCTCGCTCCATCGTGGATTTCTCCAGCAAAGGAATGGATCTTCACCAAAAAGAATGGCCTTCTCCACCAAAAAGGAATGCTCTGCCAAAAAAGAATAGCTCCCCCAAACTATGGCAAATGAAGGGTTTATATAGCTTGAATGGACCCCCCTTCACATGTTCCATGTGGTCTTCTTTGCTTAATTTGACATTTAGTTTCAATCCAAGGGCTTGGTTGCCCATTCGTTGGCTCTCCCTTAAATACTCCAACCATATGGTGGTTATAATATTCCAACCATATGTTAAACTTAGTAACATGTTATAACTTCATATTATATTTGTTGGAGTTTAGTGTAGGCCCAAAACCCACTTTATAAGCATAACCAATGTTTTATATAAAGCATGTGCCAAAAAGAGAGGAGGTGGCATATTCTTTGGCGTGCTTACGGGGGAGTGGGATACTCGGGTTGAAACCTGCGAGATTCCCGCTCTTCCCTTTCTTCATTTTTAATCGATACCCTCAACATAAAAGGGAAGGCCCTTGTGGTCATTATAACAACCAGCCCCATGGGCTAGTGGTACTGTGTGGCTCTTGTGAGGGGGAGGTTGGTGGTTCAAGCTGCTCGACCTCCTCTTTTAATACATAAACCTTGTGACTTTTAACCACCCAACCACTTATTTGAATTCCAAGCCATCTTGGACAAATCAAAAGAAGACACATGCCAAGCCTACATTAGTCCATTTGGCGCCTAGTCACCTGCCACGTTGGTGTCAACTCGTGTGCCACATCACTGTACTGAATGCCACATGTCGATTTTTGGTTGGTCCACTTGGCATCCTGAAAATGCCAAATACGAGTGACACGTGTCACCACCTGGTGCTTCCACATGTCCTTTGCTGACATCGTCATCCATACTGTATTGATGTCGTGTGACACCCTTGCAATGGTGCCACATGGCACCTTCTTTTGCTAAACCTATCAGTGAAATGCCTTTTTTGTCGGAACTTCAGCTTGCCATAATTGCCTCATCTAGACTCCTTCTGAGGTGAAACAAGCGTCATCGGAATCGGCTCGACGAGCTCTTCGCAATCATGCCATTTTTGTTGAGTTTAAAATTTGACCTTTTGAGATCCTCTTGGATCACTCTCACTCTCATGAAGCATGTATAGGCTGAGCCTTCACCTCTAAAGGTTCTCTAAACTCGAACTGAAACTAGATATCTCCAATCCCTTCTATTGCACACTTGGCATCATTACCAAGCTCCACATGTAGCTTTGAGTCTTCCTCTGGAATACTAGTGAAAATATCTTGTAATCCCACATGTGACGAGAAGCACCATTGTCCACGAACCACACACCCTTCGCCAAGGTGCCAGAAAGACAAGACACCAATGAGAACTCCTTCTCGAACTTGGCAGCGAATTCACTCACTTGTGAGTCTGCTGATGCTACAACTCGTGTCTTACTCTTGCCCTTCTTCTTGTTTGGACACTAATCTTCATAATGGCCAAACTTGTGACCTGCAAAGCACTTGGCTTTGCTCATGTCCTTCTTCTTTCCATCTTGAGTGGAAGCCTCTCCACTAGTGTTCTTTTTGGTCTTTGCTTTGTCATTCCTTGCATGACTTGCAAGAGCAACATTCTCATCATCATCACCTTTCCGTTAGCTTCCATATAGAGATTCATCTTGAGTCTCCTCTTGGATGAAGTCATCCCATAACCTCTCCTAGTTAGGAATATTTTCTTGTGCAACGATCCCATTTACAAAGGGCGCCCATGGCTTGGTGAAGCCATTTATAGACATCCTTACCAACTCTGGATTTGTCACTGTATCCCCAACTACTGCCAACTTATCACGAACCTGTGTGATCTTGGTAAGATAAGAAGCCATTATATTTGATCTGGACATCTTGGTGCTCTTGAGTTCCTCCCTTAGCACCATCTTCCTATTGTGGTTATCACTTTGGTAAAGCTTCATTAGAGGTTCCCACATTTCCTTAGCCATCTTTCCGGACAGATGCGCGATCACATGATCCTTCATTACATCCAGAATAATCCTCCTGGATTTCACGTTTCTTTGAGTATGGGCGGCTAGTTGTGTAGCGTCAGTAGGAAGGGTTTGTTGCTGATTAACAAATTCCCAAATCCCATTCTCCATTAGCATTAACACTATCCTCTCCTTCTAGGGACTGTAATTGGGTGCACCCTCCAACCAGTTCTCAAATCTCAGTCTAGTTGCTGCCATCATGTCCAATCAAATACTTGACCAAAGAATACATTTTTTTTTGTTTCTACTATAAACCCTTGCCAAATCGATTTCCTTCTCTTTTAGAGTTTATTGTGCTCTGATACCCTGTTAATTTCTCAATACTAGATCTGATTTTTGTTCTCAATAATTTTTATGCCCAAAACTAAAATACCTCTGTAGCTTACTGCTGAAATTATAAAAATAAATACACTGATATTGTAACCAATAAAATGTAGCGGCATAACAGGAAATCAACCACAATGACACGATTGTTTTGTTGGTTAAAATTAATGTTACTTAATTCACCTTGATTTAATTGTCAACCGGAGTACGTAAACTTTGAGCTGCTACACTATATGTGCAGGCAAGGTAGTTGTAATGCTCGTGCTGATAGGAATTCTAGTCTACTTTCAAACGAGAATGAAATAGATGAAACTATCACTGTCTTGGATGATCTATGCTAAGGACTCATAGGTTTGTTCTAAAACAAAAGGAAATCAATTTACTGACTGTCAAACTCAATATAATCTACAGCAATATGAAACTACAGTAATCTTCAAAGCAATCCTAATCTTCCAAATAAATACTAACTACAGCAACCTGTCAAAACAGTATTAAACTACAACCATTTTCAAAACAACATCAGATTGCAACACTATGATTTATTTCTAGGACAAAACAGCCTGCTAAGGAAGTACATAAAATCTTACACTACAACAATCTTTTAAAACACTCAACAGTCCACACTCAGCTACAGTAATGATGATCTATTCTACAAGTGAAAGAGCTTAATAAGTTTCAGAATGAATATGCTCAATTAACCTGAAAACTCCACCATTAATCCTACAAGATCTAATGCTTAACTCCACACTAACACTTCTCAAATAATTGCTGAGATAAAACTTGTTACCTTTTAACTCTAAATTATCCACAAACAGTCTATCAAAGGAAAGTTTGGTTTGCTGCTGCTGTCTATATATACTCTGCTTGTGTTTTGTGTATATAAATGCACACAACAGAATGCTGAGAATTTCAGAAGATGCCCACCATTGAATATTAGAACTGTTTAGGAAATATTCAGGAAATATATACTATGAAGCTGATGTTCAATCCTAGGAAACAGCGCTGTAAACTATAACTCTTTTCCAAACTTCATTCAATGACAAACAGCATAACTTCAGCTCACCCACTCAAAAGACTATTTAACAAACCCTAGATGCTCTGTGGACTAAAGTCTTAAATCCTGTGCTAACTTTACAAATACTGCAAATGCTGTTCACAACATAATAAAAACACCCTACAGCTTTGCAAATTCGATGAACAAAAGAGATTATAAACCAATCCTGTAACCCTTCAGTGATCACTTCAACGCTGGCAGTAAAGGAAAGGTGAAATTTCAATCTACTCTCAATCTCATTAAATCGATTCTATAATAAATCCAATCAAAGTTATCACACAGTTCATCATTGCCGTAATCATTGATAAGCACTCACACTAAAAATCAAAGAAGATTTTAAATACAGACCACTCCTGAAACTATTATTGCGTTAGATCAAATGTAAGTGAGATTAACTAATGACCTGCAGGCATGCATTTGATTTCAATTCATAGATGAGCAAAACCATTAATATTTCTGAAAACATTGTCAAAAGAAGAAAACGTTACTCTGCTACTTTAAAATGCACAATACTAAAATACCAGGGATTGGTGTTGAAGGGGGCCCTACCCTCAACGCCTTCCAGTCTTAAATCGCAACTTTTAAAAGAAGATAAACACTGGATATATTGATAAAATAGAGTTTACAGTCTTCTCTGAGTATCCTCCTAAGGATTATTTATAGATGGATAGATGAACAAGATCCATCCCAGAATGTAGAGATTTGAGCAACTACCCAGAAAAAGGCCAACACCAAATCTGGCAAAACCATGTCTGTTTCGGAAAGGATTTCTCCACATTCATTGAGAAATTCTGAAAACTGCTCGCGGTTAGGGGTAAACAGGGCCATTTGTGAAGTGGGTTTCGAACCGTTTTGAGTAACTCCCAACCGATTGCTCAGAAATCGAGCCCGAAATTAGGTTCCTGATCAAGGACGGGAATGCCATTTTGCCAGATTGCTTAAGATCCATAAACTGCTAAAAATGGAGGGTAACAGCTCCTTGAACGAAGGAAATCCATGAAACAGCACCGGAATAAACTTCATAGGCATCTGGAAGGCGATGTGAATCCAAGAGACATCCCCAATGTGGACAAAATCCCCAAATCGCAGGTCAGCTAGCAGAAATCGTCCTTGGTACGTCGAGACCGCTGCACGAAGGAAACAATGACCCATAAGTTGACCAAATATTTAAATGGAGGTTTAAAAGCCCAATTTTATACATAAAACAAGGTAAAGTAAGAAATAAGTAATTAAAAATCACTTTACCAAAATCTATCAACATTGATCTCCATAAAGGCATGACCATGCACAAATCAACATTAACAAACTGATTATTATGTGGTTTCATAAGACTTTGGCTAGAAAATGTTGTAGTGGACAGTCAAAAATAGGAGACCAACATGTTTACCCTGGAAAACCCCAATGGAGAAAAACCAACATTCAATGTTTCTTTTATTATTTCTTGGCTTATAGAGATTCAGAATTTTACAACAATAGAACTTGTAACTAGGTACTTTGGAAAATGGACCATCTTGGGCTAATCGGTCCCTCTGGAGAAATCGACCCCGCATCACCCTGCGTCACTCGTATGACTGTCGTATAGATCCGTTGGATCTCTCTCTTTGGCTGCATGGATCGTCCTTTTCTCAATTCAGCTGGATCAACCTTTCTCTCTCGTGGCTAGATCAACCCCCCCTCTCTCTTGGATAGATCTTCTTGCTGCAAAGCGTTTTCTCTCTATTTCTCCTCAGTCACTGAGTCTCTCACTCTTCTCTTGAGAAAATCACTCTCAAATGGTCTTGTGTTGTTGTGTCTTTCTCCTTTCCTTGGGCTTTCTTTAATAGCATCTCAATGACCAAAACCCTAACCCTCAATCTCCAAAGTGATGGATGGCTAAGATTAAATCTCAAGCCTCACTTAAGGTCAATGGTTGTGACTTAAATTAAAAGTTCACTTTTAGTTATTAGCCAACATTTAATTAGTTAATGTGCTTTTCCTAAGACTTAGGAAAGAAACATAAAAATCAGTAACTTTTTCAAGCAAGTACCTAGAGAGGTATTTGGCCAACTTCTGCATGCTTGACACCTAGCCTATGCAGGAGCACTTGTCTGAGCTATAATCATGAGCAAAAGATACCTGGAACGAAGGTGTATATTTAATAATTTATAGCCTAAGTGCACCTCATTTTGGGTTGTATTTTAATATTTCTTCTTAACTACCTCTCATAGATTTCTCTTGAGGATAACGGGAATTATAATCTTGGATAAACAACTTTAGAGCCATTACTAATTACCTTATGACTGTTACTAACATTAATATTATGATATTGCAGCTAACATTAGTGCAAAATGGCCTAGTGTTTCCCATAATAAGTGGTAGCTATGGTATGCCAATGCCTTGCAAAAGTGTGCATTTAGTACATTTCTATGAGTATTTCAGATGAAATTTGTGACTGTTGTTTAACAAGATCAACATGTGCTTCTTATTGAGAGGATGTCTTATATGCTATCAACAAGTTTTCCTCCTATTGCAAATGTCTTGCTAAATATTGTTATTTTTGCATATCATGGGCTGAAGCTGTCAGTTTTGATGCATGCTAGTACTTCACAGGGTTTTGCCTTGTGAATCAAAACATACTATTTATCTTCATTTTCGTTTGGGTTTGTTTAGTCGTTTTCCAACTATATTGTATTCACATTTTCATTTGCAAAATATAGCATTGATCATGCTCCATGTAATGTGTCGTCATTGTAACTGGTTTTCCTGCAGGTATGGTTCCCCCAGCATAGATGATATCAGGACATTCTCTTCCCTTTATTTAGAGCAACTGAATGAAGCTAAGCAAGCTGGAGTTTTGCCAGATAATATAGCTTTAGAGGTATTGCTGTCATTGGTGTACACTCTGCAAGGAAGAATGATGAAACCTCTTTATAAACACGTTTGCTTGGTAACTTAAATCTGTCAGAGATCCTATTTGCAATATGTTGCATGTTCGGATATTTCCTCGTTGCAAAATACTATTAAATTCTTTAGTATCCTCTTAATTTTTAAATGCTTCATTTGAAAGAAGTATTTGCTTGAAGGATTACACATACCATGAAATGTTACAATTATTGAATAAAATCAATTTTTTCCAAACCCCCCTACCTCTCCCCTTAGGTTTCTTCTTTTAATTTAGTGCCTTTGTGATGTGCATCTCTTCTCATCTACTAATGCATAGATTAACTATAGTTTTTTTAATCCTGGTTTTGCCAAGATCATTTTGCTTGTCCGATAGGCATCGATGAAGTGAGTGGGTTTTCTGCATATCAATTTGTATTGCAGTTGATAATTCTGATGAAGAGATATTTGGTGGTTAAAAGGCACTCCTCACATGAGCTTTGAATGATCCTGATGATGGGTGGAGGGTCCACCCGAAACGTGTTGGTCACTTCTAAGTTTCTACACAGTGCGCATCCATAAGCTTGCACACAAGGATGAAATTAGATTATTCTAAATGTGGCCATACCTGAAAATTGGTATAATAAGAATAATGGCAGTTACATGCCAAATGAAAAATATAGAGAAATTTTTGCTGGAAATGTGTAAGAAGGGTGACTCCAGCCAACGCTAGCGAAGCTCTTGTACACTCCCATTTCCAATTTTTATCTTAAAGATCTTTAGGCTTTTTTTTTATTGGAAGATACTTATTGAAAGTTCCAGCCAATACAAGTGAAGCTTTTGTACACTCCCATTTCCAATTTTTATCTTGAAGATCTTTAGGATTTTTTTATTGGAAGATATTTATTGAAAGTTGAAACATGCCCCCAGGAACAGCACTGCATGATATGAACCTCCTTCAATTTAGTTGCTAGTTATGAGGGGGATCTATTCCACCAAAACTTTCCTGGGACTTGCAACCAGACTCATCCTTTTATTATAGCATGCCAAACGGGTGGGGAATACCCTGATGAGATTGGAATGCTGGTGGATGGCTTATTCGTCTGTCAACCTCACTAGTGAACCTTGACTCCGTTTGCTACTTAAAGTTCTTTTGATCTCCAACACCTGATGAAAGTGGAGTCTTAGGACTACTGGTTATTTAATAAACCTTTTGCAATAGACAGGAGTAGAAATTTAAGTGAAATAAGATTATTTACTAGGTAAGGGAAGAGATAGGAAATGAAAAGGGTTATTATTAAAAACTACACGTAATGGTGAATGATTTTCACGCACATGAATGGAAGAGCACAAAGGCAGTTTGTGGGGCTATAACATCCAGGCTTGCACTGACCCAAGTTGATCGAGCACATAATATAGGATTGAGGATAATTGCATTTGTCTAATACAAGTCCATCTGTACTTCATAAGAAGCTTACAGAGTTTTTTTTTCATTTATAATTTTATACTATCTTTTCCAATTTAAGAGCCACCATTTATGTCAAGAAAATCATTGTGCCAAGGAAGTATTGTTGCCTTTGCTGCTTCTTTCCTGATGCAACTCTTCTGCATGCAAGTTCTATCTATTTTACCATTGCAAGCTATTGGCTGCTTAAGGATTGACTGTTGAAAGCTTTTGACTGCCTAAGTACTAGCAGATAATATATCAGACTGATTTAACATGCAGTTTTCAAGGTCAAAATGTGTACAAATTGAGGTTATTTTACTGCATGTTGGTCCAAATGGAGCAGACTTAAGTATGATTTTCTGGCATGTTAAGGAGACACTATCCATTTGATTGGGAAGCCTGATTAGGTTGCAACAAGATGCATACTTAAGGTATGGGAAGTACTAATATGTAGCAATTTTTCCAGTTGCAAGATGATTGTCAGCAACTCAGCACATCCATATTGGAAGCCTAAAATGATTAAATCTAGAGGCAATCTCTTTCCAAAAGACTTCATACAAAGCTGTCATCCCATCAATGGGATTGATCAGTAAGGGCTTTGTAGTTCGTGGGAACTGTCTCTCTAATGTCTGGAAAATATTTCCATGAACTGACTGGAGAATGTTTGATTAATCAATGTGAATGTGTTATAATGTCTGCTAAGTACAAAATTGCCTACCAAATGGGAAAGCATTTCAGTCAATTTGTATAAAATATTACTCTCAATCATGCTCATACATGGGAATGTTACATATGATTTACGTAGTGATTAGTTCTTGAAATTGTCCACAGTGGCCTGTCACAAAATCACCAAGGAAACGTTGGGTTCTGTTACCCCTAAGTTTGCACAAGTGTTAATTGAAGGATTGAAGATGAAGGTAAGCCAAAGATTTGTTTTTGCAAGGTTTCTTCAAGAAAAAACTGCAATGTCTTATGGTCATAATTGTATCTATTCGTCCATGGTCTTGTTGTAAAATTATGTAGAAAGTGAGATAACACTTGTAATTGTTTATAAAGGGCCAGTCTGTAATGTATATTAAGTCTGCCTAAGATGCATGAATTGTACTAAGCAAGTGACACATGAGTGTTTTCTAAACTAAGAAAGGTTTAGATCTTTGTAGTCTAAAGCTTTCAAAGTTTTATCACTTGGTGAAATCTTCCAAATTTGTGAGCGTGTTCTAGTATACCTGTCTTAGTCGTTTAACTTCCTTAGCCCTTGTCCTATTACATCTCACTTTTAGTCACCATGTACATGTCTCAAGTCATCCCTATCTAATCTAAAGTCTTTTGGGAGTCCCTCTTGCACTTGGTCATGATTATTAAGGTGTGTTGGTGGTTAAACATAAATTGGATGGTTAGAGGAGCCTTTCCCTAGCTCAAACTTTGGGTTTAATAATCTTTTTCTCAGTTACCTTTCAAAACGGTAAAACCCATGCCCCTTTTCTGATGTTAGGCTCACCATACTTTATGTAGTCACATATCTCTATGCAATCCATTTGGATGCCCTCCTAGCCTAGCACTAGTCTTGTTTGACTTTGTAATGGCATGTGGAGCCCCATAAACCTGAACACCCTCCTTATGCAAATCACACCTTTCTTTAGCCCTTCGATGTTGACACGTGTGAGGCCACCCTTCCGTTCAGCTGAGTTGTTTGGTCCTTGGTCCATCCCTTGGCACGTTTTTGTTGCGTTTGTTACAATTCTAACTGTTAAGTTTTTAGTGGTTATACAAGATCCGATAACATTTAGCATTATAACATCATAACCATATGCAAAAGGATCACTGAAAGATAGACAAGCACAACCACACAAAAGAACACAAAGCTTTATCCTGGGAAACCCTCATGGGGAAGAAAACCCAAAACTTCCTCTGTATTAGATGTATCAAAAGTACAAGACAAGACCCCAGACAGGTGCTCCTTCTCCCAGCAAATATCTCTCTCTCTCTCTCTCCCATGCGCTATACACAAGTGAGTGTTTGTTCAAATGAAGAACACAACTCCTCTATTTATACTCTTTTTGTCTCACTTGACTTTTAACCTAACAAGTCGGCCCCACTTAACTCACTGGGCCAACTTCACCTAGGAAGACTCAAAACAATATTATATCATATTCATTAGGGTACTATTGACCCGACTTACAATGGAGGCTTTACCTCATGACTCTATGATGACCAAATACAATAGTAACATCCCGACGAAGGAATAATACATCTCCCTTGGGGTATATCAGTAAAATACATTTAGAGTATCCTTTGAAGTTACAATATTTCAACACTCCCCCTTAACGAGAAGGGTATTCTACCACCAACATCATCATCAACTATAGGAGTAATGAGAGAGAGAGCATCTGCAACATTATCAAGGTGCTACATTTATACGTCATAGGAAGTTTTCACAATCAGTAACTGGAACAGTTACTCTTCAATGTCTTTAGTATTGGAACATTGTCTTCTACAACATCGAGTCTTTATCTTCTACAGCATACGATCACTTGATCCTTTGCGACGACACTTCGATCTTCTTGATCCTTTGCAGCAACACTTCGATCTTCTCGATCCTTTGCAGCAGCACTTCGATCTTTTCGATCCTTTGCAGTAATACTTCGATCTTCTCGATCCTTTGCAGCAGCACTTCGATTTTCTCGATCCTTTGCAGCAGCACTTCGATCTTCTCGATCCTTTGCAGCAACACTTCGATCTTTCGATCCTTTGCCACAGTTTTTCGATCTTATTGATCCTTTGCCACAACACTACTTGCAATACACATGATCTCTTTGTGGGATGATCAATCCCTATCACTTTAGGACATAGGTCCAAGGATGATGCAATCCTCCATCAGCCTTTTCCCCCTTAACGAGGAGGGTCCATAGTATCGACTAGCTGAATCGTCTACACCTGATGTAGATCTCATCTGCACGTGAATGCAGGATTCGTCGTCCGTAAGTACTCAACGTAGAGCATCCTCATCTTCAAAGCTAGGACCATTCGTAAGCGAGTGTTATACTACACCATCTACAAGTGAATGTAGGCACACTCTCCATGTGAGAGTATCGTCTACAACTGCAGATCTTGTATGCACGTGAATGCATGACCTATCGTCCGTAAGGACTCATCGTAGGACATCCTCAGCGTGAAAGCTAGGACCACTCCATGCGAGTGTTATACTACGGCGTCTGTAAGGACTCATTGTAGAGCATCCTCAGCTTCAAAGCTAGGACCACTCCTAAGCGAGTATTGTTCTATGACATCTACAAGTGAATGTAGGCACACTCTCCATGCAAGAGTGTCGTCTGCAACTGCAGATCTCGACCGCACCTAAATGCAGGCCCTGTCGTCCGTAAGGACTCATTGTAGATCATCCTCAGCTTCAAGGCTAGGACCACTCCTAAGTGAGTGTTATCCTATGGTATCCACAAGTGAATGTGGGTACACTCTTCATGCGAGAGTAATGTCTGCAGGGCCATCCTTAGCTAGTAAGGACCACTCCCAGGAATAGAGTGTTATTTTCTGCAAGACCATCCTCAAGAGAGGATACTATCGTTCATAAGTGAATGCTGGACCTCATCAGCATCTTCAGGCGCACTTGGCCTCTTTCATAGTGGAGTTTCAATGTCATCCCATTATCAATGATAGTCTCATCATCACTCCCCCTTTCCAGGGAGGATCCATATCATCAACTTGCTCCCCTTTTGTCCGAGGAGGGTTCATAGCTTCGACTTGTTCTTCCTTTCCAAGGAGAGTCCATATCTTCGACCTGCTCCTCCTTTCTGAAGATAGTCCATATCTTCGACTTGTTTCTCCTTTCCGAGAAGGGTCCATATCTTCGACCTGTTTCTCCTTTCCAAGAAGGGTCCATATCTTCATCGTTCCTCCTTGCGAGGAAAGTATATATCATCATCACTGTTCCTCCTCGCGAGGAAGGATCTATATCATCAACATCACTGTTCCTCTTTATGAGGAAAGTCTTCAACATCAACATCACTGTTCCTCCTTGCGAGGAAAGTCTTTTCGATCTACACCAAGCTTGTCACGAAAGCTTGTTCAACATATCAGTAACTTGCTCATTGGTACTCACATACTGGAGTTTTATATCTCCCTTCAGTACCATATTCCTTATGTAAAAATATCAGATTTCTATGTGCTTTGATTTATCATGGAACATAGGATTCTCTATCATCTTTATACAACTCTGGTTGTCACATAGAATCACTGTGGTATCCAGCTCCAGATCAAATAGACCTGTCATCAATTTTCGAAGCCATATGGCTTCTCAAATAGCGGAGCAAGTTGCTATGTACTCTGTTTCAGCCGTGCTGAGAGCAACACTGGACTGTTTCGTATTCAACCATGAGATCATGGTGGATCCTAGACAGTATCATCCACCTGAGGTGCCCTTTTTGTCTGTGACACTTCCTGCCCAATCTGAATCTGTATATCCATACAATCTGTAGTCATGATCTCTATCATAGTATAGTCCAAAGTCTGTCGTACCCTTTAGGTACCTCATCACATGCTTTGCAGTATTAGGTGAATCCGTCTAGTTTTAACTAGATACTAACTCAAGGTGTTCATAGCAAAGCATATATCTGCCCTTGTATTCGTCAGATACATCAACGACTCAATAATCTACCTGTACTGAGCCACATGCACTAACTCTGATGATTCATCAGATAACAACTTCAGGTTGGTATCCATGGGTGTGGCCATGGCTTCATATCAAATCTCTTTAAGATTTCCATTGCATACTTTCCATGGTTCAGAAATATTCCTTCTGGTCCCTGCCACACTTCCAGCCCGAGAAAATACTGCATCAATCCAATATCTTCGTCTCGAATTCTTTAGCTAGCTTCTTCTTGCTTTCTATGATCTGTTTCTCATTTTTTGTTAGAAATAAATCATCCACATACAACAATGGTATGACAGGTTCATCATCCATAACCTTGAGGTAAAGGTTAGGATCAACTTTACTTTTGGTAAAGCCCAAGCTTGTCAAGAAGATATCTATTCTTCCATACTAAGCTCTAGGAGCTTGCTTCAGTCCATACGTAGCCTTCTTCAACTTACATACATGAGTCACTCTCTCTTCGAATTCAAATCCTTGTGGTTGTTCGATGTATACTTCTTCCTCAATCACATCATTCAGGAAGGTTGTCTTTACATCCATCTGGTGTAGATTCCACTTCATCATGGAAGCAAGTGCCATGATGGTTCTGATGGAAGTGTACCTTGCTACTGGCGCAAATGTCTCTTCATAATCAATTCCCTCTCTTTGACAGAATCCTCTAGCCACAAATCTTGCCTTGTATTTTTCAATACTTCCATCAACAATATGTTTTATCTTGCAGATCCACTTGGAAGATACCACACTCTTGATTTCTGGTTTGGGGACCATATCCCAAACATCATTCTCCATTAATGACTGGTATTCTTCCGTCATTGCTTCTACCATGAGTTCATCCTGTCAGGTCTTTGACATATCCCAGTCTTCTGCATTCAACCTTGAAGGTTGGAACTCACTTTACTCATGGTAAAGCCTTAGTCCATTAGGAAGATGTCCATCTTGTTGTATCATGTCGAACTCATATATCTTCTACAGTCACTCCCCCTGAAGCGGAACATCATCCTCCCTCTGCATTTTGTACTATGTTGCTAACTTTTTTGTACCATAGTTGGATTAGCTGAGGAGCCGCTAGTTGACAAACATGATAAATGTTTGATTCCAGTGCATCAGATGATCCGCCTTTGTGTCTAGCCAGTTTTGGCTAGTCGATTTTTTGTTTGAAAAATTTTGACCATGGCCCCGCGGGGTTTGTAATAAAATGTGCTAGTAGGGTGTTTTTGAGTGGTTCGGTTTCCTAAGATGTAGAATTTCAACTAAGGAATTCCAGGGAGTTTTTTGCCCTTGACAATTATGCTTTGCCTATAGCTGAGTATAATTGACGAGGTTTTCTCCCGCTTCCTCCAAAGCTGGAATGCCTGATTTTGAATTCTAGGCCTTGGGGGGTTATTAGAGCCCAACTGAGTATATATAAACCTACTAGACATTGTTAGAATAGAGCATGGTCATGTCCTAAGTCACTAGGACCCTCAGAAAAAATTTGAAATTTTTTTACCGGGCGCGTCAAATTTTTTATTTTTTAAAATTTTTCCTAATTTTTTAATTAAATTTTTCCATAATTTAAATGGAAAAATTCAATTTGTAATAAGTTAGTCATCTGGAGCCCAAATTCCGTGATTGCAGGCTCTAACCTTAAGCCAAAAATCATTCATGACCAGCCAGCCAGCTAGCACCAAGTTTCAGATTATCATTCGGCCACATAACTCATATTTTCTCAAAAAAGTCAGTTTTGGGGAAAATATTGATTAATTAATTAAAATGATAATTTTGAAGAAAATCCAAATCTCTCCAAATTAATCTGAATTCAGCGAAATGAAATGCAGAATGACATGGCATCGAGCATTTATGATGATTGGAGTTAACATAACTCTGCTTCAGTGAGCATTCAGTCCTCAGCCATTTGGCCAATTCGCCTCCTTCAGTGATGACCACGCTTGGGTGAGTTGGAGCTTGCTCATTGGCTTGATGTTTTGATCGAGGTTGAACTGGGTCTTGTATTGATGATCTCCAGGTAATGGCTCCTCCATACCTAGCAGGTGGTTTCTCTTCAAAGCTCACGCCCTCATCATCAAGCTCATGCCCCTCTCCTTAAGAGGGCGTCTTCACATGTGTGGCTTCCTCATTGACTTGTTTTCAGTGCTTAGGGTTGGAGTTGGGGCGCCTTGCCTAGGTGGAGGCCTCCCCTCACTCTTAACTCTTCATCTACAGGTTCGGGCTCTCAGTTATGTGTCGAGCCGGTTAGGTCAGGGTTTTTGGTTTTAGGGTTTTGGGTCTTCTCTCATTGTATAAATAGAGGCTCCTTTAGCTCTATTCGGATGGAACTTTTGTGGTGGAGTTACTCGGCAAAAATTGTATTAAACTTTGCTTACATTTGATTAATAAGATTTTCGACTTTGGAGGCCCATCTCTCTTTGCATGTGGTGAATGATTCATGGTTGAGGTGATATTGCTTCTAACCCATTGCTCCTGTTTACTTGAATGAGATCAGTTTATGTGTTAAGCTCAAGAGGGCCACTGTTGGCACGGTAGAGTAGTTGTTTGTAGTTTCAAATCAGTTATTTATACAAAGTAGGTTCTAATCTTGATAAATATGAGTAGTTAGTTATACGTAATATTGATCTCGATTGAACTATCTTAGCATACTTTTCATATATGTGATCTCACTTGTATTTGAGTTTTGGTATTAGCAGGGTTCACAGGTTGAAGGGTGCGAGTTCAGCTACATCTAGCCCAAGCTTCAAGCAACCGGTCATTTAACAATTTGTGATTGCAGGGCTTACAAGGATCGTTCTCTTCTCATTCGAAAGAAAGCCGGAGTCTTCCTCCATCTCTTGTGTTCCATCCACAAGAAACTTCTTTCTCTACCCGTCTTCTTTAAATTTTTGCATTTGCTCATGAAATAGATCCAAGTTTCAATATTCATTATCCAGATCTGTTTTTAAGGCTTTTGCTAGATCTAGTTTCCTTCATTGGATCTAGGGAAAAATTTATGCTTTGCATGTGAATGTTCAAAATTTTTTCTAGTATAAAAATTTTTTCCAAAATTTTTTTAATTTTTTTTTTTTGCATTGCCTTTCCTACCATCTTTTAACAATATATGCTTGCTGATTTTTTACTTCTGTGACAGATACAGCGGAAATGCTTATGAAATTCTGAAGAATCAAGCCCTAAAAACCATAAACTCCTTCTTTTCCCCTTCTGCAGATTGCTCCAAAGGCCTTCCATGAATAAGAAAAGAAGCAAAAAAGGCAGCAAAGGAAAGCATTGTAAACAAATTAATAAAGAGCAAGTGGGATTATGGCTCCCACAACCCTCTTCCCCCATTTGGGGGAAGCTTGTATCATCCCCTCATTTTCATGCTTTGCTTCATATTTTGCTAAAAGTAGGATATAATAGTTTCAATTGTCAGAGTTTTGTTTCTTTATTAAAGTTGGATAGTTCATTTCTGATTAGTTTATCATTCATAAAATAGAAAAGTAAAAAAGAGTTTCTTTGTTTATTTACTTAGCTAATGCAAAGTTTGTTTACTCTTTTGATATAGTTTTACTTACCCCCATGGTTTCCTGATTAGGGCCTAAAAAGCCTGAAAGAGACTCTTGGGTAGTGTTATCCAACTTTTGTACCATAAGTTGGGTTACTTGAGGAGCCGCCGGTTGACAGACTTGTTCAAAGTCTGGTTCCAGTGTATCAGTCGATCCGTCTGCTTGTCTAGCCAATATTGGCTAGTCACCTTTTATTTGAATAATTTTGACCATGGCCCCGCGGGGTTTGTAATAAAATGTGCTAGTAGGATATTTTTGAGTGGTTCGGTCTTTTGAGACGTAGAATCGCAAATAGGGTATTCTAGGGAGTTTTTTGCCTCTGACAATTATGCTTTGCCTTCAGCCTAGTATAATTGACGAGGTTTTCTCCCGCTTCCTCCAAAGCTGGAATGCCTGATGTTGAATTCTGGGCCTTGGGGGTTTATTAGAGCCCAACTAAGTGTTATAAGCCTACTAGACATTATTTAGATAGATCATGGTCATGTCCTAAGTCATCTGGACACATAAAAAAAATTTCGAAAAAATCTTTTTCGAACAGTGAAAAATTATTTTTTAATTTTTAATTAATTTTCCTAAGTTTTTTGGGTTAATTTTTCCATAAATTAAATGGAAAAAACCCGTTCATGATCTGGACTTAGAATTCAGTGATTGAAGGATCTAACCTTAAGCCAAAAATTATTCTTGATCAGCCAGCCAGTCAGAACCAACTTTCAGATCAGCAATCGGACACATAATGCCTTTTTACTCAAAAAAGTCAGTCTTGAGTAAAAAATGATTTTTAGTAAAAAAATGATTTTTATTAAAAAGTGATTTTTATTAAAAAAAAATGATTATTTTGGAGAAAACTAAAACTCTCCAAATTAATCCAAATTTAATAAAACAAAAGGCTAAATGACATCTCATGGAACACTTATGATGATTGGAGTTATCATAACTCAGCTTTAGTCATCATTAAGAGAGCAATTAATTTATTATCAGTTATCAGACATGTCATCTCCAGCTAAAGATGAGATGGAGAGCTCTCATTGGTCCGGTGATTTGATCGAGGTAAAGACTGAAGCTTACACCATCAGTGGGCTTCCCAAACCTAGCTCAGGCTCCTGCCAGACCTAAAGGATGAGCTTACCTACATCCAGACTCACACATGTGGCCTCATCCTTGGCTTGTTTTCAGTGCACAGGTTTGGAGTGGGGGCGCCTTGCCTGGGTGGAGGCCTCACCTCACTCCCGTTCTCCAGTTTAGGTCTGGGCTCTTTGTAGGTGGCTAAGCTGGTTAGGGTTGGTTTTTTGGTTTTAGCACTCTCTCATTTGTTAAAAAGAGGCTCTTTCAGCTCTATTTGGATGGACTTTTGGGCATAGAAGCTCTGCAAAAATTGTAATCATTATATTATTGAATAAAGCTTTTCGACTTTGGAGGTCTACAGGATTGTCTCTTCATTGGTGGATGTGTTGTATGAGGTGATCTCTTTCCATGCTTTCAATTTGTTATTTATGTGTTGAATCAAACAACTAGCTTTAGAAGTCTATTATTAGAACATAAGATTTACCATTTGCTGCTGTCAAGTTGGTTTATTATGCAAAGTTTATCATAATCTAGATGGGTACAAATATTCAGTTATATGAAGTATTGATCTTGATTTGCATATTCCTAGCATACTAGATTTTGTTGTTTGATCTCACTGGGTATCAAGTTGGATTGTCTTTACAGATCTCACCATTTGGAGAAGGGTGCGAGCTTAGCTGCATCAAACTCATCTCCATCATCATAAGAACCTTCTAACATTGTTGACTTTCAGGACCTACAGAGAGTTTGGCTTTTTCCAAGAGGAAAAAACAAGGAGATCTTCCTCCAAAGTTCCATCTCAAAGTCTTTCATAAATTTAAACACTTTCTTGGTTACCGAACTTCCTTCCTCTAGTTCTCCCTTTGCTCCTTGACTTCTTTTGTTTCCTTGCTTTCTAGCCCCTTTTCTCCTTGACTTGTTTTCCTTTTCTCACTTTTTCTTCATCGGTGCCCCGTTTTCTCTCTATCTTTTACCATCCATTTTTTCCATTTTGGACAGCCCTAGTGTGCCCTAGCTTTCTTCCCTTGTTTGCCTCTTTTTGCCCTAGTTTTTGGGCTTCCTTTAACCTTGTTTTTGGCCATTGCTTTTACTTTTCGTTCGCTGTCCTGTTTTGCACTTTTTATGACAGCCACTTATTTCATGGTTCGCTGTCCCGTTTTGCACTTTTTATGACAGCCACTTATTTCGCCACTTATTTCATTGTTCGCTGTCCCGTTTTGCACTTTTTATGACAGCCACTTATTTCATTGTTCGCTGTCCCATTTTCTTCAATTTTGTTCATCCCTTAGCTTCTTAGTTTGCTGCCCTTTTCCTCCCTTTTCTTGTTTTTGACTTCCTCTTTGCCTTCCCTCTTTATTCCCTTCCTTTCCTTCTTATTTTCAGCCTTCTTTTGTCTTGTTCTTTTGTTTTCATTCAAGCTTTTTCTTTTCCCTTTTCATAAAGTTCGAGAAAAATTTCAAGTAAAGAAAAAACACTCTCCTTTTTACAAGTTTTAATAATTGTAGAGTTACTTTGTTTTCATTGGAAAAGTCCTTTCAAGGATTAAATTCCTTAAGGCATATTGCAATAAAGTTTAATAAAGATCTTGTGCTTGAGTGGGGTTTTTAAGTCCCCACTCTCATCCTCCCCCATTTGGGGAGGATTGTGTTGTGTTTACTTGTTCATGTTTAAATTAGATTTGCTTATTAATCTTAGAATACTAATTGTCAATTCATCACTTTTTAATTAAGTTGATTACTCAGTTCTTTCAATTGTTTATCTTTCTAAGTAAATCAGCTGTGCAAATCTCTTGAATCACACCATAAGGTGGATCAAAAGTACTCTCTGTTGGAAAGTCCAATCAACCAATTTTATCTTGTGCTTGTTTAATCAATTAATCCTCATAAGTAAGACTCTTGAACTTGCAGAAACACAAGTCAAGAGCACTCTCTATCAGAGAGCATCTTAGGTTTGCATATCCCTGCATTAGGCATCTTAGATTAGATAAGTCTCTTGAACCACTGTCATAAGACGGGGTCAAGAGCGCTCTCTGTCGGAGAGTCCTAATTAATTAATTTAATAAAACTTGCAACACACACCCCTTTAATTAATTAACTCCTTCCCTCTTTGCCGGAGTATGCTCTGATCGATCTCAGATTGGAGTACCCAGAAACGACACTGGATCTCTAAACCCCACAAGAGGAACTTAACTAAAACTTTTCCCCATAACCAATGCACCGGCATTGTTCGATAAATACCGAGGCATGTGGGCAAATTCCAAGTGTGGGCGCCGGGCTACCTAATTTGGGCACTGGTAGTTAAGTTATTGAACACTTACCTTTGACCCCAGATAGGTCCGTCATGTCTTCGAACGGAGCCATTGAAGGTATTATCGGTTAGGACATCCAGCCACCATAAGTGAAGATCACAAACAAAAAAAAAACTCTTAAAATCTACCAAGAGCACTTGCAAAACCTAATACTCACTAGCTTAAATTCCTAGACTTTATTTCACGCGCTTATTTGACTCCATAAGGCACTGATCCTTTGTTATATTTGATTAATTTTCTATCTTGATCAACTGTCTATGGTCCATTTCAATTGATTATATTTGAATGTTTAAGTTATAAGTCTGGAATCTTTGCTTATATGTGTGATCTCTTGTTAGCAACGTGGATTGCTTTAATTAATCATCATCCCCTTAATATTAATCATTTTAAATCACAATAACTCCTAAACAACACCCATCCGCATCTGAAACATCTAAAAATTAACTTAAACATTGAGCCATAGAAAACTCTTTGTTAGGGACTACCCCCCTTGGCTTCGTTAGGAGTTAGCCTAAACGGAGGAGCTAGGAGTAGGTGACAGTACCTAGCTCTGTGCTTGCCCCCAAGGTCACACCTCTCCCACTTTCTCAAGTGAGGAGACGACTTTTAGAAGATTTCTGCTGCTGGTGTGCAATCGGCGGACAACATCTTTTGATTACGGCTCCCAAGGAAAGCATTGTAAACAAATTAATAAAGAGCAAGTGGGATTACGGCTTCCACACCCCTCTTCCCCCATTTGGGGGAAGCTTGTATCGTCCCCTCATTTTCATGCTTTGCTTCATATTTTGCTAAAAGTAGGATAGAATAGTTTCAATTGTCAGAGTTTTGTTTTTTTATTAAAGTTGGATAGTTCATTTCTGATTAGTTTATCATTCATAAAATAGAAAAGTAAAAAAGAGTTTCTTTGTTTATTTACTTAGCTAATGCAAAGTTTGTTTACTCTTTTGATATAGTTTTACTTACCCCCATGGTTTCCCGATTAGGGCCTAAAAACTCTGAAAGAGACTCTTGGGTAGTTTAGATCTTTATTTTTCTCTTAAGTTTAGTCAATTAATTAATTAAGTCTCTTGAACTTGAAATAACCCAAGTCAAGAGAACTCTCTATCGAAGAGCATAGTTAGACTTGCATATCCCTGCATTAGACGTTTATATTAGCTAAGTCTCTTGAACCTTTGTCATAAGACAAGGTCAAGAGTGCTCTCTGTCGGAGAGTCTTAATTAATCAACTTAATAAAATTTGCAACTCACTCCACCATAATTAATTAACTTCGTTGTCTCCTTGCCAGAGTATGCTCTGATCGACTTCAAAATCGGAGTACCCAGAAACGGCATTGGATTTTTAATCTTGCAAGATAAACATAATGAAATTTCAACCCCATAACCAACGCACCGACATTGTAGAGAATTTCCTAAGTTCTTCTTAGTAGAGGCGTCGGAACTCCTCGCTATCTAAGCTTCTCAGCTAGCTGGTCAATCTTCGCGATACCAGCCTGGGATACTGGTCGGGCCATCATATCTTCAATAGATTAAACTTGGAACATTCTCTTGGCTCTTGACAAACCTTCGTTGACACCATAAGCAAGATCATCTAAAAACTTTAAAATTAACCAAGATTAAGCGCATTAAACATTCACTGGCATTATTTTGAGATTCACATCATCTTTACACTCGAAGCATCTCTGATAAGTTGACTCCATAGGTACTGGTTCTTTCTTTTACGCACTATTGATAATCTGGGCCATTTGTCTATTGGATATTTTGATTATAAGTTTATATCTGTAAATGCTTTATCATTTCGCAAGTTCTCAAATTATTGTCTATCTTCTAATTCTTGTGATAGCAACGTGGATTGCTTTGTCTTGTGTTCAGAATTCATAAGTTTAATCATTTCTAATCACAGTAACTCTTAAACAACACCCATCCGCATCCAAACATTAAAAACTTAACTTAAACATTGAGCCATAGACAACTCTTTGTTAGGGACTACCCCCCTTGGCTTTATTAAGAGTTAGCCTAAATGGAGGAGCTAGAAGTAGGTGACAGTACCTGGCTCTGTGCTTGCCCCTAAGGTCTCACCTCTCTCACTTTCCTAAGTGAGGAGACAGCTTTTGGAAAATTTCTGCTGCTGGTG